>CM057338.1:521829574-522429574 GCA_030015575.1 Agapanthus africanus | reverse complement strand
CGAATCTGTTTAAAGATTGTGTTAGCTGTGTAGTATGTGATATTTAAAAATTGAACTATTGTGACATATCTTACCGGCTCAACATAGTGAACTCAGCATCGTATTCATCTACCGATTTCTCCCACATTGATCCTTGCTGTAGATGAATAAACTGCTGCTCCATAGCGAACCTGGCAGTCACAGGGAAATATTTCGCGTCAAACTTCTCGCGAAATGTATTCCATTCAACCGGTTGTGCCAGACGGGTCTCTTCTGCCTTCCACCAATTGCGAGCGTTATCCGTAAGCTGTAGCTTCGCTACACGGACCCAAGCGTGGCCTGGCACTTGAGCTGCGGCCAGATCGTCTTCGATGCTTTATGCCCATTCTTCCGCTTCAAGAGGGCTTCCTTTACCAGAGAACTGCTTTGGGTGCAAAGCCCTGAATTGCTTTACTCCTGGTGCATCTGTCTCAGGACGGCTCAAAAGTTGTTGCTGTCCCTCGAGAAGACTGCGGATCGCATCGAATAGCATTGTTTGCTCAGTGGGTGGTTCCGGAACAACTGGTGTGAGAGGTAGTGCTGGAGGGGTGTTGTTAACGTTGGTGCTGGTGTTGTTCGGAGAATCCATGACCTTGAAGAAAAATTTGGGTTAGGACAGATTCAAATATATGAAATGATAAGATTCAAGGAATATAAATTTGTAAGATTCAAGGGACATGAATTGTAAAGAATGTTTTAGTTGGTGGTTCTTGTGTTATATTGCTTAGGTTGTTCACGCAGACCAGAACTGCATGATAGGGATTCATACAGCTCTGACCTGCATGGGCCACCAACAAAACCTGTCACGCCTCACTTCCCAGTGTACGGCGAAGTGGACGCGACGAGGCCCGCTACGTATATACTCAGAAGTACATAGGCTAAGCGTAACTAAGCAATATAAAGTAAATCACAAGAGACGAATAATATAGAAATAACAGCAACTTTTATTAATAACATTCTTTGTACAATGCATGAAAAGAAAATACAACTGGAATGAAAAGCAATGCCTAAACAGTGGCATAACAGAAATGAAAAATACTGGAAAGAACAAGGTACAATTATCTAGAGCTCTGGGTCTTCTTGGAACTGCTCCAAATCTTCACCGGTGGGCTCGATCTCAGCTTGGTCCAAGCACCTGACGACATTCAAAGAAAAAAGAAATAGAATGTTGTCAGCGAACAGGTCGCTCGGTAAGTCCCAAAGAATAAGAAGAATGAGAATGACAGAGTAACAGTATTTTCTAAAGTTTTATATTGTTGAATATTATGGAATATTGAGTTAACGCTGTTGTTTGTAGCTTGGTACAGAAGGATGCCAGTGTATACGAGGGGGATCTCTATTTGCTAGAGATCATGGAAAAAGGAAAGTACAAGGAACCGTTATGCCACGGTACAACAGCAATAGGATTCAGGTTAGGTGTCTTAATCTGACCACCTCGTGCCACCTTGAACACCTTCCGTACCAATCTACCCCTTAAACCCCGTAGTGTTTTAACAGTATTGTAGTATTGGAATATGTAAATTGAGTGACTGACCAAAACCATGATATCAGTAAGCATGTTGTAACTATATAATCAGGTAAATGGAATATCAAGATAATGGATGAATATCCATGGTTTGATTCAGTCAAAAGAATATATTGTTAACTGGATTCAGGGTTTCATGTATTCAAATTGTGTTGCAATATAAAAGAATATAGATTGACTTGAATCGTATTCAAGTCAGAAATAGTCAGACTCTAACCCGAGTCAGACTAAAAGAATATAATTTGAAGTTCAATATTAGCTAGGGGCCTTATTGTAATTTGTAAAACTTGAGGGGGTTTATGTAAAAGTACTTTTGTATAGTTTTCAAAATACACCTCAAGTATTTAATAATCTCTTTATTGTTATAATGAATGTGAATTTTATTTGTGTTATTCTAGTGAATATATCCTAATAAAAGTATTAATTGTTTTATCTGAAATTCATGGTATTTTAATGTAACTTTTAATCTTGGAATTTTAGGAAGAAGTGGAAACTTTATATTATGATAAAATAGGTGTTTAAATGATAATTATATATATATTAACACATGAATAATTTTATATAAATATTTTATTTAGAAAAAATCTCATTTTCCTTAATATTGTATTTTAAACCTTTCGAGACCGAATGCTTCTTGCGGAGGTCTGAATCTCGCACTACTAGCCTGCGGGTGCACGATGAACCGTACTATCCCTAACAGGTTCCCCAAAAGTGGGTTGTAGCGGCGCTTTGCTTAGGTTTAACAATAATTTTCATTTGGGAAAACGGTTTTATAAATATGGGGTATTTATTTGCAAAAAAGATAGTTTTCCGTATTTTAGTTGTTAGGGTTTCCTAAGCCAACTAGCCTACTTCTAAGGTCTAAACGATGAGTCATTAGAAGCCTCAAATCGCCTCTTCACCGTCAATTGCGGCCAGATAAGTGCCAGGTAAGTGGGAAGGAACCACAGTCGTGGGCCTAATTAAAAACCACTAGCCTTAGACACACTTGCCTAGGCACCACAAGACAGTTTAGATAAACGATCGATGTCCATGACCAATCGTGCTTTCATTTTATTAAAAGATTTTATTTAGAAATGTTCACAACTTAAAGCTTTCAATAAAGATTATAAAGATTAGGGTATTTTAGTGAAAAGTCCTGTAATGTCGTATTTTATGCTTTGACATATATCAATTAGGGTTATATTGAGTGTGTGTAGAGGTAGGTCATTACCTCATGACTTATTTTAAATTTTGGTGAAGTTTAGAGATTAAACAAGATATATTAAACTTGAAGGTATTAAAGCGCAAGAATACGGTATTCGAAAACGTTATCATTTCATGTGTGAAATTTCATTCAAATTGGTTTCTACAAGTTTAATGATCAAGATAAACCTATTTAGGAGTGAGGTAATTAATCAGAACAAGAAAAATAAACTTTATGGTATTTTTATGAAAAGAATACGATATTGTAAAGAAGCTATCATTTCATGTGAGAAACTTTATTTAAATTGGTTTCTAGGTGATTAATAGTCATCATACATAAGTTTGGGTATTATGTATTAGGTGACAGGTGGAAATTTATATAAAAACCGAATCGGAAATCGGTTTGTCCGATTTCCGTCGGGTTCCAAAAATTCGTATTTTTACATTTATAGAAAAGAGAGAGAGAAGAGGTGGGACTTACGGTTTGGACAAGTTAATGAAGCTAAGGGATGTGGTAGTTATCGATTCGTCGAAAACGTCGCGAAGGTTCTGATCCGGTCGCCGGAATCCGTCGTCGATTTCGGCAGCGCTTCGCTTCTTGCTCTTCGTACCGAGTTCTCGAGAATTTGAGAGAGTGGACTTAGAGTGGTGAGGTGAAATGGTAGAGGGTAGGGGTCATTATATAGGGCTAGGCTAGGGTTAGGGTTAGGGTTAAAAAATATTAAAAGAAAATATAAAAAACATTAAAAATTCATTAAAAATCATTAAACCTAGGAGTAAAAGGGATTTATTGGCCAAATTAAAACCGATCCAGGTATAATAAGTGTGCAAGAGGGTGGACCAAGTCAAGTGCCAACTTTTCTCAGTTGGTGACTCGGTCGTCCGGTCAAGTCCGGCCGGCGGTGCCGGACCGAGTCGGCCGAGTCAAGGGTCCAATGGCCGGGAGTTTTCCTGAGGAACAACTTGGTATTTTTACTTTTTGTTGTCCAGTACATATTTTGGGAGTTATGGCCTTTTTACCGTTGACTTCCAAAAAAAAATAAAAAAAATAAATACAAAAATAATGTGGGGCATGGGATTTGAACTCCGGTGGCTTGGCTCAGCAGTGCAAGGTATTACCAATGAGCTACAAGCTTCTTCTTGTAATTATTGTAAGGAATTAAATACTTAAATTGTTTCCAGCAACATTAATACTCCAAGTATACACTATATTTAAAGCAAATTTTTGGTATACAAAATTAGAGTTGTTACATTAGGGTTGCTCGGCACGTCTACTTTTTGAATCGGGCATGGTTGATGACTTATAGATTCTTGTGAGAGTGCCTAGTAACCCTACAAAACACAGCCCCATGCTGTTTTTCTGTATATACACTTTTTGGAGCCTTTTGTAAATTTTTAGTTTTCTTTTACCAATTCTTTTTATAAAGGGGTGTCTTTGTAAATAACCCTTTATAACCTGTCCCAACCCCAACCCGAGACTCCACTTCTGATTTTGCCAAAACCCTGAATCTCTCTCTTCATAAGAAACCCGACCTCAAATCATCAGCCCCAGATCTCCATCTCAGGCCACCGGAAAATCCCAAGAAGCCGCAAATTGCTGCGTGATCTACTCCGACAGCCCCGATCTCCTTTCTCCTCTGTAAGATTTCCTCTCTTCTTGTTCAATTTCCATGCAAAATTTCAGATCTAAAATGGTAGCTTTTGATTGTGAGAAAAATTTCTTTGATTTTTTCTCCGACGCAACCTATGGGCAGTATTTCTACAATGAAATCTGTCAAAGAGGGTGGGAGTATGATTTGTTTGCTGTGAGGGAATTGGTAGAGGATTTTTACGAAGCATTAAGACATGGCAAATCGGAATCGAGCTTCATAGAATTTTTATTCCAGGGGCGACGTAGGATTTTTCAGCCCAAAACCATTTCTAGTGTTACAAGTATCCCCATAAGACTCGGAAATCAACAACCGCGAGAAATTGCGGTTTACAGATCATTGTTGGGGGACTTTGTGGAATTGAAAGATAAGGGGCTGAATCCATCCCAGATGTACAGAAACGTGCTTGGGGTCTGCTAATGGGCAAACCGCAACATCAGGGGAAAGAGCCGTGTTTCTTCCTTTCTGGCTGGGGTGGGACATATTATGCATTGCTTGATGGAAAAGGACCAGTATTTCTGTGTTGTAACACAATTGTTCAATACAATCATGGAGGGGATGGCCCAGAACAAACCCCTGCTGCCAGTGCAAGTAACCCAACTTGCGAAGTACTACATGGAGGTGATTGAGTTTGAGGGATATGCGACTGTTTATGCACACTGACCGGTCGAAATAGAAAGAATTTCACAAGGATACACCGGCGGCCACTATGAGCAGAAAAAATGGACAAGGGAAGACCCAAGCGAACATCCGGGTCCCGAAAGCTCGACAGAGGCACTTTTGAATGAGCCAGAACCAGATAACGAGAAGGACCTGCAGCGCCTGACATTTAGGAGTATTCGCCACATACTAAAGAAACAACAGAAAATGCAGGAGCAGCTAGACAGGATTGAAGCGGCTCAACAAGCATCGTATGACGACGCTAGCGGAAGCAAGAAGGGCAAGGGAAAAGCAAGCAGACATTGAGGACAATGCAAGTTTCAAGTTAGGGGTGGTAGCATATAGTTTGCATTTGCATATTTCCAGCATTTCAGCATTTACATATTGTGTTTTTCTTTTCTTTTGCATGTAGTTGCATTTCATATCTGCTTTTGTACTACATTGTATAAAAATTGAAAAATTTGAAAAATTTATAAAAATTGAAAAAATTCCTGAAAACGAGAAAAACTTGGTCAGGTTGGCTAGCAGGGGAATGTTGATTCAAAATCTGACGGTTAAATTGATAAGGTAGAAATAACTAAATTCAAGAATTGAGAATGACAACCTGAAAAATAACCCGCCTGTGCGTTTAACCTTAGCTGATACACGTCTTTTATATCACTTACACGTGTCATATGTTTTTGAGAATTTAATGAATGTCTAACATTTCTGTAAAACCTTTTATATTGTTAAACATCCTTAGGATCAAACAGGTTTGGCTGAGTTGAGTAATATCAAGGATAATTCATACAGTGAAGTAGATGTGAAGAATTTTATAGAGGCTTTTACAGAAGCTATAAGTCCGAAAAATAACCCATCTGGAATCTTGTGGAGTAATTACACACCTTATCACATGTAACGTCTTCTAGTTTTAAAAGAAAAAGTTGGCTATATCTCCGTTTTACTAAAAGTGCTAAAAATTTAAAATAAAATGAGTCTTTTGTTTTGTGGTCTTGGTAACTTAGGTTATTAAGTCCTTAGGGTGTCTCCACACCTAATGCCCTAAAACCATCTGGTTTGGGAGTCATTGACCCAAAGCTCGCTAAGTTTCCAATCACCAGATAAAACAAGCTAAGCAAGTGTTCTCTCCGAGTTAAAAGTCCTTATGGTTCTTTGTAGGGGAATAATCTTTTCGGTGACAAATTTTCTAGTAAAACAGTTTTTTTCATGGAGATATAAAGGTTTGTAATTATTAAGGCATTTTGCATGATATTGAAGGGTGTGTATGAACAAAAATAGGTGAAAGATAGGAGTAAGCATTATGACTATGGTTCTCTGTTAAAATCGATATATATTCTGACTTGACGCCTAACTGGAGAATAAAACTTGAGAAAATTTTAACTCTTTTCGAACTTGTGTGATCCTTTAAATGTTTGCCTTGGTCTGTAACTTTTGACATGATGACCCTAATCAAGTTCTTAAAAACATGACGACGCTACCGTACTATCACGAAAAGACGCATATTAGCTTGTTAAACAAATTGCGAGGAGTGAAAAATAGGGTTTAATATTTCTAACTTGGGTGATAGAAGTTCTAACTTTGATACTTAACCTTAAGATTTTTATCAACTGTTTTCTAGCAAAACTAACTTGACTGGATTTTATTAGTGCAATCCGCTGAAAACCCTCAAGAGACAACACTCCTCCTACTAGGGACACCTAAAGGTTTAACGGCTTGTTGCACGTGCTCAGTGCAATCACTTTCCCTACGAAAGTGAGGCTAGGAATTTTTGTTTTGCTCGGGACGAGCAAAAGATAAGTTTGGAGGTATTTGTTCGGCACAATTTATTACATTCTAATATTGCCTTTTTTTTTCATTTTGTCAATAAACAGTGCTATTTAATCCATGTCTGCTCATTTATACAGAGTATAAGTACGCAAACGGAAACATGGGTTTTTGTACGCGACATGCACAAAATGACTGATTTTTAGTTGATCTGCAAACAAGATGGAATACAGATCCAGAATTGAAATGAGTTTGCAACATAAACATGTGTGTGTACAAAGTTTAAGTGTGAAATGGTCCAACACATACTTCTATGAACAATTGTGAAAATGCATGAACCTTGGGAACTGGTTTGGTACAATAATGATGAATGGTGCAAGTGGTGAACAAGTGATTGACATATGATTTGAAGTGTGAACACACACTCACCACTTCACCCCTTCTCTGTGATTTATCTCCAGAATTCACACATGTGCCACATAAAAAAATTTGCAAATACCATGAGATACCCATGAGACCAGATGACTACTGAAACTTGGTGGGCCCCAGACTCGACTTCTTGGCCGCAATTTTATTCAGATTGGTCGCAAATTGCGGATAAGTGTGCTCCATTTTGGCTTGTTCAAATTTTGTGGGTCCCCGGTGGTCACGTTAGTCTATTGTCACCTGCAACTTTTGCTTTTGATTTCTCTATAAATAGCAGATTCAGACATGAGGCCAAGGGAGAACTTTTTGCATACTTGTACACTTTTGTTAAAATTCTTGTAGCTCTTGGAATTGAGTTGAGTTCTTTGCCTTCCTCTGGTCTTGTAACCTCTCCTTTTGAGCTTGCAAGATTAGATTTTGGTAGTTGAACTCATTTACATGTATTTTGAACCATTGCAATAAATCTTCATTATATTCAAGTTTGATTCTTGTATCTCTTTTTCTTATTTTGTCATTTCTTTTCATTATTGAGTTGTGTATTGCTATGATGATGTGTGAGTAGTTATTCTTGGGCTATGGTGATGTAGGATGTGGAATGACTTTACTTCCAACCCCTCCCTTTTGATTCTTGCACTTTTCACTTCTTTTATTAACATCACAAGTTTATTATATTTTGCTTGATAGGATATATCGTTTTGAATGGTTGCAAATCAAGCTTTAACATATATCCTATCCTTTCTTTACATTTTATCATTTCTATGTTACGATTTGAAGTAGGTGTGAATACGGAATTAAGTTATGTGTCACAACTAGCTAGATAAGATATATAGCATTCTTGCATATACTCTATGCTTGCTACTTCACTTAACTAATTCCATATCCACTCCATTCTCAATCTCATTCTTGTTAGTTTCTGTTTTTCTAACCTTGATATCGTATTTCATCCCGATACATTTCTCGGATAAATACGGCATGCTTTCGCTATTCTAATGGAAACTAGAAAGAAATGAATCGTGAATCAAAATGGAGAGTTGGGGGTAATTGTCATATTTCACTCTTACTGAACCTTAGCCTAAGTTTTCGTATCCCAAAACCTTGTTTCTTTTAGGTATTACACTAAAACGTGACAAAACACCATTGTCCAACTATTTGATCCATAACTCAATTTGATGTCGTGATATCCAATCCTTGTGGTTCGACCCGTGCTTGCCGGCTTGCTTCAACGCACCGTGCACTTGCGGTATTTTTAAACTCGATACTCACGTCGTGCACTATTATTCCGACAAAAACCGACATATCCAATATTGACCTTATTCTCCAAAAGCACGTCACCGTGGGTTTCGAACGTCTTCTCGCGGCAATCCACGGAAGCGTAGCAAGTAGCTAACCAGTCCATGCCCAAGAGAACGTCGAAGTCCAACAACTCAAGAAGGATTAAGTCGATGGACGAATCACTATCTCCAATACGAATGGCACACGACCGAAACACGTGTTGCGTAACAAACGAGTCGCCAACAAAAGTAGTCATGACAAGCAGCTGATCTAGCAAACATGACTCTCGGCCCAACCTCGGCACGAAATGTGTAGAAACATACGAGTGCGTAGATCCCGGATCAAACAAAACATGTGCATCGAAGGAACATACAGAAAGAGTACCTAAAACCACTGCATTGGACGCCTACGCATCCTGATGAGTCAAAGCAAACACTCGAGCCTGCCCTCTACCGGCAACTGGCTGTCCTCCACCTCGGCCACCCAGTCCTCTCTGATCAAAACCTTCGCGACCACGACCTCTCTGTGCATGAGTCTGACGCGGAGCAACAACAGGCGTAAGAGGCAACGCTCTTTGAGGTGAAGGTGGTAAGGTAACATGTGGAACCGCTGTCTCCATCTGGCGTATCTCAGTGCAATCACTGATGCGGTGATAGGGACTGCCACACCCAAAACATCCAGGTGACGACTGCTGACCCTGTGGGTATAAACTATATGTCTGGCCCTATCTCACCCTCCATCTACCCGCATGGCCCATAGGGAATCCACTGCGTTCTCTGCCCAACTGCCTTTGCGCTGATAAATCAGTAAGGATTCTCTTCGGTTTCGGAATGACCGGAGTCTCAGAAATGCGCACCTCTACCAATAGGGCTGCGTTCACTGTGGCTGCATATGTGTCAAAATACCGGGAGCAGATAGCGAGGAACAACAGGGTAATCAGGCCTCGAACATCGCATCTCCCCAGTGTCCACCAAATATGGAGCATACATAGATAGCTGGGTAAACTGAACATCGTACTCTGCCATCGTCATACCCGGAGTCTGGCGTAACGACTCAATACTGCGAGCTCGAGCATCCTTGACGCTCTGTGGAAGAAAACGGGCAAGAACCACCGTCATGAACTTAGCCCAGGTCTTAGGAGAAAGACCTGCGGCTCTGCACCTCTCTAAAGACTCGCACCTGGTCTGGGAAAGACCTTCCAGATGAAAACCCACGAACTCTACCCATCTCGTGTCGGAACATCTCAGTGAACGACAGATCCTGGCCATCCAATCAATAAACAACTGCGGATCCTTAGTTGTATCGGTGCCGGTGAAGAACGAAGGCTTCAGCCTTATGAACTCAGATAACGATACGGTGATAACCTCCGTAGCTGTAGCTGCGACTGCTGGAACAGTAGGCACCATCACGGTCCCCGTAACAGGTGGGTCAACCTCCTGTCTCTACGCTCAAATGGCCTCAACTAACGATCCCATCATCTGGCGCAAATCCTGCATACCGACCTCTAGCATAGTAATACGGTTTGTCGAAGGTGGATCAATCTACTCTTGTACAACGGACGTACCGCCTTGGTCTGTCCTTGTCTCCGACGAGCCTGCCCTGACCTCGGCTCTCGCGGCCGCACTCTACGCCCTCGTAGTCTTCTGCGGCACAATGGCTAGAAATGAAAACAGGATTCGATAAGAACATAAAAATCGAATCACAAGGATGTATATAATCACGGAAGGAATTTTAACCAACAAGTCTTAAGGTCACTTAGGTGGAGTACCGTGTCGTAAGTATGCCGCGGAACATACACACGCTACGTAACTCTTCTTAAGCTACCTACTCCATCATACCAAGGTCATCCTACACTCTGAAAGGTAAAATCTAGCGCTCTGATACTAACTTTGTCACGACCCAAATTTAGGCATATGACCGGCACTTAAACCACGTGACGACAACAGGCGTAACACAATTTAAGTAAGCCGAAAACCCAAAAACCTAAACCACCAAAAGAATTAAGCGATGAAAACATTGTTAAAAACATTGGAAATCTCAAGTAAAAATCTTTAAACTTAAGTTTATTTTCTTAAAAATTTCGGCAGCACCTCCTTTGTAAAAACTAGTCCCGAAACGGGTACAAACATAGAATATAAATAAAGCATCCCTAAACGGGAGAAAATCATGCCCAAAGGCGGAAACAACCACCACAAGCATATATACGACGCCGTAGCGAAGAAATGGATGATATAATTGAAAAACAGCTTAAGAGGTAAAACTACATAACAAAGGCCGGCTCACACGAGCACGACACGCAGAGTCATAAAATAATACAATATCGATCCTCACAACTCGTCTCTAAGTCAATACACGGAAATGGTAGATGGAGAATACTAGATAGAATAAGATGTACAATAGATAGAATCGGATAGCCGCAATCCATCTATACCAAACGGCCTCAAAACCAACTGTAGCGGTATCCTAGAAAATAGAGATGATAAGATGCCCTGCCGAGACTACTCTGAGGGTCAAGCCTGCAAAACACTATGGCACAACGGGGGTGAGTTGCCAACTCGTGGATAGTAAGTAATATCATACCGATAATCACAGGTATGCACGAACATCGATAATCTACAACATGCAATCTGATAGCATAACTATGGCAATATGGACATGCAACAATCATGATTACATGAAGCAATGCATATTAAAAAATGCAGAGTATGGGATAAAACATAACATCACCAATGAATCATCATCGAGGAAAATCCCGGTGTCTATCAACGAGACCCCAAATCCCAATACCTCAGGCGCCGTCACTCTGATCGGCCCTCATATCTGAAAATCTCATAGAACCTGAGTGCCCAACATCGACACTCGAAACATCATGAAATACTCGTGTCCAATATCGACAAGTAAATACTCATCTCTTAGGCGCCGCATATCCAGATCGGCCATCAATATATCTCATGTCATAACTCCCACACGGTATCCTCCGGATATCCGTCGGGTTCCATACTAACACCGGTAGGTAGTACTCCCTCCGCCGGGCTCACTTCCTTTCTATACAAGTCTACTTGCCCCGGGGTATCTCACCGGGTTCACCATGTAGCCGCAGACGGTACCTACCGCTCCTGGGATCGGGTATCTAACACAAGTCTCAGAACCGAGAAAACTCATGGTGGATGCATCGAAATATTATATCAAGAGAAACCGGGTTTTCAAAACAATGCATAATTTCTTGAAATATCCCCACAGTTCTCAAATTCATAAATTACATGAAATCCATATTTCAATGCGTAAATCCATGAAATATGATGTATGCAACATAAAACAGTAATATGAGCATATTAAGGGAAAACCGCTCTTTTAAATGAATCCAATTTTAAAATTTATCATGTGGTTCCCAATTCCTCCGAAATCAAATGCAACATCATATAAAAATGTACATGTAGCTATAGCAAGGTATGTGTGTATACATGTAAGTATGTATGTATGATGGATTTCGTATGCGCAATAGCACAAGAATCAACGTCTCAATGTCAATAACGATACAATACCACATAGGTGTATATGTAGCTATAGCAAGGTATGTGCTGTGCGTGTCATGGAAATTACCAACGGTGTGGGTGTAGCATACAATTTATTGCTCGTGCAAACATGAACCGTCAGTAATGATACGGTGTCCAATAGGTACTAAGTCAAGGCATAACAAGTAATAATATGTAATGATGCTCATGCACAATCAACTCATATGTGTATAAACATGCGGCTATAATATCATATCCAGCCCTGACGTATAACGCCATACGGCGATTTCCCCGTAGATGTTAAATCTGCTCACCGATGATCTCGAGCTAGGTAAATCCAACCACCTGCTTCCCTTTTCTAGTAGAGTCCGAAGTTCTTAAAATTTCACAAACACAATACATAAGGGCAATATCCCGCGTCGACACAAAGACAACGAAACCTAAGGATAACGTCCACAAGATAAATACATTATGCACTTAGTGCACAAAACGCACACGACATGCAACAACTTCAACTAAGATCGCTAAGCGACACAACCACCAAGCCTAGAACCCGATCGTACCGATCGCTCATTCACAACACAATATATATCGTAAAAAATAATATATATATCATCACGACGTCAATTAAAACCCACGTCTAATTATACCAAAAACCTAGTAAGCAACCCAAAGGTGGTTTGGTGCAAAACCTCATGGATTAGCGATCTAGTGGCTACCATGTTCATCTAATATCATAATTAGGCTTCACAACTCATAACTAAATTTTAAGCTCACTTATTTTCATAGATTCTAAAAACATAGTTTGCATAATTATATCATTTAGACAATTTCAAAGTAACAATTTGCAAACTAACAACTAGCTTAGATTTTCATTTCTTATGATGCTAAACTACACATATAACCGTATCTAATTGATAAAAACCCTAACTTGATCTCAAACTCTATTCTTGAAATTTCTAACTTGCAATATATCACCATATTAATACCTAATTAAGTTTGATTTAAGAATTTAACCAACAATTAAGCCTTAGGGTTAGGATTTATACCTCACAAACTTGCAAATTTGACTCCCAAAATGGCCTCCAAAATGCTAACTTGCTCCTTGATCCAAGCTAGATTAGGCTAATGAATAATGGGTAAGGATTTGATTTAGAGTTTGTGGGATATTTTTATTGATTTTTGATGGATTTTTGGAGCTTTTGAGTTGGAAATAGAGGTGGGAAAAATTTGGGGCTGGTGAGGGGAAGGCTCGGCCAAGGGGAAGAGAGAGGAGAGTGTTGTGTATGTGTGTGGAAAATTCTAGATTAAGTTAACCCTTAAGCCTCTATTAATGCACCTCACATCCATCTTATCTCTAATTCATTTTCTTTTATATTTTTCTTTAACCCTAGAAAAGTCTAGAACCCTTAAGACTTTTGGAGAAAAGAAAACATTTTGTAAACTTGTAATTAAGTTGACATGGTTCACATTTGTTTATTTAACCCATTCCAATTTGTAGTTACCACTAATTAAAGGTTTAAGTAAAAGCTTATAATAAAAATTCAATTAAGGAAAAATATTAAGTGAACTAATAATTATAAGTGACTAAATAAATACCACATACTAGCAATTTCCTAGTTAAACTAGGTGCATTTAAGTCTATATTGAAAAAAATGATTATATCTTAGTTTTTACGGAAAACACAATTATTTTACCTATTCTCGAAAAATTCGCCTAAACGATTTCTAAAACGTTACATGCTAACACACAAAAATAGCACAACACAACTCAAGAAAAAAAGGAAGACACTTGTCTTCACTTGCTTTTTCTCATGAGCTCACACTTTCTTCACCCATGGCTTCTTCTTCAACCTCCACCTTTAATGTCTCATGTGTTGAGAAACTTATGGTGTATTGAGACAATGTAATCACAAACTCTCTCTAGTTCATCTTGGCTATCTAGGTTGGCAAACTAGATACTCGAGTTGCTTCGGTTTTGAGATAGGATCCCGTATTACAAACCCTCGACGTGGATCTTCTTCAATGTGGAGAGACCGAAGATCAAACTGTTGGGTTCCTAGGCACTCTAACAAGGTTCTACAAGGCATCAACCATGCCCGATAAAAATTTTAGCCGTGCCGAACAATCCTAAACAAGATCTTTTCAAGATTATTAGGGTTTCACATGCAAGAAAAAACCATTTACGACTAAGTGAATACGAAATACAACCTTTGTAGATCGGTCCTTCACTTCATAAGCTCTTTGTAGTAGTCCCTTCGCTGCGATCATAGAACTCCTAGACTTTCGGACTGCTCCATGAGAAGAGGGCAACGGTTTTGCTTGAAGTCTTCGAGGCCGAAGATGATCTATGTCGAGGGAATACGAACTCAAGCTACCACTTCACCCAAGTGAAGCAAACACCCTATACTAAAGTGCTGGTCTAGTAGAGGATGGTGAAATAGGAAATGGGTTATCTTTAGAATTTCTTTTCTCACATTATTTCTCTCTCTTTATCAAACCCTAGCAAGCATTTGAAGGAGGAAGAAGATGAGCTCAAAAATGAGAATGAAAAATTAATCAAGAGTGAGAGTGAACCATGGGTGAGTTTATACCATATATTAACTCATGTAGAGACATAACCATGGCTACATTATAATGGTTAGGTTAATTAATATCTCAAGTAAAACAAAACTAGTAGACTAAGTCAATGCAACCCTAAGCTTCATGAAGCTTCATGCATATGAGCTCATCATCCACTAATTTTAGAATTACTTTAAATATAAAAACCTAACACTATAATTAGTATAGTATAAGTCTTATCCACCCATGTAAGTTGTATCAACAACCAGGATACAAAATGAACACAAATAAATATATATCACATATATATTAAGTTGTGCATAAGTGAGAAAAACAAATGCTTAAGTGAGCCAATATTAGTTAATGTAAATTAGTATATCACATATACAATTATACACTAAATTATTAAATCAACACTTGACTTAATAATCCGGTTATATCACATATAACCGGCTAACATCCAATGTATCGACTTATCGAATCAACCTTTGATTCGATAACCTGGTTATATCACATATAACCGATCGATACAAACATCGCGAGAATAGAATACGGCATCACATACTCGCATTATTCTCGGTCCCGCACATATCACATATGCGCTCCTATTTCGTTTTGCCTGAGCCAGTAAAACCTTTATGTAGGACTCTAAAGACTCGTCAATACGCCGGCAGTAGGTGATGATCATATCAAGCACCAACAAGCCGTCAGCGGTACTAGCTGGACGTAACGGCTACCCGGTAATTGAGCGATCAGAAGATCAGCAAGCAAGCCCGCTCCAACTCCTGCAAAAAGCCTGACAGTGACACTACCGTACAGTCCGGTCTCCTCGTCTGATATGTCGCATATCAAGTCTAGGTGTGGTAAACGTCAGACCCCAATAACCGATAAGTCTGTTAGTTATATGCATGCCCTAGTGGCCATTGCTATACATAGGATGTATATTGTAGTGGATGCTTGGACATATATAGGGAGGACTTTCTTACTCGACATGATAGTATGCTATCTGGTTGCTCTTTACCTTAATGTGTACAATGATTGTCTCTCTGTTACATGTTGGTAAAGCCCTTAGGATGTGTACTTGACTACCCGGACTATGATGCGGATCATACTAGTAGGGACATGGTAGTCCATAAGTACATCCTTCAAGGTCCCTAGTCGTAGGTGTATCGAGATGGGGCATCGATATACCAGAGTAGACTAGCGTATACCTTCTCGACCCATACAGATAGGCGATGGATGATCCCATATCCATTGGTGTTTGACATCAGAGATGATATACGGGTGCTCAGTGGAGACTGGGTACACTGGACGGACTCGTCGAGAACTCGCAGATGGTATTATACCTTACGTCAGATGGCAGTTCTCTGGTGACACTGGTACAGGTTAGTCTGTAGACCCGAGATCGTCATAGAGTCTTGTGTGATTCCCACTGTGCTTTGATTTCCACCTTACCACGTCCAAGAGGGCGTGCAAAACGGTGGTGTTTGGGTACAGTCCCGAATCACATGGAGGCAATGAGCGAGAGGAGGGGATTCGTCTCTCCCGGTATAGGGGGTTGATGTTGCGCTATGTTCGATTGGCTATAACCGGAAATCCCTGGCCAGGGTTTCTAAGATTTACTGGTAAGTGTAACCAGTAGTTTCTCAAACTGTTATAGACCTCATATCGACACGACTTATCGAGCTATTGGGGTCTGACGTTTACCACCCCTAGGCAAGATATGCGATATATCAGACGACGAGACCGGACTGTACGGTAAGTGTTACAGGTTGGATTCACAGGAGTATGAGCGGGCTTGCTCGTCGATCTTCTGATCGTTCAATACTCGGGTGGCCGTTACGTTTAGCAGACCGCTTGCGGCTTGTGGGTGTTTGATATGATCATCACCTACTGCCGACGTATTAACGAGTCTTTAGAGTCCAACACAGAGGTTTCCTGACTCAAGCGAAACGAAATAGGAGCGCATATGAGATATGTGCGGGACCGAGAATAATGCATGTATGTGATACCGTATTCTATTCCCACGATGAATGTATCGATTGGTTGTATGCGATATAACCTAGTTATCGAATCAAGGATTGATTCGATAAGCCGATACATTAGATATTAGTAGGTTATATGCGATATGACCGGATCATTAAATAAAGTGTTGATTTAATGATTTAATGCATAATTATATATTTGATATATTACTTTGCATTAACTAGTATCGGTTCACTTAAGATGGATTTTCTCACTTGATGTGCACATTGTATATATGATATAGTTTTGTGCACTAGTTTGTATCATGTTTGATGATACATGCAAGCTTGGGTGTAGGTTTACTTTAAACCATTTTTAAGTGAATGGTTAGGGTTTTGTTATCTTTTCTTAACTATTTATTTTATTTTATTTATTTTAGGGAAAGGAAAGATATGGTTGCTTCTTTTGTTTGTTTCCTTGAAGATTCAAGAAGCTTTGACCATTCTTGTCGCTTTCCTAAACCTAACCATTCACCTAACCCTAGTTTATTCTCTACACTTAACTAAGGTTGCATTATGATAAGAAGGAATGGGATTTTCTTTTTAATTATAATCCTTTTTATTCTTTCATCTTCATCATCTTCATCATCTTCATCAAGCTTCATGAAAGCTTGCTAGCTTCAATGGTGAAATGAGAAAAAGAGTGAGAAATCCAATTCTAAAGTGAACCCACTTCCTATTTCTTCATCCTCTACCACTTGCCAAGTAGTATAGGGTGTTTTCTTCACAAGTTTCATGACTTGGTGAAGTTGGAGCTTGATCTTGAGTTGCCTCGACGTAGATCATCTTCGGCATTGAAGTCGACGATCTAGCCCGATCATTTCTTCGACGAAACCATTACTAGAGTCCGGGATCCGATGATCGCAGCAGAGGAACGTCACGCGGAGCTATGGAGGTGGAGGACCAGATCTACAAAAGTTGTATTTCCGTTCACTTAGTAGTTAATTTGTTAACTTGCTTGTAGTTTCGCCTAATTTCTAGTTAACGATCCATATTAGGATTTCTCGGCACCGGAAAATTTTGAATTTGGTATGGTTGATGCCCTGTGAGACCTCATTCGTGTGCCCAGGAACCCTACAGTGGTATCAGAGCCTAGCTAGAGCTTTAGGCGATGTGTAGACAAAACCCTTCTCTGTACATTTTTCAAAAGAGTGGATTTTTTTGAATTAAAAATTCTCAGAAAAACAAACAGGAAAAACTAAGAATTATTGTGAAGCACGGCCCACTAAGTCAATAATTTGACCGCGGAACCGCGGCGAAACCATGGGTTTGGCGGCGGTTCCGCGGCCAAAATTTGGACTTAGTCTCTGAAATTTCATATATTTATTCTTAGGTCCTTTCTTGGCAATTTTTTATGGGAATTTTTTAATTCCAGTCAAGTGTTGAGTTTTCTAGGGTTTTATTGGGGACTCGTTAATTTGATCGGATAATTTAATTTCGTTTATGTTTTTCCGGATATTTTAGAAACTGTTAAAAAGTTCGACCGGATATAAATACCCACTTTTTCCCCTGTAGGGAAATTTCCAAGTGTTGGATCTTTCCGTAGTTTAATGACGTTCTACGTAGTGCAAGTAACGCGATGGACCCTCTAGAAGACAACAAACCTTAACTCGATTATATGACCGTCTTGAACTGCCCCTTGAACCTTAGAGTTTGGGGCAGTACGGCGTGCCACATGTGAGGCGTTGGCTTAACCCTTCTACGGCTGGACCATTGGTACTGAGGCATGAAGTGAATGTTTTAAAACTTATTTCATGTGTTGAGTTGTTTCGGGAAAACTTGGGTGTTTGATTGTTCGATCGGAAAGTTTAACGTTTTCTATTTATCTGGAATGTGATACAATATTTGGAATCCACATGTAGTTATGAGATAACTGATTTGGATGTTATAAACATAGCACTTTAGTCTCACTTGATCGGTTGCCACGGAATTTTGATGAGATCAAAAGTTCGTCGCAATCACGTAGCGTACGCGGATACTCGCCGGATAAACTTAATAGACAGCTACACCCTTAGCCCCGACCAAGTGACTGTAGGAGAACCCCGTCGCCGAAAGCATCCTTTCGGGTGCTCGCGGTAGCGGTGTTCCGCCTTGGAGCACTTCGTCGACGGTATCGGGGGTCCGGCCGTCTACTAAAGTTTGCGGCGAGCATTCAATCAGTTTTTCGAGAATCTTGTTGAATTGCCCGACTAAATATTGAAAAGTGTTTTCGATATAGAGACTAAAATGCGGGGTTTATAATTGTTAGGCATGCAATGTCTAAGTAATTCATTTTATTAGGCATGCGATGTCTAGGGAGGTTGCGAATTCCAACTGTTGTAGTTTTACACTTTCTTTTCTGCAACCGTAAGTGTAATATGCGATATCGCCGGTTTCGTTGCTATATGCCAACGACAATTGGGATATGCATGTTTACTTACGTTGAGGACATGTGATGTTATGTGTTGCTGGATATTTTATATTGGATCGTCGTGTTTGAATAGCCGGGGGTTTTTATGTGAGATGGGTGTTTTTCATTTTCATTCATGTAAAAACTTGTATGTGATATTCTTTTATTGGGGCACTTCCAGGTTGCGGAAGTTGTCACCGTTGATGTATATTATTTACTTTTTCGCACTAGGATAGACCCAAGGAGGAGGGCACAAGTAACCGGGTTCTGGAGTCCAGTGGGAGACCAACTCGAGAAGTCGAGTCCGGGTCTCCTAACTCTAGAATTGGTAGGGTTGCTTCCCGCTCTCGTAGGGGTCTAGGGGTGTGGGTTAGGTTATTCATCGCGACCGTGGAATCCGTATTTTATACTGGCTCGTATTGAAAACACGGACATCCTAGTATATCCAATATTTCATATGTTTCTTCTGCTGCGATATCTGTGATGTGATCATTTGATATGCTGTGATGGATACTGTATATAGTAAATATAAAATATTATATAGACGTTGCTTATGTTTTACACCCGCGCTAGCCCTGCCTCGCTCTGGCGTTAGTTACCTAACCTAACGGTGCAGACGGGACATCGAGGCGAATGCGGCTGGCATAAGCGTACGTTATATTTATCTGTGATGTTTAGGTGCTTTAAAGATGGGACTTCATTAATATGATTAATGAAAGTAAAAAAAACCTAAAGATGTTGTGGAATCGAATTTCAAAAATAAAACAGGTAGCTACAGTTCTTGCTTTGCACAGCGGTATATATGATATATCCTCCACCTTATTGGATGAGGAAAGGGCCGACGATCTCTTCACCGGGAGTGACCCCTTTAGCAATAACTCGCAGATACTACAACTCTCGGTTTGTCTTTTGATTGCTTCTATAGTTTCTGCTTTCCACAGTGATATATATGATATATCCCGCACCTCATTCGACGAGGAAAAGGCCGACGATCCCTTCACCGGGAGTGACCCCTTTAGCAAAACTATAAAAGCCTCAAAAACACTCCATTTCAAAATCATTTGATTCTAGAACGATATGAAGTTCATTACGCAATAGGTTTTCAGAAAAACCCGTCGTAGCCTTCCGTCATTTCAGATAAGTAGTAGTTAGTATTCGTGCTACGTTTGTTGGCCCGCGTCAAGGCGTAGTGTGCGGTAGCTAACTAGTATTTATCTGCTTTTGCATATGATGCAGATTGGATTAGGGTAGTCGTGCAACTTTGTTGGCCTGCGTCAAGGGTCGTGCGGGGGGGTTTAATTCAATCAGGAAATGACGTGTTGAACTTGACTAGCGCACTATGGTTTGTTGGCCTGCGTCAAGGTCATAGGACGCTAGGGGAAAAATTATCGGGAATTTCAAATGTTGAAATTTGCAATGAGATTGCATACCTTCTATTAGATAGTTGGATCCCGATACCCGCTGTGAGTAAGAGTTACTCCTGGGAGAGTTTTACACTTTATAATTAGCCGATCAAGTAGGTGTCTAGAAAGGTGTCAACGGGGTTAAGCCTCTGGGAAAACGAGGTTTACTGTAATTAGGTCCGTGCGAAAGCACGGGCAACCTCCCACAAAGTACCGACACTAGCCTAGCTGAAATTAATCCCGGCTAGTCTTTCCTTTTAGGGTTTGAAGGAAGATTTGATAAAAACATTGTGAGCCATCCTGATTATATAAAATAATAACCAATCTGATTTTACAAGAGCGCACGCTGAGTGTTTTCTTTTTCTCTCTCTCCAGGTAACGACCATATCACGCCTTAATCAAGATAATAATACGGATGTATTGACCGAACCCGCTTGTTATACTGAGCTGGGGAACGTTGGTCCCGCTCCAACTTATAATTGTAATAAGACAGAGCAGGAAATAGGGGATTACCAGATTTCCCATGCCGCCCAAACGAAGAAAGTGCATGTCGATGCATCATCTTCGGGTGTGTTCGTTACAAAGAACTGTTTCTCTGTATCCTCTACGTCCTGGGTATTTGCTACGGGATCAGGATCACAGATATGTAATCTGTTGCATAGGGCTACAGAAAGGTAGAGAACTGAGAACGGGTGATAAGTTTCATGAGGCAGAAAACGGTGCAAGTGTTGCAGCCAAGTCTGTTGGTCACTGTCACCCTGTATTCCAAATACATTGATTCTGAACAAATGTTTTTAGATACCGAACCTGATATACAAAATCATATCAGTCTCTTTATTGGTAAAGAAATGATAAAATTTTGTATTGTTGGATAATGTTTTGAACATTTCCTATATCAAAAGTTGATCGGTTCAGGCACGTTATCTAAAAGCATTGACGCTCTAAATCAAACTACAATTCTTAGTATACAGAACACACACAAGAGGAAGAGTTCAGATATGAACGGATCCTTCTTGAGGTATTGTAGACTAGGTCATATCAATGCGACCCGACTAACTGAAGTTACATTTAGATGCATATATAAATCTGTTTGAATTTACATCTTATGAAACTTGCCAATTATGTCACAAAGATTAGATGACCATAGCTCCGTTTATTGGAAACAGAGAAAGAGTTAGTGAACTCTTGGGATTGATATATGTTGATGTATGTAAGGTCCCCCGTCTATAAATGCCAGGACCGGTTCTTTGTACTTCATTGCATTCTCTGATGATCTCTTTAGATTCAGACATATGTTCCTGTTGAAACACAAGTCTAAAACTTTTGAGATATTCACAGAATATAAGTTAGAAGTAGAGAACCAAAATAAGGGTATAATTATTATGTCCTTTGATGTGATCAGGGAGGAGAATACTTGTGCATAGAATTCCTGGACTATCCTAAAGGAGAATGAGATTCTCTCTCAGCATTACTCCTCCGTATAAACCATAGCACGATGGTATATCGGGGTGGAGCAATTGCACCCTATTCGATATGGTGCGCTCTATGATGAGTACTACTGAGTTACCTGTTTCCTTTTGGGGGTTATGTACTTGAGAAGCTGCATACCTATTGAATTAGGTTCGAATCAGATCACAGCCTACCACTCCATATGAGATATGGTATGGGAAGAGCCTATGTCTTAAGCTAGTTAAGATTTGGGGTTGACCGGCCTATATCTAAAAGCAAAATCCGGACAAGCTCGAGGCAAGGTCTGTAACGTAGAACTGGAAAGGTTCCAGCTATACAAACTACAGCAGATAATCTGATAAAACCAAAGGATTCAATAGTTACCAACGAACCTCAGCCTCTCCGCCGATCGAGTAGGGTTCCTCACCCGGCTGAGAGATACTTCGGTTTCTCTATGACAGTGGGAGTGAGGATTGCATCATGAGATTATGACCCAACTAGTTTCGAGCTGGCCATCAGGAGTGAGACTCTATAAGAATGGCTGGATGCTTAGTGGTCTGAGATGGAATCTATGTACACCAACAAAGTATGGACTTTGGTTGCTATATCTGATGGGTTAAATCCCCATCAGGAGCAAGTATATCTTGAGAAGATTACTTGGTGCAGATGGAAAAGTCGAGACTTTCAAGGCTAGACTTGTTAAAGGTTTGCATCATTGACCAGGTATGGATTATGTTGAAACCTTTTCTAAGGATCTATGTTTAAGTCCATCCAGATCCTACTTGCCACGGCTACATACCATGACTACGATATCTGGCGGTTTGGTGCCATGACTGCTTTTCTAAGTGATGTTTTAGAAGAGTGCGTCTATAAGTACACAGCCAGAGGGCTTCGTAGACAGTGGGAGCAGCAGAAACATGTGCAAGATGTTTTATGTGATAAAGCAGGTATCGCGGAGTCAGAACATATGTTTTGATGTATTAGTCAAAGAGTTTGACATCATTAAAATGGTAGATGAACCTTGTATATACAAAAAGGTAGTAGGCATTATGGTGGTGATCCTCGTAGAGTACGTGGATGACATACTCTTGATAGGGAAGGTGTTTCCTATGCTACGCTCGGTCAATCTCCGCTTATCACTAAGATTCTCCATATAGGATCAAAGCGATACCTCCTGAATCCTGGATTTTGGATCTATGAGATAGATCTAAATGGATGTTAGGATTCTCACTAGATATAGTGAGATGGTATCAATCGATCCTGGGGAGAATCACTGGAAAGGTTCCAGGGTGATAAAGACAAATGAATGTCAGTCACAGGCTTGTCTATACTCTCAGTTGATGGACGGTATGTTGGAAAAGTTCCAAGCTAGATACCGTGGCATACTAGACGATAAAGGCTGGATACATCGTTACATAAGATGCTACCAAAGAGGAAGTCTGGGTTTATATTAGTTCATGAGATGAACATAGTTCCTCCTATTTTATGACAATGGAGTTGTGGCTTATGCCAAGGAACGTCCATCCCATCAGTGATCCAGACATATTCTAAGGCAGTATCACCTGATCATGGAGATGGTTGATCTCCAAAGGATCGAGGTCAGGAGAGTAGACTCAGAGGACAACACGGCGGATCCACTCACAAAGGCCTTTTCCCAGAGAGAGACTTTTATGGGATGTTTGAGTATGAGATACTACAACCACTGCTATAAGATGGCCCTAGTGCAAGTGGAAGATTGTTAGTTATATGTATGCCCTAGTGGCCATTGCTATACATAGGATGTATATTGTAGTGGATGCTTGGACATATATAGGGAGGACTTTCTTGCTCGACATGATAGTATGCTATCTGGTTGCTCTTTACCTTAACGTGTACAATGATTGTCTCTCTGTTACTTGTTGGTAAAGCCCTTAGGATGTGTACTTGACTACCTGGACTATGATGCGGATAATACTAGTGGGGACATGGTAGTCCATAGGTACATCCTTCAAGGTCCCTAGTCGTGGGTGTATCGAGACGGGGCATCGATATACCAGAGTAGACTAGCGTATACCTTCTCGACCCATACAGATAGGCGATGGATGATCCCATATCCATTGGTGTTTGACATCAGAGATGATATACGGGTGCTCAGTGGAGACTGGGTACACTGGACGGACTCGCCGAGAACTCCCAGATGGTATTATACCTTACGTCAGATGGCAGTTCTCTGGTGACACTGGTACAGGTTAGTCTGTAGACCCGAGATCGTCATAGAGTCTTGTGTGATTCCCACTGTGCTTTGATTTCCACCTTACCACGTCCAAGAGGGCGTGCAAAACGGGGTTTTTGGGTTCAGTCCCGAATCACATGGAGGCAATGAGCGATAGGAGGGGATTCGTCTCGCCCGGTATAGGGGGTTGATGTTGCGCTGCGTTCGATTGGCTATAACCGGAAATCCCTGGCCAGGGTTGCTGAGATTTACTAGTAAGTGTTACCAGTAGTTTCTCGAACTGTTATAGACCTCATATCGACACGACTTATCGAGCTATTGGGGTCTGACGTTTACCACCCCTAGGCAAGATATGCGACATATCAGACGACGAGACCGGACTGTACGGTAAGTGTTACAGGTTGGATACATAGGAGTATGAGCGGGCTTGCTCGTCGATGTTCTGATCGTTCAATACCCGGGTGGCCGTTACGTTTAGCAGACCGCTTGCGGCTTGTGGGTGTTTGATATGATCATCACCTACTGCCGGCGTATTGACGAGTCTTTAGAGTCCTACACAGAGGTTTCCTGGCTCAAGCGAAAGAAAATAGGAGCGCATATGAGATATGTGCGGGACCGAGAATAATGGATGTATGTGATACCGTATTCTATTCTCGCGATGAATGTATCGATTGGTTGTATGCGATATAACCTAGTTATCGAATCAAGGATTGATTCGATAAGCCGATACATTAGATATTAGTCGGTCATATGCGATATGACCGGATCGTTAAATCAAGTGTTGATTTAATGATTTAATATATAATTATATATTTGATATATTACTTTGCATTAACTAGTATTGGTTCACTTAAGATGGATTTTCTCACTTGAGGTGCACATTGTATATATGATATAGTTTTGTGCACTAGTTTGTATCATGTTTGATGATACATGCAAGCTTGGGTGTAGGTTTACTTTAAACCATGTTTAAGTGAATGGTTATGGTTTTGTTATCTTTTCTTAACTATTTATTTTGTTTTATTTATTTTAGGGAAAGGAAAGATATGGTTGCTTCTTTTGTTTGTTTCCTTGAAGCTTCAAGATGCTTTGACCATTCTTGTCTCTTTCCTAAACCTAACCATTCACCTAACCCTAGTTTATTCTCTACACTTAACCAAGGTTGCATTATGATAAGAAGGAATGGGATTTTCTTTTTAATTATAATCCTTTTTATTCTTTCATCTTCATCATCTTCATCAATCTTCATGAAAGCTTGCTACCTTCAATGGTGAAATGAGAAAAAGAGTGAGAAATCCAATTCTAAAGTGAACCCACTTCCTATTTCTTCATCCTCTACCGCTTGCCAAGTAGTATAGGGTGTTTTCTTCACAAGTTTCATGAATTGGTGAAGTTAGAGCTTGATCTTGAGTTGCCTCGACGTAGATCATCTTCGGCATTGAAGTCGACGATCTAGCCCGATCATTTCTTCGACGAAACCATTACTAGAGTCCGGGATCCGATGATCGCAGCGGAGGAACGTAAACGCGGAGCTATGGAGGTGGATGACCGGATCTATAAAGGTTGTATTTCCGTTCACTTAGTAGTTAAGTTGTTAACTTGCTTGTAGTTTCGCCTAATTTCTAGTTAAAGATCCGTTTTAGGGTTTCTCGGCACCGGAAAATTTTGAATTTGGTATGGTTGATGCTTTGTGAGACCTCATTCGTGTGCCTAGGAACTCTACAGTGGTATCAGAGCCTAGCTAGAGCTTTAGGCGAAGTGTAGACGAATTTAGAAGTCCGATCGAACCCGTAAACCCCGACAAAACCCTTCTCTGTACATTTTTCAAAACAATGGATTTTTGTGAATTAAAAATTCTCAGAAAAACATGCTGGAGAAACTAGGAATGACTGTGAACTACGTTCCACTAAGTCAATAATTTGACCGCGGAACCGCGGCGAAACCATGGGTTTGGCGGCGGTTCCGCGGCCAAAATTTTGACTTAGTCCCTGAAATTTCATATATTTATTCTTAGGCCGTTTCTTGGCAATTTTTTATTGGAATTTTTTAATTCCACTCAAGTGTTGAGTTTTCTATGGTTTTATTGGGGACTCGTTAATTTGATCGGATAATTTAACTCCGTTTATATTTTTCCGGATATTTTAGAAACTGTTAAAAAGTTCGACCGGATATAAATACCCACGTTTTCCCCTGTAGGGAAATTTCCAAGTGTTGGATCTTTCCGTAGTTTAATGACGTTCTAAGTAGTGCAAGTAATGCGATGGACCCACTAGAAGACAATAAACCTTAACTCGATTATGTGACCGTCTTGAACTGCCCCTTGAACCTTAGGGTTTGGGGCAGTACGGCGTGCCACATGTGAGGCGTTGGCTTAACCCTACTACGGCTGGACCGTTGGTACTGAGGCATGAAGTGAATGTTTTTAAACTTATTTCATGTGTTGAGTTGTTTCGGGAAACCTTGGGTGTTTGATTGTTCGATCGGAAAGTTTAACATTTTCTATTTATCTGAAATGTGATACAATATTTGGAATCCACATGTAGTTATGAGATAACTGATTTGGATGTTATAAACATAGCACTTTAGTCTCACTTGATCGGTTGCCATGGAATTTTGATATGATCAAAAGTCCGTCGTAATCACGTAGCGTACGCGGATACTCGTCGGATAAACTTAATAGACAGCTACACCCCTTAGCCCCGACCAAGTAACTGTAGGAGAACCTCGTCGCCGAAAGCATCCGCCCGGGTGCTCGCGGTAGCGGTGTTCCGCCTTGGTGCACTTCGTCGACGGTATCGGGGGTGCGGCCGTCTACTAAAGTTTGCTACGCGCATTCGATCAGTTTTTCGGGAATCTTGTTGAATTGCCCGACTAGATATTGAAAAGTGTTTTCAATATAGAGACTAAAATGCGGGGTTTATAATTGTTAGGCATGCGATGTCTAAGTAATTCATTTTATTAGGCATGCGATGTCTAGGGAGGTTGCGGATTCCAACTGTTGTAGTTTTACACTTTCTTTTCTGCGACCGTAAGTGTAATATGCGATATTGCCAGTTTCGTTGGTATATGCCAACGACAATTGGGATACGCATGTTTACTTACGTTGATGACATGTGATGTTATGTGTTGCTGGATATATTATATTGGAACGTCGTGTTTGAATAGCCGGGGATTTTAATGTGAGATGAGTGTTTTTCATTTTCATTCATGTAAAAACTTATATGTGATATTCTTTTATTAGGGCACTTCCAGGTTGCGGAACTTGTCACCGTTGATGTATATTATTTACTTTTTCGCACTAGGATAGACCCAAGTAGGAGGGCACAAGTAACCGGGTTCTGGACTCCAGTGGGAGACCAACTCGAGAAGTCGAGTCCGGGTCTCCTAACTCTAGAATTGGTAGGGTTGCTTGCCGCTCTCGTAGGGGTCTAGGGGTTTGGGTTAGGCTATTCATCGCGACCGTGGAATCCGTGTTTTATACTGGCTCGTATTGAAAACACGGACGTCCTAGTATATCCAATATTTCATATGTTTCTTCTGCTGCGATATCTGTGATGTGATCATTTGATATGCTGTGATGGATACTGTATATAGTATATATGATATATTATATAGACGTTGCTTATGTTTTACACCCGCGCTAGCCCTGCCTGCTCTGGCGTTAGTTACCCAACCTAACGGTGCAGACGGGACATCGAGGTGAATGCGGCTGGCATAAGGGTACGTTATATTTATCTGTGATGTTTAGGTGCTTTAATAATGGGACTTCATTAATATGATTAATAAAAGTAAAAGAAACCTAAAGATGTTGTGGAATCGAATTTAAAAAATAAAACAGGTAGCTACAGTTCTTGCTTTGCACAGCGGTATATATGATATATCCTGCACCTTATTCGATGAGGAAAGGGCCGACGATCCCTTCACCGGGAGTGACCCCTTTAGCAATAACTGGCAGATGCTACAACTCTCGGTTTGTCTTTTGATTGCTTCTATAGTTTCTGCTTTGCACAGTGATATACATGATATATCCCGCACCTCATTCGACGAGGAAAGGGTCGACGATCCCTTCACCGGGAGTGACCCCGTTAGCAAAACTAGAAAAGCCTCAAAAACACTCCATTTCAAAATCATTTGATTCTACAACGATATCAAGTTCATTACGCAATAAGTTTTCAGAAAAACCTGTCGTAGCCCTCCGTCATTTCAGATAAGTAGTAGTTAGTATTCGTGCTACGTTTGTTGGCCTGCGTCAAGGCGTAGTGTGCGGTAGCTAACTAGTATTTATCTGCTTATGCATATGATGCAGATTGGATTAGGGTAGTCATGCGACTTTGTTGGCCTGCGTCAAGGGTCGTGCGGGTGGGTTTAATTCAATCAGGAAATGACGGGTTGAACTTGACTAGCGCACTATGGTTTGTTGGCCTGCGTCAAGGTCATAGGACGCTAGGGGCAAAATTATCGGGAATTTCAAGTGTTGAAATTTGCAATGAGATTGCATACCTTCTATGAGATAGTTGGATCCCGATACCCGCTGCGAGTAAGAGTTACTCCTGGGAGAGTTTTACACTTTACAAGTAGCCGATCAAGTAGGTGTCTAGAAAGGTGTCAACGGGGTTACACCTCTGGGAAAACGAGGTTTACTGTAATTAGGTCCGTGCGAAAGCACGGGGAACCTCCCTCAATGTACCGACACTAGCCTGGCTGAAAGATTGGCGAACTTGTAGCGTGTAATTAATCCCGGCTAGTCTTTCCTTTTAGGGTTTGAAGGAAGATTTGATAAAAACAGTGGGAGCCATCCTGATTAGATAAAATAATAACCAATCTGATCTTGCAAGAGCGCACGCTGAGTGTTTTCTTTTCTCTCTCTCCAGGTAGCGACCATATCATGCCTTAATCAAGATAATAATACGGACGTATTGACCGAACCCGCTTGTTATACTGAGCTGGGGAACGTTGGTCCCGCTCCAACTTATAATTGTTATAAGACAGAGCAGGAAATAGGGGATTACCAGATTTCCCGTGCCGCCCAAACGAAGAAAGTGCATGTTGATGCATCATCTTCGGGTGTGTTCGTTACAAAGAACTATTTCTCTGTATCTTCTACATCCTGGGCATTTGATACCGGATCAGGATCACAGATATGTAATCTGTTGCATAGGGCTACAGAAAATGGTAGAGAACTGAGAACGGGTGATAAGTTTCATGAGGCAGAAAACGGTGCAAGTGTTGCAGCCAAGTCTGTTGGTCACTGTCACCCTGTATTCCAAATACATTGATTCTGAAAAAATGTTTTTAGATACCGAACCTGATATACAAAATCATATCAGTCTCTTTATTAGTAAAGAAATGATAAAATTTTGTATTGTTGGATAATGTTTTGAACATTTCCTATATCAAAAGTTGATCGGTTCAGGCACGTTATCTAAAAGCATTGACGCTCTAAATCAAACTACAGTTCTTAGTATACAGAACACACATAAGAGGAAGAGTTCAGAAATGAACGGATCCTTCTTGAGGTATTGTAGACTAGGTCATATCAATGCGATCCGACTAGCTGAATTTACATTTAGATGCATATATAAATCTGTTTCAATTTACATAGCTCCGTTTATTGGAAACAGAGAATGAGTTAGTGAACTCTTGGGATTGATACATGTTGATGTAAGTAAGGTCTCCCGTCTACAAATGCCAGGACCGGTTCTTTGTACTTCATTGCATTCTCTGATGATCTCTTTAGATTCAGACATATGTTCCTGTTGAAACACAAGTCCGAAACTTTTGAGATATTCACAGAATATAAGTTAGAAGTAGAGAACCAAAATAAGGGTATAACTATTATGTCCTTTGATGCGATCACGGAGGAGAATACTTGTGCATAGAATTCATGGACTATCCTAAAGGAGAATGAGATTCTCTCTCAGCATTACTTCTCTGTATACACCATAGCACGATGGTATATCGGGGTAGAGCAATTGCACCCTATTCGATATGGTGCGCTCTATGATGAGTACTACTGAGTTACCTGTTTCCTTTTGGGGGTTATGTACTTGAGAAGCTGCATACCTATTGAATTAGGTTCGAATCAGATCATAGCCTACCACTCCATATGAGATATGGTATGGGAAGAGCGCATGTCTTAAGCTAGTTAAGATTTGGGGTTGACCGGCCTATGTCTAAAAGAAAAATTCGGACAAGCTCGAGGCAAGGTCTGTAACGTAGAACTGGAAAGGTTCCAGCTATACAAACTACAGCAGATGATTTGATAAAACCAAAGGATTCAATAGTTACCAACGAACCTCAGCCTCTCCGCCGATCTAGTAGAGTTCCTCACCCACCTGAGAGACACTTCGGTTTCTCTATGACAGTGGGAGCGAGGATTGCATCATGAGATGATGACCCAACTAGTTTCGAGCTGGCCATCAGGAGTGAGACTCTGTAAGAATGGCTGGATGCTTAGTGATCTGAGATGGAAACCATGTACACCAACAAAGTATGGACTTTGGTTGCTATATCTGAAGGGTTAAATCCCCATCAGGAGCAAGTATATATTGAGAAGATTACTTGGTGCAGATGGAAAAGTTGAGACTTTCAAAGCTAGACTTGTTAAAGATTTGCATCATTGACCAGGTATGGATTATGTTGAAACCTTTTCTAAGGATTTATGTTTAAGTCCATCCAGATCCTACTTGCCACGGCTACATACTAGGACTACGATATTTGGCGGTTGGGTGCCATGACTGCTTTTCTAAGTGATGTTTTAGAAGAGTGCGTCTATAAGTATACAGCCAGAGGGCTTCGTAGACAATGGGAGCAGCGGAAACGTATGCAAGATGTTTTATGTGATAAAGCAGGCATCGCGGAGTTGGAACATCTGTTTTGATGTATTAGTCAAAGAGTTTGACATCATTAAAATGGTAGATAAACCTTGTATATACAAAAAGGTAGTAGGGAGTATGGTGGTGATCCTCGTAGAGTACATGGATGACATACACTTGATAGGGAAGGTGTTTCCTATGCTACGCTCGGTCAATCTCCGCTTATCACAAAGATTCTCCATATAGGATCAAAGCGATACCTCCTAAATCCTGGATTTTGGATCTATAAGATAGATCTAAATGGATGTTAGGATTCTCACTAGATATAGTGAGATGGTATCAATCGATCCTGGGGAGAATCACTGGAAAGGTTTCAGGATGATAAAGACAACTGAATGTCAGTCACATGCTTGTCTATACTCTCAGTGGAGGGACGGTATGTTCGAAAAGTTCCAAGCTGGATACCGTGGCATACTAGACAATAAAAGCTGGATACATCGCTACTTAAGATGCTACCAAAGAGGAAGTCTGGGTGTATATTAGTTCATGAGATGAACATAGTTCTTCCCATTGTGTGACAATGGAGTTGTGGCTTATGCCAAGGAATGTCCGTCCCATCAGTGATCCAGACCTATTCTAAGGCAGTATCACCTGATCATGGAGATGGTTGATCTCCAAAGGATCGAGGTCAGGAGAGTAAACTCAGAGGACAACACGGCGGATCCACTCACAAAGGCCTTTTCCCAGAGAGACTTTTATGGGATGGTTGAGTATGAGATACTACAACCACTGCTATCAGATGGCCCTAGTGCAAGTGGGAGATTGTTAGTTATATCTATGTCCTAGAGGCCATTGCTATACATAGGATGTATATTGTAGTGGATGCTTGGACATATATAGGGAGGAATTTCTTGCTCGACATGATAGTATGCTATCTGGTTGCTCTTTACCTTAACGTGTACAATGATTGTCTCTCTGTTACATGTTGGTAAAGCCCATAGGATGTGTACTTGACTACCTGGACTATGATGCGGATCATACTAGTGGGGACATGGTAGTCCATAAGTACATCCTTCAAGGTCCCTAGTCGTGGGTGTATCGAGACGGGGCATCGATATACCAGAGTAGACTAGCGTATACCTTCTCGACCCATACAGATAGGCGATGGATGATCCCATATCCATTGGTGTTTGACATCAGAGATGATATACGGGTGCTCAGTGGAGACTGGGTACACTGGACGGACTCGCCGAGAACTCCCAGATGGTATTATACTTTACGTCAGATGGCAGTTCTCTGGTGACACTGGTACAGGTTAGTCTGTAGACCCGAGATCATCATAGAGTCTTGTGTGATTCCCACTGTACTTTGATTTCCACCTTACCACGTCCAAGAGGGCGTGGAAAATGGGGTTTTTTGGGTACAGTCCCGAATCACATGGAGGTAATGAGCGATAGGAGGGGATTCGTCTCTCCCGGTATAGGGGGTTGATGTTGCGCTGTGTTCGATTGGCTATAACAGGAAATCCTCGGCCAGGGTTGCTGAGATTTACTGGTAAGTGTTACCAGTAGTTTCTCGAACTGTTATAGACCTCATATCGACATGACTTATCGAGCTATTGGGGTCTGACGTTTACCACCCCTAGGCAAGATATGCGACATATCAGACGACGCGACCGGACTGTACGATAAGTGTTACTGGTTGGATACATAGGAGTATGAGCGGGCTTGCTCGTCGATCTTCTGATCGTTCAATACCCGGGTGGCCGTTACGTTTAGCAGACCGCTTGCGGCTTGTGGGTGTTTGATATGATCATCACCTACTGCCGGCGTATTGACGAGTTTTTAGAGTCCAATACAGAGGTTTCCTGGCTCAAGCGAAAGAAAATAGGAGCGCATATGAGATATGTGCGGGACCGAGAATAATGGATGTATGTGATACCGTATTCTATTCTCGCGATGAATGTATCGATTGGTTGTATGCGATATAACCTAGTTATCGAATTAAGGATTGATTCGATAAGCCGATACATTAGATATTAGTCGGTCATATGCGATATGACCGGATCGTTAAATCAAGTGTTGATTTAATGATTTAATGCATAATTATATATTTGATATATTACTTTGCATTAACTAGTATTGGTTCACTTAAGATGGATTTTCTCACTTGATGTGCACATTGTATATATGATATAGTTTTGTGCACTAGTTTGTATCATGTTTGATGATACATGCAAGCTTGGGTGTAGGTTTACTTTAAACTATGTTTAACTGAATGGTTAGGGTTTTGTTATCTTTTGTTAACTATTTATTTTGTTTTATTTATTTTAGGGAAAGGAAAGATATGGTTGCTTCTTTTGTTTTTTTCCTTGAAGCTTCAAGAATCTTTGACCATTCTTGTCTCTTTCCTAAACATAACCATTCGCCTAACCATAGTTTATTCTCTACACTTAACCAAGGTTGTATTATGATAAGAAGGAATGGGATTTTCTTTTTAATTATAATCCTATTTATTCTTTCATCTTTATCATCTTCATCAAGCTTCATGAAAGCTTGCTAGCTTCAATGGTGAAATGAGAAAAAGAGTGAGAAATCCAATTCTAAAGTGAACCCACTTCCTATTTCTTCATCCTCTACCACTTGCCAAGTAGTATAGGGTGTTTTCTTCACAAGTTTCATGACTTGGTGAAGTTGGAGATTGATCTTGAGTTGCCTCGACGTAGATCATATTTGGCATTGAAGTCGACGATCTAGCCCGATCATTTCTTCGACGAAACCATTACTAGAGTCCGGGATCCGATGATCGCAGCGGAGGAACGTCAACGGGGAGCTATAGAGGTGGAGGACCGGATCTACAAATGTTGTATTTCCGTTCACATAGTAGTTAAGTAGTTAACTTGCTTGTAGTTTCGCCTAATTTCTAGTTAACGATCCGTATTTGGGTTTCTCTGCACCGGAAAATTTTGAATTTGGTATGGTTGATGCCTTGTGAGACGTCGTTCGTGTGCCAAGGAACCTTACAAAGTCATGCCGATGCGAGGCTCATAACGGGTCGAGAAACTACTGGTAATACTTACCAGTAAATCTCTAAACCAGCCCTGGCCAGGGACTTCCCTGTTATGGCCAATCGAGCGTAGCGCAACATCAACCCCTAATACCGGGAGAGACGAAACCCCTCCTATCGCTCATTGCCTCCATGTGACTCGGGACTGTACCCAAAAACCACCATTTTGCAAGCCCTCTTGGACGTGGTAAGGTAGAAATCAAAGCACAGTGGGAATCACACAAGACTCTTAGACGATCTCGGGTCTACAGACTAACCTGTACCAGTGTCACCAGAGAACTGCCATCTGACGTGAGGTATAATACCATCTGGGAGTTCTCGGCGAGTCCATCCAGTGTACCGAGTCTCTACTGAGCACCCGTATATCATCTCTGATGTCAAACACCAATGGATATGGGATCATCCATCGCCCATTTATATGGATCGAGAAGGTATACGCTAGTCTACTTTGGTATATCGATGCCCTGTCTCGATACACCCACGACTAGGGACATTAAAGGATGTACTTATGGACTACTCTGTCCCCACTAGTATGATCTTCATCATAGTCCAGGTAGTCAAGTACACATCCTAAGGGCTTTACCAACATGTAACAGAGAGAAAATCAGTGTACACGTTAAGGTAAAGAGTAACCAGATAGCATACTATCATGTCGAGCAAGAAAGTCCTCCCTATATATGTCCAAGCATCCACTAGAATATACATCTCATGTATTGTAATGGCCTCTAGGGCATACATATAACTAACACAAATATGATCGAGAAAGCCGCGCGGAGCTTGGGATAGAGGTTGAAGAACGAAGGACATGGATCATTTAGTATAACCTCTCTAAACTCCTTCATGATAACTAGTATAGGGTTAATGGTATGATCCGGTAATCGGGTTCCGTTAGCGCCGGTTTATAAAAGTTTTTGTTCAGCATTTAGCCATGGATTGATGGTCGGGGCGCTAGCATAACCCAACATGGTATCAGACCCAGCCTATTAACCACATACTAGTTAGTTTAGACGATGTTAAAGTATCGAAACCGAAATAACTCTGAAACAATACCTTTTGTATTCCATTCTCTGTCGAATTTTATTCAGTCTTCAAAAATTATTTAAGCAACTGCAGAAGACTACCTTGATGACCACTAGACTGCACCCCAAATACGAGATACTTCCACCCTATTTGACCCAGCCACATCAAGGAAAAATCCGGCCTGGCCAGTCCTATAGGTGAGTTGGGACTTCGTGTTTTGGGTGTGGTCAAGTCTCTGGAATTTTGGTTCAGTTGTATTACTAGTTTAGCCCAGTTTGGATATGGTTTTATCTATTAGTTTGGGGGCTATTCGGGGTGTTTCGAAGTCGATATTTCTAACACTGTTTAAAGTTTTACAGTACATACATTACTATCTGTGGCCGTGAATGTGATTAGAACGGTACAACTTGTCTAATTGCTTAAGTTCTTTTAGACGGGTTTGCGAACGTGAAATTCATGTTAATGTTTTATGTTGTGCTGTGGTTGTTGCGGAATCGTCATGGTGGATAGCTAGGATGCAATGATAGTACAGTTTAGTTTCATTTGTACATTTAATATCGCGGGGCGAGCGTCCTACATGTGGACCGCCGTCACTTCCTATTTTTATATTATTTTTTGGGGAACGACCGGGTTAAGGTCGATGTCATCGTTGTACTTATTTTATTTTCTGTACTAGGATTACCCCGAGATGGAGTGTACGGATAGCCGGGTTCTGGAGGGAAACGGGCCCGCATCTCATGGTGTTGAGACGAAGAGGGCCTCACTCTAGAATTGGTCGGCTATGCGCCGCACTCGTATGGGGTACAGATTGACACAAAGAGGAGTGCTCAAGTTACCGGATTCCGTGAAGTGCCGGGTGGCCCATTCGCTTTGATGAAGGGGGCTGCCTCACTTCTGGTTTTGGCGGGTAACTTGCCACCCTCGTAGGGGTCTAGGTTTCATTGCACAAGCAATCAACACGACCAGGGGAACGTCGGGTTTCAGTTGGGCTCAAAGAAAACCCGGGGCTCCCAGATTATCAGTTTGTTCTGTGATGCCTATCGCTTATTCTGTGATGTTGCATTTATCATACCCGGAGCGATTATTATATATTGTTATATATATACTAGTAGATGTTGTATATGTTTTACACCCGCGCTAGCCCAGTCCCCGCTATGTCGTCAGTTAAGTAACCTAACGGGTGATGACGGGACCCAGTAGCGAATGCGGATGGCATATACGTACATCATATTTTCGTTCTTTTCTGGTGTGATTAATTGATAGGACTGTATTTATTCTGATCATTGCAAGGAAAACAAAATTATTCGATATTGTTGGAACAAATTTTCAAAAGCTGTTATTACAAGGACGTTTTCTTTTGTTTTGCACAGAGATATTCGGTTATGAATATCCAGCACCTCATTCCACGAGGCAAGGGCCGAGATCCCTTCACCAAGAGTGACCCCTTGTGCAAGAGTTTGCGTCAGGGTAATAACTTCACTATAGTCAATTATTTTTTGCTTTGCATTGTGATATTTGTAAGTCCGTGTTGCCCACCCCGGTGCTTACGGGGAGGCGGAAAACATAATAAAAAACGGATTTTTTAATGACTTAGGCAACATGGACCTTGCTTGTGAGGATCTTTGCTAAACGAAAACTAGCTAACCCTAACTACAAAGTAGCTAAGTGATGAAAGGTTATACCTTTGGTCTTTAGTCCTTCTCTCCTTGCTCCTAGGAATGGTAGAAAGAGTTCACCTTGCTTGTCTTCTCCCGTCAAAGAAAGATCCACTTGAAAGCCACCACCTTTAGCTTCAACTCCAAGCTAGGAGTAACTAGAGTGCAAGAAATGCTAAGACTTGAACCCTAGAAGAGAGTAGAGAGGATCAAGTGAAGGTTTTTCTCAAGCTTTTTGTTTCTCAACACATGAGAGGGAGAGAGCTTGAGGGAGAGGATGAGCAAGAGAGAGAAATGATATGAGAGAATGAATTATTTGTGAGCCTTTCTCACTAATATGTGTGTATAATTTTAATTGTATAATTAGCTTGAAAATTGTCATGGTAAATCATGAAATGACCATTATCATTTCAATTTTGCAAAGATCAAAGAGCATCTTCCAAAACAAATGATGATGGTCAAAGTGTCAACCATGGTCAACAAGTCAATGAAGTCAATAGGTCAACAACAACAACCATGGACAATAATTAAGCTAATTATCAATTAACAATAATACACACAAAAGCAATAGGGTTAATAAAATGACAATAGTCATTAACCCTAAACAAGGTCTTCTCCCTCAATCTCAAGCAACTGTGCATACGCACCCGCATTCGTGATCCGAGGAACACGAACACAATGAGAAAAACCAATCTCAAAACATATACTAGGATCCGGCTTAAACCAAAGCCCGCTAGTATAAACTGTCCGGACAGCAAACGTGCACAAGTGCGCGGATGCGAACGAACCCTGTCGCAAAACCATGCGACCTCTACTCATTTTGCCTAAAGGCGAATAGCTCTCTGTGTGGGACTCTAAAGACTCGACACTACGCTGGCAGTGGGTTTAACCACAGACCGCAAGCGGCACTAGCTGTACGTAACGGTCCCCAGGTAGATGTCGATAAGAAGACTGACGAGGTGAACCCCATCTGCACTCCTAGTGAGCCTGTATGTGACAGTCTCCGTACAGTCCGGTCTGTTCGTCTGATACATCGCATGGCGGGCCTAGGGGGGCGGTGAACGTCAGTCCCCTAATAGCGGTATAAGTCGTGTCGGAGTGTAGCCCAGAACACCCTGAGATAACACTGGAAACCTACCAGTATATCTCGCTTGCCCTGGCCAGGGACTACTCGTGTAATGGCTCTCCTGGACACAGCGCGATGTCAACCCCCAATACCGGGAGAGACGAATCCTGTCTAACCGTCACTGCCTCCAAGTGCTTCGGGACTGCACCCAAAAACTACCTGTTTGCACAGCTCCTTTGAGCCGTGGTAGGGTAGTAATCAAAGTGCAGTGGGAACACACTCGAGGCGAAGTAACAGTGTCAAGTCAGCGGACTAAGCTGTACTCATGTCACCTGGGAACTGATAACTGACGATAGGTATATTACCAACCAACAGTTCCCGACGAGTCCTGTCCAGTGTACTCGTAACCTAACGAGCACCCGCATACTATCCTAAGTACGACGTACTAACGGCTGTGGGACAGACCGTCTCCCACACTGGGATGAGAAGCGCATACGCTAGTCTACTCCGGAGTATCGATGCCCTGTCTCGATAGTCCAACGACCAGGGACCTGTATAAGGATGTGCTTATAGATTACCCAGCTCCCACGAGTGCGAGCGCCATCACAACGCTGGTAATCAAGCAAAGATCCTAAGGGCTCTACTAATATGTATACCAGCAATATGCTAAAAGAAACACATGCACATATTAAAGCAGAGACAAACCAAGTAGCATACTACCATTTCGAGCAAGATTGTATATACAACTGTGAATATCCCAAGCTTCCATTAAGTAATATACAAACTAGTATGATACAGTAATGGCCTCTAGGGCATATACACTAACAATCTCCCACTTGCACTAAGGCCATGTACTGGCGTATCGAAGACCTATCATCTCGATCAGCCGCTCGAACTGAGTCTGGGGTAGGGCCTTTGTGAGTGGATCTGCAGTGTTATCCTCTGATGCAACTCTCCGGACCTCGATCTCCTGGCGATCCACGATCTCCCTGATTAGGTGATACCGCCTTAAGATGTGTCTGGATTTCTGATGGGACCTGGGTTCCTTCGCTAAAGCTATAGCCCCGTTGTTGTCGCAATACAGAGGTATTGGGTCAACAATGGACGGAACCACCTGAAGTTCTTTCAAGAACTTCCTCATCCAGACAGCTTCTTTTGCGGCATCAGATGCAGCGATGTATTCCGCTTCCATAGTCGAGTCAGCAACGGTTTCCTGTTTGGAGCTCTTCCAACACACCGCCCCTCCATTGAGGGTAAAGACAAAACCCGACATGGACTTGGAATCATCCTTGTCACTCTGGAAGCTGGAGTCAGCAAAGGCCTCAACCTGCAGGTCTTTTCCGCCATACACCATGAACATCTCCTTAGTCCTTCTCAGGTACTTGAGAATGTTCTTTACTGCTATCCAATGTTTCTCCCCAGGGTTTGACTGATACCTGCTTACCACACTCAGTGCATAAGCCACATCCGGTCTGGTACACAATATCGCATACATTATAGAGCCTACCGCAGAAGCGTAGGGTATAATAGACATGCGATCCCTCTCCAAATCAGTCTTGGGAGACATCTCTTTGGAGAGGGTGATCCCGTGACAAGCCGGTAGATTACCGCGCTTGGAATCTTCCATACTGAATCTTTTCAGTATGGTGTCGATGTACCTGGACTGCGAGAGTCCTAATATCCTCTTGGATCTGTCACGGTAGATCCGGATACCCAGAATGTAGGAGGCATCACCCAGGTCTTTCATGGAGAACCTGTGTGACAAGAACCCCTTGACAGATTGTAGCATAGGAATGTCATTTCCTATTAAGAGAATGTCATCCACGTATAAAACGAGGAATACTACAGTTCTCGCTACAAATCTACAATAGATGCATGGTTCATCTGGATTTTTGATAAAGCCAAATTCCTTGACCGTCTCATCAAAACAGATGTTCCAACTCCGCGATGCCTGCTTGAGTCCATAAATGGACTTGAGCAACTTGCACACCTTTCCGATGCTCCCACCCTGAATGAAACCCTCTGGCTGGTCCATATAGACACACTCCTCTAAATGACCATTTAGAAAAGCTGTCTTTACGTCCATCTGCCAAATCTCATAATCGTGGAAAGCAGCGATGGCAAGAAGGATCCGAATGGATTTCAGCATAGCTACTGGAGAAAAGGTTTCGTCATAGTCCAAACCAGGTCGCTGACGAAAACCCTTAGCTACCAGTCTAGCTTTATAGGTCTCAACCTGTCCATCTACACCAATCTTCCTTTTGAAGATCTACTTGCATCCTACGGGTTTTACCCCGTCTGGAGCAATGTCCAACGTCCATACTTTGTTGGTGTACATGGACTCCATCTCGGTCCGCATTGCATCCAGCCATTTTACCGAGTCGACGCTCTGAATGGCTTGCTGGAAGCTAGTAGGCTCATCACAATCCAGGATGCAGTCTTCTCTATCCCCGTCAATGAGAAAACCGTAGTATCTCTCGGGCGGATGAGACTGCCTACTACTCCTGCGGAGCGGCATAGGAATGTCCTGTTCTTTTGAACCTTCTGGTTCCACTAAACTTTCAGTAATAGTTTGTGGTTCTGGAATTTCTTCCAGTTCTATTGCGCTCCCACTTATTTCTTTTTCTATGAACTGATGTTCTAGAAAGTGGGCATGGCGAGAAACAAGGACTTTTTGTTCCTCTTCGCAATAGAAATAATATCCCTTGGAGTTCTTTGGATATCCCACAAACTTGCACTGTACTGAGCGTGCCTCGAGCTTGTCCGCATGCTGCTTTTTTACAAAAGCTGGACATCCCCATGTCTTAATGTGATTAAGATAGGGTTTCTTCCCACTCCATAACTCATATGGTGTGGTAGGCACAGTCTTAGTGGGAACACGGTTCAAAAGATATGCAGCTGTTTCTAGCGCATACCCCCAGAACGATCGCGGTAACTCAGCGTTACTCATCATGGACCGTACCATATCCAATAGGGTTCGGTTCCGTCTCTCCGATACACCGTTATGTTGCGGAGTGTATGGAGGAGTAAGCTGAGAGAGAATTCCATTCTCTTTTAAATAGTTCAGGAATTCGGCACTTAAGTATTCTCCTCCTCGATCTGATCTTAGTTTCTTGATACTTTTGCCTGTTTGTTTTTCTACTTCATTCTTATATTCCTGGAATTTTTCAAAAGCCTCGGATTTATGTTTCATTAAGAAGACATAACCGTACCTTGAAAAATCATCCGTAAAGGTAATGAAGTAAGAATAACCGCTTCGCGCATGTGTAGACATTGGACCGCACACGTCGCTGTGTACGAGTCCCAAGAGCTCGCTCGCTCTTTCTCCGTGTCCAGAAAACGGAGCCTTTGTCATCTTTCCTTTGAGACAGGATTGACAAGTTGCATACGATTGATATTCGAACGAATCTAAATATCCTTCAGTATGTAACTTAGTCAATCTTCTCTCGTTGATGTGACCCAGTCTACAATGCCATAAGAAAGTTTTATTAATTTCTGGAGACTTTCTTTTGTGTGTATTCTGGATATTGAAAATCTGTGGTTGGTTTAAAACGTATATACCGTTGTTCAATGTACCTGACCCAATCAACACTTGATTAAGGTGAATGTTCACTACATTACTTACAAATGCAAATTCATAACCTTCTTTAGATAATAAAGATACAGAAATGATATTACAGGTTGCATTTGGTACATAATAACAACTACGCAAAACCAAAAAGTGTCCATCTGATAATCCCAGGTGATAGTCCCCCACGGCCTCAGCATCCATGCTAGCACCGTTCGCAACTCTGAGGGTCATGTCACCTGCCTTCAAAACTCTACGCTTTCTCAACGCCTGCAAAGAATTACAGATATGAGATCCCGATCCGGTATCCAATACCCAGGAAGTAGAGTTTATTGATAGACAGTTTTCAATAACATACACACCTGAAGCTGAAGCTGCAACTCGCTTCAAATCCTGTGTTCTGGCTTTCCAAGCCTTGCAATCTTGTTTCCAGTGACCACTTTTGTGACAATAGAAGCATTCTTCCTTCCCCACCAGCTTCCCCGCTACCTTTGTTGCTTTACCCTTTCCCTTCGTATCCACTTTACCGACACCGCCTCTTGGTTTGGCGGGGGCTTTCTTCTTCTTGCCCTTGGCTTTCGCCCTGGACCTAGAAGAGGAAGATCCTCCTACAAACAAAGTGGATGTCTCCCTACCCTTCTGTAGGGTGCCCTCAGCAGTCCTCAACATGTTCAGAAGTTCGGAAAGTTCAACCTCCTTTCCTTGCATGTTGAAGTTAAGAATGAACTGGGCGTAAGTGGAAGGAAGGGACTGGAGAATCAAATCGGTATAGAGTTCATTCTCCAACGTGGTCCCAAGGTCCGCGAGCTCCTCTATGTAGCCGATCATCTTAAGCACGTGGTCCGCTACCGATGATCCGACGGCCAACCTTGCCGAAAAGAGCTTCTTCGACACTTCGTATCTAGCGATACGAGACTGCTCTCCATACAGTTCTTTTGTATGGAGAAATATGGACTCTAGGTCCATATTCTCGTGCCTCCTCTGATGTTCGTTGTCCATCGAGGCTAGTACGAGGCATTTGGCCCTCGCGCAATCTATCTCCCATGTCTTACGGATTTCTACATCCGCGACGCTGGAGGTGGGACCTGGGACAGGGGGAGCTTTGGTGGTAAGTATATACCCCAGCTTGTCATAAGTGATAGCCATCTTGACATTCCTGAGCCAATCTTTGTAGTTTGGCCCTGTCAATATGTTTTTATCTAATAGTAACTTAAGTCCGGTCATCTTGAATGGTCGCTGCAATTAGGAGAGAGAAAAGAAACACTTTAGCATGATGCTCTTGCAAGTTTAGAGTGGTTTTTAGTTTGTCTAAACTGGATGGCTCCCACTGTCTCTCGAATCCCTTCTCAAACCGTAAAGAAAAGGATTAGCCGGGATCATTCTCACCGTACAATACTTGCTTAACCGTTCAGCCAGGCCAGTGTCGGTACTTCGAGGGAGGTTTTCCAACGCTTTCGCGAAGTTCCTTAATTAAGTAACCTCTTTTCCCTGTGGGCGTAGCCCCGCTAACACCTTTCTAGGCACCTACTAGGTTTATAGCATTGATCGTTAAGTGAGAGTTTTCCCGAGGAGTAGCATATACTCACAGTAGGATCGGGATCCAAATATCATCGCGTGATAAAGCCGAAGGAATCCTACCAGAATCATCACACTCCAAATGGTATGCAACACTAGCAAGTTTCAGTACTTATGAAACTCCCGATGTGGATTTTTGCCCCATGCTCTTATGACCTTGACTTTGGCCAAAATATCATAAGTCACATGTCAAGTTCTACCCGTCATTCTCCTGGTTAATTTGGACCCACCCGTACCTACCCTTGACTTTGGCCAAAATGGCAGCACGACTGTCCCAAATCAATGCATCTATCTATGCTGCACATGAATACCCAAACGCTACCAATCACTATGCCTTGACTTTGGCCAAAATACATAGCTTGAATACTTTTGACCATTCATGTGGAATGACGGAGGGCTACGAATGGTTTTGGCGAAACCGTGAACGTAGTGAACTTGATATAATCGATGGAACGAGATAGCTTTTAAAAGGAGTGGTTCAAGCTCCGCGTTTAAAAGTTTAGTTTTGAAAAGAACCGAGTGGTTTTCAAAGTGTTCCAATCGACTTTTACTTGGTTTATTTCTTGCATTAGTTCTTTTAATGCGTCCCATCATTTAATCCTACCATTGCAGAAAACAACCAAAATATGACGTACGCTTATGCCATTCGAATTCGCCACGGGGCCCCGTCATCACCCGTTAGGTTACTTAACTAACGACAGAGCGGGGGCTGGGCTAGCGCGGCTGTAAAACATAAGCAACGCCTAAATAGTTATTATATATAAATATATAGCAATGATAGACATTACAGATCACAGATGAATACATTGGATATACTAGGAATCCGCAATGCGTTCGAGCCTGCAACGCAAAGCGGATTACACGGTCGCGGTGAATAGCCAAAACCCCACCCAAGACCCCTACGGGTGCGGCAAACTACCCGCCAAGCACCCGAAGCGAAGCAACCTCCCTCACCACCGTGAGTAGGCCACTCGGCACTTCGAGATACCCGGTAGTTTGTGCACCCCCTCCATGGGTCTATCCTAAGAGCAAAAACAGTAAAAAGAATTATACAATGACGGCTACAACCCCGACCCGGTTGTGCGGCCATACAAAGAATATTATTACATCAATTTACATGTTACAAATGAATGAAAGAAAAAAAAACGCTCATCTCACATCCAACCCGGCTATTCACCCGCGACGATCCAATCCATTCATATCCACAAACCAACAACAATCACAGATCATGTATAACCCCGACTAATCGTCTTATAGCGATTAGTCGACGTTCAATACATGCAAGCATTACAGATATAACCGATGTAGTTAAAGTGTAGTGAAGTTCCGAAAAATACGGATTTATAGGCCCCCAAAAGTAAATTTTAGTTCTGGAAAATCTGGGCACATATAATATATCCTAAAAATCCCAAAACCAACAACAACACACACTGCACGAAAAACGATGCGCTGATAACGACAAACCGCGGCGCTTCCGCCGCACATGCCTACCTCGTGCGGCGGAAGGGCGGCGGTTTGAGGGAATTGGGGTACCGTTTTTCTTGGGTGTATTCACAAAACCCTGAGACGATTTTACAAGTGTAAATATTTTCATTTTGAGCAGAAAAATTTTTAACAGAAACTAGGGTTTTGCAAAAGTTCGGTTTTTGGATTTTCCGGTTTCGAAACTTCGTTACACTTAACTACTTAGCTAGTTTGAGTTTAGTTAGGCTCTGATACCACTGTAAGTCCGTGTTGCCCACCCCGGTGCTTACGGGGAGGCGGAAAACATAATAAAAAACGGATTTTTTAATGACTTAGGCAACATGGACCTTGCTTGTGAGGATCTTTGCTAAACGAAAACTAGCTAACCCTAACTACAAAGTAGCTAAGTGATGAAAGGTTATACCTTTGGTCTTTAGTCCTTCTCTCCTTGCTCCTAGGAATGGTAGAAAGAGTTCACCTTGCTTGTCTTCTCCCGTCAAAGAAAGATCCACTTGAAAGCCACCACCTTTAGCTTCAACTCCAAGCTAGGAGTAACTAGAGTGCAAGAAATGCTAAGACTTGAACCCTAGAAGAGAGTAGAGAGGATCAAGTGAAGGTTTTTCTCAAGCTTTTTGTTTCTCAACACATGAGAGGGAGAGAGCTTGAGGGAGAGGATGAGCAAGAGAGAGAAATGATATGAGAGAATGAATTATTTGTGAGCCTTTCTCACTAATATGTGTGTATAATTTTAATTGTATAATTAGCTTGAAAATTGTCATGGTAAATCATGAAATGACCATTATCATTTCAATTTTGCAAAGATCAAAGAGCATCTTCCAAAACAAATGATGATGGTCAAAGTGTCAACCATGGTCAACAAGTCAATGAAGTCAATAGGTCAACAACAACAACCATGGACAATAATTAAGCTAATTATCAATTAACAATAATACACACAAAAGCAATAGGGTTAATAAAATGACAATAGTCATTAACCCTAAACAAGGTCTTCTCCCTCAATCTCAAGCAACTGTGCATACGCACCCGCATTCGTGATCCGAGGAACACGAACACAATGAGAAAAACCAATCTCAAAACATATACTAGGATCCGGCTTAAACCAAAGCCCGCTAGTATAAACTGTCCGGACAGCAAACGTGCACAAGTGCGCGGATGCGAACGAACCCTGTCGCAAAACCATGCGACCTCTACTCATTTTGCCTAAAGGCGAATAGCTCTCTGTGTGGGACTCTAAAGACTCGACACTACGCTGGCAGTGGGTTTAACCACAGACCGCAAGCGGCACTAGCTGTACGTAACGGTCCCCAGGTAGATGTCGATAAGAAGACTGACGAGGTGAACCCCATCTGCACTCCTAGTGAGCCTGTATGTGACAGTCTCCGTACAGTCCGGTCTGTTCGTCTGATACATCGCATGGCGGGCCTAGGGGGGCGGTGAACGTCAGTCCCCTAATAGCGGTACAAGTCGTGTCGGAGTGTAGCCCAGAACACCCTGAGATAACTGTAAGTCCACGGCGGCGCCCCGGCCGTCAATCCGACGCCGGAATGCGGAAGCGGTGAATAACTAAAATTTTGCGGACTTTGCAAACCGGCACCACCGCGCACTAAACTCCGGATCGAACCATTAACTAGTCTAAGCTACTAAACAAGATGGGTTAGAGATATACCGACGATCCAAGTCCTCCGGTCTTCATCTCCACTCCGATCTCCTCGCGGGATCTCCGTCCGTCTCCTCCTCGTCGCCGGAAGTGCACCACATCGCCTACTATGTATACGGGCTCCCACCTCAATGCCGAGGCAACTCGGGCACGATGCTGGCTAGTCAACGTGCCCAAGATTCGTTGTAGAATATGTAGTAGAACTTGTGTCTCCTTATGGGGTAGTGGAGATGCCATTTGGTGGAGGAGAAGAGAGCTTGGAGAGAGGTGGGGAAAATGTAGCATACAAAAATGAGAGTAACATTTTCCACCACCAAAATGAGAAATGAATCCCATCACCCTAAGGAATGGCCGGCCCCCCTTCCTTCATATGTGATTGGAGAGAGAAAAAGAGAGCAAGGTCAAGGGGTGGGTGGAAGCAATGATGCAAGAGGGCATCATGAAAGAATATGATCATAAGCAAAAACCACACACAACCACAACCATCATCAACAACCATGATGCTAACAAAGTCAAGCCATCATGAAGTATGAAGTCAAGCAAGTCAAAGGAGGGTGCTATCATGATACAACAAAAATGCAAAGACCCCCTCCACAAATGCCTATTTGCAACAATGCAAATAAACCCTCCTCCACCAATCTTCGGCCAATGAACGGAACAATGGAAATTGGCCGAAACGGAAAGCAAACTGGCAACTCCAAAAACTGGTCCCGTAATAAATTACAGGAAAACCCCGATACTGTGCATACACACCCGCATCTGTATTTCGACCGAAATACAAATGCAATGAGACAAAGTCTACACTGTACTATACTAGAATCCGGCTTATACCAAAACCGGATAGTAATATCTGTTCGATCCTGATCCGTGCAATACCGCACGTATCTGATCGAACCCTGCCATATAACCATACGGCCTATAGTACAGACTGTCCGATCCTGATCCGTGCAATACCGCACGTATCTGATCGGACCTTGCCATATCTCCATACGGTCTCTACAACCTTTCGCCCGAAAGCTGAGTAACTGAAATGTGGGGGACTCTAAAGACTCGTCAATACTATGGCTGTGGATTTAACCACTAGCACGTCAGAGGTATAAGCCAATACGTAACGGGCCACCAGCAATTGACTAAAAGGGACGTCGATGAGGAAGCTCACCCCGACACCCAACTGAGCCTGTCAGTGACAATATCCGTGCAGTCCGGTCCGTTCGTCTATGAGCATCGCATGGCGGGCCTAGGGGGTTGGTAAAAGTCAGACCCCCAAAAGCGGTACAAGTCGTGTCGGAGTGTAGCCCAGAACACCCTGAGATACTACTGGAATACCTACCAGTAAATCTCCTTGCCTTGGCCAAGGACTTTGTGTAATGGCTCTCCTAGACACAGCACGACCTCACCCCCAATACCGGGAGAGACGAACCCCTGAAGATACGCTCACTGCCTCCATGTGGCTCGGGACTGTACCCAACTAAAACCTGTTTGCACGACTCCTTTGAGCCGTGGTAGGGTAGTAATCAAAGTACAGTGGGAACTCACACGAGACAAATGACGATCCCCAGGTCGATGAACTAACCTGCACACATGTCACCAGGGAACTGCCATCTGACGTCTGGTATATGACCAACTAGCATGTTCCCGGCGAGTCCTGTCCGGTGTACTCATAACCCAATGAGCACCTGTATACATCTTAGGTGATCCAACTGACACCAGTGGCTTGTGAGACCGGCCACCGCCCCTCGTCGGGGTCTCGACTGTATACACTAGTCTACTAATGGAGTATCGATGCCCAGTCTCGAAACTCCCACGACTAGGGACCTTTTAAGGATATGCTTATAGACCCCAGCTCCCACTTATATGATCGCCCTCATACTGCTGGTGGTCAAGCAAGAATCCTAGGGGCTCTATCAACGTGTAATAGCGACGTGTCAGGTCACTTAAAGCAGTACACGATGATAAAGGTAAACCAGATAGCATACTATCATCTCGAGTAAGACTGTCCTACCGGGATAGGTCCTCCCTCAATCATTGCAATCACGTACCTGTGATCCAATAATTGACTCTGAGGGCACTATCTCCAACAATCTCCCACTTGCACTCAAGGCTAATTATTGCGATGTCGCATACTCACAGCCCGTGTGATACCGAACACCCAACTCCTCTACTAGTCAGTTTCACAAAGCTCGTTTGCGAAACTATTGCGTTCGAGGAATAGCCTCAGTGAGTGGATCCGCCTTGTTGTCTCTTTCCATGTCTCTCTAAATCTCAAGTTCGCGGAGAAACCCATCTCCCGAAATGAGCAATACCTGTCTTAGAATGTGTCTGGATGTCTGATGGGACATAGCTCATAAATGAGCTCCAAATCCAAACTTCTTAGACTGTATCGTCAACTGAACTTAATCAGTATCCTGCGCGCCATGCCTCCCTCAGTATTGCCTTGGACCACCTGTCCAAAATACTGCCCCTCATCAGAAGGAAAACTATAACTCTGACAACCTCCTTGTCGTCCATGTCACCTTGGAAGCCTGGAATGATAACTGTCTCCTGAATGAGGCTGTCGTTATCATCTCCCTAGAACATCCACTTATGTTCTAAAACTGCTTCCGACTGTTTCTCCAGGATTGGATTAATGTCAACTTATTGCATCTAGTGCAAGAACAACATCTGGTGTGGTACTTGACATCTCACGATTGACTCAATTGCCTGAGCAAGTGATCTGCCAATCATGCACATCCCTCTCCCCTTTAGTCTGTAAGACACCTTTAGAGAGGGTGACTCCGTTACCTGCAGGTACACTACCGTGCCAGGAGTCGTCCATCCTAAATACTCTTAGAATGCTGTCAAGTACCCTGATTGGGAAACCACCCAAATCTAGATCTAAGACCATAGATCTAGTAACCAGTATGTCAGATATAATGTCCAAGTCCATGTGGAGAAACCACTGTGTGACGACCAAAGTATAACCGATCGTAGTGTAGGAGTTTCTTTTCCTACTCAGTGTATATCATCCAAATACCAGGATATCACACCCTACTACCTTCTCAACAGATCCATCCCTTATTCTGATGAAGTCAAACCCATGACTGTCACGTCAGAAACAGATGATCTATCTCCGCTACATCTGCTCTAGTCTATAAATAGACATAAGCAACCTGTCCACCAATGCTTCCGCTGCTCCCACTGACTACGACAACCCTCTGGCAGAGTCATATAGACGTACACTTCTAAAACTGGTTTAGAACGACGCTATACTCATCCTCCCGCCGGGTCTCGTAACCTGGAACAACAGCAATGGCAATTGTGGGTAAACAAGAACTTCCCTGTCACCGTCCTTGAGGCTACCGGAGTACCTCTCGGGTGGCTGAAGTTACCCACCTTATCTGCGGAGTGGCCAATGGAATGTCAATCCAGATTGAATCTTTAGGTTCCTTATCAAATCTTCAGTAATCGTTTGTGGTTCTGGAATCACTTCCAGTTCTACCATACTCCCACTACTGTTTTCCTGAAAAAATCCATTTTTAATAAAACTGTGGCGAGTCTAGAACAATATCGCTATTGTTCATCCAGATGGTAGAAAGTCAACCCTCGTCATAGCCTGGGTCAACCCACAAACAGCCATTACAGAAACGTGCCTTGAGTTGTCCAGTGTCTGGTTTTAATCATAAACCGGACAACTCCCCGTACCTTAACAATGTTAAGATATGAACTGTTCTATATCCAATATAGAAACAGAGGCACTGATTTAATTGAACCAGATTCAAATCATGCAGCTGTCCCCAGCGCATGTCAACTAAATGGAAGGAGGCCGATCAGCGTTACTCAACTTAGGAATACTTCCAATTATGAGTAACCTGAAAGAAAAGCAAGATCTCTTTATCATTACTATCAACTGAATACCACAAGTATCTACATCTTCGATCTCTTTGAAGAATCCCGATACTTGCTACACCTGGTTCTCTACTCTATTCAAATACCTGTAACCTCTCAAAATTCGGACCCTGTGTTTCCACGAAACACCGGTCTAAAAACTAGAGAAGTCATAAGTAAACCGAATATAGTACGAGGACCTACCCCTCTGTCTTGATGGACCCTGGACAACATACAATACTCTGTATAAGTCCCTTGAGTCTGACAACTCTTTCACTGTGTGTCGTAAGTTGAAAACTGTACTTATGGTTAAGAAGAATTACACCGCTGTTTAATGCTCCTTACCTAACCATCCACTGATATAGGTAAATGTCATCGACATAATATCAAAAGGTATATCTCACTCTATGAAAATAGACGTACAGATATATCAATTTGAAATTGGTGCATAACAGCGGATATTCAAAACCAAATATTTGCCGACCGGCAAACAACCCAGGTGATTTCCTCAAATATCACCGATTACAACGAATCCCGATATAATGAGGATAATCACCCAATTCCCAATAACTTACTCCCACTCATCATCTGTAAAACCATACAGATGTGAGAATCGTCTCTGGTAAATACATACCCTGGAGTAAGTATCTAATCGGGAAATCAGTTTTCTATTAACAGTACACAGTGAAACTGAAACATTGAAATGTTTCGATGGGGTATCCTGGTATTCCTAGTAATGCCTCTTCCAGATTCACGACTGTAACCGTATAGTTCTTTGCCACCTCTCCAAATCCCTTCATATGTCTTTAGTCTTTACCTTCTGCACACCCCTTTAGGCCAAATGGTTTTCTTCCTTCCCTACCGTTCGGCACCAGCCTATGGTTTGGAAGAAGACTATCCAATAAGCATAATGGGTGTACTGTCCCAATCCTAGGAACACTCGCAACACGAGAGAAGGTGAAGATAAAAGACACCTGAATGTACTTTATTCCTATTTCTCCTGAACCAGGATCCATCCACGAACTGGAACAAGTTCCTTTCGAGTTCGTATATAACCATACGATGGAATATCCAAATAAACTGTGGATCTTCGTAGTGATACGGAGTGTCCTGGAGAAATACAAAGGTGATGTGGGAGTGGTAACGAAATATTTGGTTTGGTCGTGAATATCTGTTGCAATTTACTTTGCCCTCCTACTAATCCCTTGCTTTGTCTGAACTTAATACCTTCTGCACACCATCGTTATGCTAATTGGTTTTCTTCATTCCCTACCGGTCGGCACCAGCCTAAGGTTTGGAAGAAGACAATCCAATTTGCGTAATAGGTGTACTACCCCTAAACCAAGGAGTACTCGTAACCTGAGAGAGGGTAAAAGGAAAAGACAACTGAATAATCCTATCCGTTTTCTCCAGAACCGGAAACCATCCTCGAATAATTCTTTCGAGTTCGTATCTAACCATACGATGGTTTTTGTCCAATGGAAGTGGACGTTCGTAGTAATACGGGGTGTCCTGGAGAAAAGGGTAAAAGTAGGAGTGGCAATGAGGTCTGCAACTCTGACAATCCAAAAGCCAGTGTTTAAGAAGGTTCGGTCAACTTGGTCACTGAGTCATAGTCTTAGGGTCGGGTCAATGGTCGCTGCCAAAGAGAGAGAGAAAAGAAACACTCAGCGTGCACTCTAACCTAGATCAGAATGGTTACCAATTTATCTAATCTGGAATCCTCCCACTGTACCTCAAATTCTCCTCCAAACCTGAAAGAAGAATTAGTCGGGGTTACCCGAGGAGTATACCAACTCATCAGTGGGAATCGGGATCCAACTATCATTGCATGATAACGTGACGGAATCCGCTCACGCTATCACACTCCAGAAGGTATGCGCATATCTGGCAAGTTTCAGTTCTTTTGAAACTCCCGATGTGATTTCTGCCCCATGCTCTTATGACCTTGACTTTGGCCAACAAATCATAAGTCACATGTCAAGTTCTACCCGTCATTCTCCAGGTTGATTCGAATCCACCCGCACAAGCCCTTGACTTTGGCCAACAAGGCTATACGACTGTTCCAAACCAACGCATCTATCTATGCTGCATATGAATAACCAACAGCTACCAAACACTGTGCCTTGACTTTGGCCAACAAACACAGCTTGAATACTATTGACTACCCATATGAAACGACGGAGGGCTACGAATGGTTTCTGGCGAAAACCTTTAACGTAAAGAACTTGATATCGTCGAAGGAACGGATAGCTTTTAAAAATATAGTGACGAAAACCGTTGCTAAAGAGGTCACTCCCGGTGAAGGGATCTCGGCTCTTTCCCCGTAGAATGGGGTGCAGGATATTCCAACTGAATACCACGATGCAAAGCAAAAGCAATCGGCTATAGTGAAATTAATGCCCTGACGCAAACTTTTGTCCAAGGGGTCACTCCCGGTGAAGGGATCTCGGCCCTTGCCTCATCGACTGAGGAGCAGGATATTCCAAATGAATACCACGATGCAAAACAAAAGTGAACGTCCTTGCAATAACAGCTTTTTGAAAAAGTGTTCCAACAACATCAGATTAGGTTTGTTTTTAACTTGCATTGATCCGAATCAATGCAGTCCCATCAATTGATCACACCAAAAAGAACGAAAATATACTGATGTACGTATATGCCATCCGCATTCGCCACTGGGTCCCGTCATTACCCGTTAGGTTAGCTTACTAACGACAGAGCGGGGACTGGACTAGCGCGGATGCAAAACATATACTACATCTACTAATATATATACCAATATATTATATTCGCTCAAGGCGTGAATAAAAATGCAACATCACAGAAAATGTACAGCATCACAGAAACAATACAGATATCTGGGATCCCCGGGTTTCACAGAGCCGCTGAAACCCGACGTTCCCCTGGTCGTGTGGATAGCCTGTGCAATGAGAATCCTAGACCCCTACGGGCGCGGCAAGTCACCCGCCAAAACCTGAAGCGAGGCAGCCCCCTTCAGCACCGTGAATGGACCACCCAGCACTTCACGGAATCCGGTAACTTGGGCACCCCTCCTGGGTCAAACCTGTACCCCCTACGAGTGCGGCGAATAGCCCGCCAATCCTAGAGTGAAGCCCCTCCGTCCCAATGCTATGAGATGCGGGCTTGCTGCCCTCCATAACCCGGCTATCCGTGCACCCCTCCGCGGGGCAATCCTAGTACAGAAAGTAAAATATACATACACCGGGTACATCGACCGCAACCAGGTCGTGCCCCAAAATAATAATACAATCAGGCAGTGACGGCAGTCCACATGTCGGACGCTCGCCCCGCAATATCAAATGTACATAATACAACAAAACTGTACTAGCATTGCATCCAGGCTATCCCCCACGACCGATCCGCAACATCACAGCAAATACATAGAACATCAACGTGAAAGTCACGTTCGCAAATCCGTCTAACCGGGCTATAGCAGTTAGACCGGATTTACCGATCGAGTGACATTCACGGTCGCAGATATAATGTAAATACTGTGAAAAATGTGTTTAAAAAATTTCCGATTGATCAAACAATTAACAAGTGGGCCCCAAAGAAAACTGTAGCAGTTACAGAAAATATGGGCCCAATTTTAATGTTCCAAAACCCCTGAAATAAACCCAGAAGGCATCTGTAAAAATTTGGTGATGTGACGTGCACAGTGCACCGCGGAAGGGCGGCAAGTATGGTATTTCCGCGGCGGTTCCGCGCTCACACTGTAGCGTTACATCGTCGAATTTTTACAGAACTCTTATATTTTCTCGTACATCAATATTTTACAACCTGAAAAAATTTTGGACACCAAAAAATCTTAACAGAAAACTGATGTGGGTGTATTGGGGTTTTCGGACATTTCGATCGATCGGAACAGAAAAACACATTACACAAAGCTAGACTAAGTTAATGGGGAGGCTCTGATACCACTGTAAGTCCACGGCGGCGCCCCGGCCGTCAATCCGACGCCGGAATGCGGAAGCGGTGAATAACTAAAATTTTGCGGACTTTGCAAACCGGCACCACCGCGCACTAAACTCCGGATCGAACCATTAACTAGTCTAAGCTACTAAACAAGATGGGTTAGAGATATACCGACGATCCAAGTCCTCCGGTCTTCATCTCCACTCCGATCTCCTCGCGGGATCTCCGTCCGTCTCCTCCTCGTCGCCGGAAGTGCACCACATCGCCTACTATGTATACGGGCTCCCACCTCAATGCCGAGGCAACTCGGGCACGATGCTGGCTAGTCAACGTGCCCAAGATTCGTTGTAGAATATGTAGTAGAACTTGTGTCTCCTTATGGGGTAGTGGAGATGCCATTTGGTGGAGGAGAAGAGAGCTTGGAGAGAGGTGGGGAAAATGTAGCATACAAAAATGAGAGTAACATTTTCCACCACCAAAATGAGAAATGAATCCCATCACCCTAAGGAATGGCCGGCCCCCCTTCCTTCATATGTGATTGGAGAGAGAAAAAGAGAGCAAGGTCAAGGGGTGGGTGGAAGCAATGATGCAAGAGGGCATCATGAAAGAATATGATCATAAGCAAAAACCACACACAACCACAACCATCATCAACAACCATGATGCTAACAAAGTCAAGCCATCATGAAGTATGAAGTCAAGCAAGTCAAAGGAGGGTGCTATCATGATACAACAAAAATGCAAAGACCCCCTCCACAAATGCCTATTTGCAACAATGCAAATAAACCCTCCTCCACCAATCTTCGGCCAATGAACGGAACAATGGAAATTGGCCGAAACGGAAAGCAAACTGGCAACTCCAAAAACTGGTCCCGTAATAAATTACAGGAAAACCCCGATACTGTGCATACACACCCGCATCTGTATTTCGACCGAAATACAAATGCAATGAGACAAAGTCTACACTGTACTATACTAGAATCCGGCTTATACCAAAACCGGATAGTAATATCTGTTCGATCCTGATCCGTGCAATACCGCACGTATCTGATCGAACCCTGCCATATAACCATACGGCCTATAGTACAGACTGTCCGATCCTGATCCGTGCAATACCGCACGTATCTGATCGGACCTTGCCATATCTCCATACGGTCTCTACAACCTTTCGCCCGAAAGCTGAGTAACTGAAATGTGGGGGACTCTAAAGACTCGTCAATACTATGGCTGTGGATTTAACCACTAGCACGTCAGAGGTATAAGCCAATACGTAACGGGCCACCAGCAATTGACTAAAAGGGACGTCGATGAGGAAGCTCACCCCGACACCCAACTGAGCCTGTCAGTGACAATATCCGTGCAGTCCGGTCCGTTCGTCTATGAGCATCGCATGGCGGGCCTAGGGGGTTGGTAAAAGTCAGACCCCCAAAAGCGGTACAAGTCGTGTCGGAGTGTAGCCCAGAACACCCTGAGATACTACTGGAATACCTACCAGTAAATCTCCTTGCCTTGGCCAAGGACTTTGTGTAATGGCTCTCCTAGACACAGCACGACCTCACCCCCAATACCGGGAGAGACGAACCCCTGAAGATACGCTCACTGCCTCCATGTGGCTCGGGACTGTACCCAACTAAAACCTGTTTGCACGACTCCTTTGAGCCGTGGTAGGGTAGTAATCAAAGTACAGTGGGAACTCACACGAGACAAATGACGATCCCCAGGTCGATGAACTAACCTGCACACATGTCACCAGGGAACTGCCATCTGACGTCTGGTATATGACCAACTAGCATGTTCCCGGCGAGTCCTGTCCGGTGTACTCATAACCCAATGAGCACCTGTATACATCTTAGGTGATCCAACTGACACCAGTGGCTTGTGAGACCGGCCACCGCCCCTCGTCGGGGTCTCGACTGTATACACTAGTCTACTAATGGAGTATCGATGCCCAGTCTCGAAACTCCCATGACTAGGGACCTTTTAAGGATATGCTTATAGACCCCAGCTCCCACTTATATGATCGCCCTCATACTGCTGGTGGTCAAGCAAGAATCCTAGGGGCTCTATCAACGTGTAATAGCGACGTGTCAGGTCACTTAAAGCAGTACACGATGATAAAGGTAAACCAGATAGCATACTATCATCTCGAGTAAGACTGTCCTACCGGGATAGGTCCTCCCTCAATCATTGCAATCACGTACCTGTGATCCAATAATTGACTCTGAGGGCACTATCTCCAACAATAACACTGGAAACCTACCAGTATATCTCGCTTGCCCTGGCCAGGGACTACTCGTGTAATGGCTCTCCTGGACACAGCGCGATGTCAACCCCCAATACCGGGAGAGACGAATCCTGTCTAACCGTCACTGCCTCCAAGTGCTTCGGGACTGCACCCAAAAACTACCTGTTTGCACAGCTCCTTTGAGCCGTGGTAGGGTAGTAATCAAAGTGCAGTGGGAACACACTCGAGGCGAAGTAACAGTGTCAAGTCAGCGGACTAAGCTGTACTCATGTCACCTGGGAACTGATAACTGACGATAGGTATATTACCAACCAACAGTTCCCGACGAGTCCTGTCCAGTGTACTCGTAACCTAACGAGCACCCGCATACTATCCTAAGTACGACGTACTAACGGCTGTGGGACAGACCGTCTCCCACACTGGGATGAGAAGCGCATACGCTAGTCTACTCCGGAGTATCGATGCCCTGTCTCGATAGTCCAACGACCAGGGACCTGTATAAGGATGTGCTTATAGATTACCCAGCTCCCACGAGTGCGAGCGCCATCACAACGCTGGTAATCAAGCAAAGATCCTAAGGGCTCTACTAATATGTATACCAGCAATATGCTAAAAGAAACACATGCACATATTAAAGCAGAGACAAACCAAGTAGCATACTACCATTTCGAGCAAGATTGTATATACAACTGTGAATATCCCAAGCTTCCATTAAGTAATATACAAACTAGTATGATACAGTAATGGCCTCTAGGGCATATACACTAACAATATTCAGTTGGAATATCATGCACCTCATTCCACGAGGAAAGAGCCGAGATCCATTCACCGGGAGTGACCTCTTTAGCAAAAGTTTTCACCACTATATATTTGTAAAGCTATCTGATTTTTTCAACGATATCAAGTTCATTACATTAAAGGTTTTTCGCCAAAAACCATTCGTAGCCCTCCGTCATTTCAGACGGGTAGCACTTAGTATTCATGCTATGTTTGTTGGCCTTCGTCAAGGCATAGTGTATGGTAGCTGTTTGTTACCTTTCTGTTGCATAGATAGATGCGTTAGTCTGGGACAGTCGTACTACTATGTTGGCTTTCGTCAAGGGTATGTACGGGAGGGTTCAAATTAACCTGGACAATAATGGGTAGAACTTGACATGTGAGTTATGATATGTTGCCCTTCGTCAAGGTCATAAGAGCATGGGGTAAAAATCACATTGGGAGTTTCAAACATACATGAAACTTTCCAGGCATGCGCATACCTTCTGGAGTGTGATAACTTGAGTGGGTTCCATCAAGTTACCATGCGATGATAGTTGGATCCTGATTCCCACTGATGAGTTGGTTTACTCCTTGGGTGATTTTAGATGATCCTGATTAATTCTTCTTTTGGGTTTGAAGGAGAATTTGAGGATACAGTGGGTGGCATCCTGATTAGATAAAGTGATTAACCATTCTGATCTAGGTTAGAGTGCATGCTGAGTGTTACTTTTCTCTCTCTCTCTCTCTCTTTGGCAGCGACCATGTCCCGACCCTAGACTAGAACTCATAAACCAAGTTAACCGAACCTTCTTAAAACATACTGGCTTTTGGATTGTTAGAGTTGCATACTTCATTGCCACTCCTGCGTTTACCCGTTGCATTTCTCCGGAACATTACATATTACCACGAATATCCCCTTTTATTGTATATGACCAACGTATAGTTACATACGAACTCGAAGAAAATTGTTTCAGATTCGAGGATGGTTTCCGGTTCCGGAGAAATTGAATAGGACTATCCAGTTCTCTTTTCCTTTTACCTTCTCTCAGGATGTGAAGGATCCTAGGATTAGGAGAGGGCAAACCTATTGCGTTTATTGGATAGTCTTCTTCCAAAACATAGGCAGGTACCGAAAGGTGGGAAAGGAAGAAAACCAATTAGCCTAAGTGTGGTGTACAGAAGGTAATAAGTAAGGACAAATAAAGGGATTAGAAAGAGGGCAAAGTAAAATGCGACGGCTATCCTTCACGACCAAACCGCGTATATCATCGCCACTCCTAGTTCACCTTTGTATTTCTCCGGTTCAGGAGAAATTGAACAGGATTATTCAGGTTGTCTTTTATCATTACCTTCTCTCAGGTTGCGAGGGTTCCTTGGATTAGGACGGTACACCTATTACACTTATTGGATAGTCTTCTTTCAAACCATAGGCTGGTGCCGAATGGTTGGAAAGGAAGAAAATCAATTAGCCTAAGTGTGGTGTACAGGAGGTAATGAGTAAAGACAAATAAAGGGATTTGAAGAGATGGCAGCGAAATATACGGTTACAGTCTTGAATCTGAATAATGGAAGATGCATTACTAGGAATACCCGGCTAACCTTTCGAAACATTTTCATGTTTCAGTTTCACTGTCCGTTGTTAATTTAAAACTGATTTCCCAATTAGATACTTACTCCAGGGTATGTATTTATCAGGTTTGATTCTCACATCTGTATGGTTTTACAGATGATGAGTGGGAGTAAGTTATTAAGAATTAGGTGATAATATCCTCATTATATCGGAAATCATTGTAATTGGTGATATTTGAGGAAATCGCCTGGAGTTTTTCCTGATGGCAGATATTTGGTTTTGAATATCCATTGTTATGCACCAATTTCAAACTGATATAACTGTACGTTTATTTTATAAAGTGAGATATAACTTTTTGAAATTATGTCCATGACATTTACCTATATCAGTTGATGCTTAGGTAAAGAGCATTAAACAGCGATGTAATTTTTCTTAACCATTAGTGCAGTTTTCAACCTACGACGCACAGGGTTTGAGTTATTCAACTTAGAGGACTTATACAAAGTATTGTATGTTGTCCAGTGTCCATTAGGATAGAGGTGTTGGTCCTGTTACTATATTCTGTTACTTATGACTTCTCTAGTTTTAGACAAGTATTTCGCAGAAATACAAGGTCCAAGTTTTAAGAAGTTATATGTACAAGAATAAAGTAGAGAACCATGTGTTGCAAGTATCTGGATTCTTCAAGCTGATCGAAGATGTAGATGCTTGTAGTTTCAATTCAGTTGATAGTAATGGTTTTGAGAACTTGCTTATCTTTCTTGTTAGTTATGTGTATGCTCTAGAGGCCATTATCGTACATATGATGTATATTATAGTAGATGCTTGGACAAATATAGAGTGGACTTTCTTGCTCGACATGATAGTATGCTATCTGCTTGTACTTTGTCTTAACATGTAGACTTGTATTGTGATACTATCTTGCTCTCACATGTTGATAAAGCCCTTAGGATGTGTACTTGACTACCAGGACTATGATGGAGATCATACTAGTGGGGCCAGGGTAGTCCACAAGTACATCCTTTAATTGTTCCTAGTTGAGGGTGTATCGAGACAGGGCATCGATATTCCAGAGTAGACTAGTATGTACGCTTCTTGACCCATATGATGGGCGATGGATGATCCCACATCCATTAGTGTTTGACATCAAAGATGGTATATAGGTGCTCAGTGGAGACTGGGTACACTGAACGGACTCACCGAGAACTCCTAGTCGGTATTATACCTATCGTTAGATAGCAGTTCTCTGGTGACACTGGTACAGGTTAGTCTGTAGACCCGAGATCGTCATAGAGTCTTGTGTGATTCCTACTGTGCTTTGATTTCCACCTTACCACATTCAAGAGAACATGCAAAACTGTGGCTTTTGGGTACAGTCCAAAATCACATGGAGGCAATGAGCGATAGGTGGGGTTTCGTCTCTCCCGGTATTGGGGGTTGATGTTGCGCTGTGCTCGATTGGCTATAACAGGAATTACCTGGCCAGGGCTGATATGGAGATCTACTGGTAAGTGTTATCAGTAGTTTCTCGACCCGTTATGAGCCTCATATCGGCATGACTTATCAGTTACTGGGGTCTGACGTTTACCACCCCTAGACTGGATATGCGACATATCAGACGAAGAAACCAAACTGTACGGAAGTGTTACTGACAGGTTTTACAGGAGTATGAGCAGGCTTGCTTGTTGAGATTCTGATCGCTCAATATCCGGCTAGCCATTACGTCTAGCTAGTACCGCTGACGACTTGTGGGCGACTGATATGATCATCACCTACTGTCGGCGTATTGACGAGTCTTTAGATTCCTACACAGAGGTTTCCTGGCTCAGGAGAAACGAAGTAGGAGCACATATGTGATATGTGCGGGACCGAGATTAATACGAGTATGTGATACTGTATTCTATTCTCACGATATTGGTATCAGTCGGTTATATGTGATATAACCGAGTTATCGAATCAAGTGTTGATTCGATAAGAAGATAAATATGATATTAGTCGGTTATATGTGATATTGCCGGATTATTAAATCAAGTATTGATTTGATAATTTAATATATAATTGTATATTTGATATACTAATTTACATTAACTAATATTATCTCACTTAAGCATTTCTTTTCTCACATGTGCACACTTAATATATATGTGATATATATTATTTCTGTTTTCGTTTTTGTGTCGTGCTTGATGATACACACTACATGGGTGTATGAGACTCATACCATGCCATTAGATAATTAGTGTTTTATTTATTTAATGCAAATATAAATTGGTGGGAATTAAGCAAGGTGGCCAGCTTTGGAAGCTTGTAGAAACTATTGACTCAGTCCACTGAATTTGTCTTGCATTAGATATTTATTAACCTAACATTTATCTTAATCCATGGTTATGTCTCTATAAGGGTTATATGAGATATTTCTCACATGGTTGCCATTAACTCTCTCATCCATTATTCTCTTCATCTTCATCTTCAAAAGAGAAAGCTCTATAGGTTTTGGTGAGGAAAAGAAATAGGGTGAGAAAAAGAATTCTAAAGTGAGCAAAATTCCTAATTCATCATCCTCTACTAGATTATCCATTTAGTTTAGGGTGTTAGCTTCACTAATCCCTAATTAGTGAACAGGTAGCTTGAGTTGGTGTCTCCTCAAAGTAGATCATCTTCGGCCTCGAAGATCATTGTGCAAGCTCGTTCATTTCGACTAGTGGAGCCAACGGAGAGTCCAGATCACCACTACTTGGAGCAAAGGGACTTCTATACGGAGCATTTGAAGTGAAGGACCGGTCTACAAAGGTTGTATTCCATATTCACTTAGATATAAAGTTGTTTATATATTCTATTATCTAATTCTCAAGTTAAGATTCTAGGGTTAGGGTTAAGTAGCATGGCAATTTTTTGAAAATGGCATGGACGATGCCTCCTGAAACCTTGCTGTCGTGCTAGGTAAATCTGCAGCGGTATCAGAGCCAAGCTATAGAATTAGATAATGTTTGTAGAATTACGAAACCGAAACAACTCCGAAACACCCGAAACTGAAACCTAGTTTCTGTCAAATTTTTTAAGTCGTCGAAAAAATTTTAAGCAACTGCAGAATGTTATATGAAATGTAACGTGAACACTGGACAAATACGAACCCAATTGGACGGTTTTGACCCGGCCACATTCAGTAAAATTCCGAGCTGGCCGGCCCCTGTGCTCTGTTTTGGTTCGTATTCGATTGGTGTTCTGGTCTCTGGGTTTTGGTGTTTCAGGTGTTGCTTGTTTTTTCTAAAAGTGCATGAGATGTTAATTTTCTATAAAGACAATTCGGAGTGTTTCGTATTCATAATTCTAATATTTTTTCGGGTTATTTAGACGGCGTTAAAAAGTTCGAACGGTTATCAATAACCCAATTTTTTCCTCAACGGAAAATTTTCCAAGAGTTGGATTTTTTTCAAGTTTGAAACATTCAAATATCATGCAAGTGATTTGATGGACTCTCTAGAAGAACGAAACCCTAATTCGATTCTGTTACCGTAAGAACTGTAAGTCTACGGTAGCGCCCCGGCCGTCTTTCCGGGGCCAAAATGCGGAAACGAAAACTTTTTCAAAACTAGAAACCGGTGCTATCGTATGCTTAAAACCCGGATCGAACCATTAACCTACAACTAGCAACTAGAGAATGGGTTGGAAAGCTATACTGATCGATCCGTGTCCTTTGGTCTTTGGCCACCATCCTAAGCTCCTCACGGCATCTCCAGTCTCGATCTCCTCGTCGGAAAGGGCACCACATCTTCGAGTCTTTTTACGGGCTCCCGCTTCATCCGAAGGAACTCGGGCACGAAGTTGCTAGCCGACGTGTCCAAGGCGAAGTAGAGAATGTTTGTGACAACTTTGTCTCTTGGATCCATTGTATGGATGGAGGTTGAAGATGAAGCCATCAATGGAGGTTGTGAGCTAGAGGAAGAAGAAGAAGAAGAGGATCTCTTTTTCTTTTCTTTTGTTGTGTTGAATTATTATGAGAGAGCAAGAATGAAAATACAAGAGCAAAACCAATATCAAGTGGCTGCCTTCCCTCTCTCCTCTTCTCATTTCATCACTCAAATCCATCATATAATGTGACATATGCACAATAAAAGAGACCATGAGTCACTAACCTTGTACATGCCACATTAAATGCACAAAATGATGATTTCTAGCTCATAATTTCCACATGCAAACATTAATCCAAATGTTTGCAACAAAGATACGGCAACAACTAAAGTAAACTCGTAACGGATCACAAGGATACCCCTCACCTGTATATACATACCTGCATCCACATTCCGACTGAATGCCAATACGATGAGACTAAAGTAATCCAACAAATCTAATACTAGGATCCGGCTTAAACCAAAGCCCACTAGTATGATCCGCCCGATCATGATCCGTGCACTACTGCACGTATATGATCGAACCCTGCCATATATCATACGGCCTCTACAACGTTTCGCCCGAAACTTGAAAACTGTCTGTGGGGGACTCTAAAGACTCGTCAATACTTTGGCTATGGATTTAACCACTAGCACGTCAGTGGTACTAGCTGTACGTAACGGGCTACCAGGTATTGACCAAAAGGGAGGTCGATGAGCGAACTCATCCTGACACCCAACTGAGCCTGTCAGTGACAATATCCATACAGTCCGGTCCGTTCGTCTATGAGCATCGCATTGCGGGCCTAGGAGGTTGGTAAAAGTCAGACCCCCAAAAGCGGTACAAGTCGTGTCGGAGTGTAGCCCAGAACATCCTAAGATACTACTGGAATACCTACCAGTAAATCTCCTGCCTTGTCCAAGGACTTCGTGTAATGGCTCTCCTAGACACAGCGTGATCTCACCCCCAATACCGGGAGAGACGAAACCACTGCCGATCCGCTCACTGCCTCCATATGGCTCGGGACTGTACCCAACTAAAACTTGTTTGCACGATTCCTTTGAGCCATGGTAGGGTAGTAATCAAAGCACAGTGGGAACTCACACGAGACAAATGACGATCTCAGGTCGATGAACTAACCTGTACACATGTCACCAGGGAACTGCTATCTAACGTCGGGTATAATACCAACTAGCATGTTCCCGGCGAGTTATGTCCGGTGTACTCATAACCCAATGAGCACCTGTATACATCTTAGGTGAACCAACTGACACCATTGGCTTATGAGACCGGCCACCGCCCCTCGTCGGGGTCTCGACTGTATACACTAGTCTACTAATGGAGTATCGATGCCCAGTCTCGAAACTCCTACGACTAGGGACCACTTTAAGGATGTGCTTATAGACCCTAGCTCCCAGGTATATGATCGCCATCATACTGCTGGCAGTCAAGCAAGAATCCTAAGGGCTCTATCAACGTGTAATAGCGACCTATAAGGTCACCTAAAGCAGTACACGATGATAAAGATAAACCGGATAGCATACTATCATCTTGAGTAAGACTGTCCTGCCGGCATCGGTCCTCCCTCAATCATTGCAATCACGTGCCTGTGATCCAATAATTGACTGTGAGGGCACTATATCCAACAATCTCCCACTTGCACTCAAGGCTAATTATTGCGATGTCGTATACTCACAGCCAGTGTGATACAAAACACCCAACTCCTCTACTAATCAGCCTCACAAAGCCCGTTTACGAAACTATTGCGTTCGAGGAATAGCCTTAGTGAGTGGATCCGCTCTGATGTTTCTTTATATGTCTCTGTTTATCTCAAGTTTGCGGAGAAAGCCATCTCCCGAAATGAGCAATACCTGTCTTAGAATATGTCTGGATATCTGATGGAACCTAGTTTACAAATGAACTCCAAATCCAAACTTCTTAGACTATATCGTCAACTGAACTTAATCAGTATCCAGCGCCATGCCTCCCTCGGTATCCCCTTAGACCACCTGTCTAAATTACTGGCCCTCGTCAGAGGGAAAACTATAACTCTGACAGCCACTCTGTCATCCAGGTCACTTTGGAAGCCTGGAATGATAACCGTCCCCTAAAGGAGGCTGTCGTCATCATATCCCTAGAACATCAACTTATGTTCTAAAACTGCTTCCGAACGTTTCTCCAGGATAGGATTTGTAGGGTTACTTGGCACTGCCACAAGGGTCTACGAGGTATCAACCATGCCCGATTTAAAATTTAGTCGTGCCGAACAACCCTTAACAAGATCTTTATACTAGAGTTTAGGCGAAAACAAGCATGTTAAACACTTTAACACTAAGTGAGAGGGATTACAACCTTTGTAGATCCAGTCCTTCACTTCATAAGCTCCGTGTTGAGGTCCCTTCGCTGCGATCATCATGTTCCCGACTCTCGAGAGGCTCCATGAAGAGAATGATGCACCTTGCTTGAAGACTTCACTAATCCAAGATGATCTACCTTGAAGAATCTCAAACCCAAGCTCTTGTTAGACTAATCAAGTATTAGCAAAGCAAACACCCTAATCTAAGTGACTAGAATAGATGAGGATGATGCAGTAGGAATTTTGCTCTCTTTTGTTTTCATATTCTCACATATAAACATCACCATTGAAAAAGCTAGTGAAGCTTTTTCAACAAAGAAGAAGAAGCAAGAAGAAGAGCTCAATCCTTTTGTGATGAATAATGAATTATTATAGTGGTTACAAATCTTACCAAGGGTTAAGCATGAAGGAGTTAACCCTTGTAGAGAATTAACTAGAGTTAATGGTTTGGATTGGGTTAACATAATACCTTCATAAAATATCAAGCCAAAGACAAAGTCAAAGCTTCATGAAGCTTCATGGAAGCTTCATGCAAAAGCTAACCCTAATCCAAACCCTAACCAAGTTTAAACCCTAAACCATTGTTAAATTTATAGCCCTAACATGTTACAATATTATATATCACATATACAATATATTTTGTAACAAAAGAAAATAATATAATTAACATATATCGCATATATATCAATGTATTATCCCGTGAGAAAATGAATCAATAAAGCGAGCTTATATTAGTTAATGCAATGTAATATATCTCATATATAATATACATTAAATTATCGAATCAACACTTGATCCGATAACCCGTCAATATTACATATAACCGACTAATATAATATGTACCATTTCATCGAATCAACACTTGATCCGATGACCCGGCTATATCACATATACTCGGCCGATATCTCATATCGCGAGAATAGAATACAGTATCATATACTCGTATTATTCTCGGTCCCGTACATATCACATATGTGCTCCAACTCTGTTTTGCCTGAGCCAGGAAACCTCTGTGTAGGACTCTAAAGAATCGTCAATACGCCGGCAGTAGGTGATGATCATATCAAACACCTACAAGCTGTAAGCGGTCAGCTAAACGTAACAGCTACCCAGGTATTGAGCGATCAGAAGATCAACAAGCAAGCCTGTACATTCTCCTGCGAATCCAATCAGTAATACTCCCGTACAGTTCGGTCTCTTCGTCTGATATGTCGCATATCTCGCCTAGGGGTGGTAAACGTCAGACCCCAATAGCTTGATAAGTCATGTCGATATGAGTTCTATAACAGTTCGAGAAACTACTGATAACACTTACCAGTAAATCTCAGCAACCCTGGCCATGGATTTCCAGTTATAGCCAATCGAACACAGCGCAACATCAACTCCCTATACCGGGAGAGACGAAACCCTTCCTATCGCTCATTGCCTCCATGTGATCCGGGACTGTACCCAAAAGCAACCTTTTTGCACGCCCTCTTGGACGTGGTATGATGGAAATCAAAGCACAATGGGAATCACACAAGACCCTATGACGATCTCGGGTCTACAGACTAACCTATACCAGTGTCACCAGAGAACTGCCATCTGACGTGAGGTATAATACCAGTTGGGAGTTCTTGGCGAGTCCGTTCAGTGCACCGAGTCTCCACTGAGCAACCGTATACTATCTCTGATGTTAAACACCAATGGATATGGGATCATCCATCGCCCATCTGCTTGGGTCGAGAAGCATACGCTAGTCTACACTAGTGTATCGATGCCCTGTCTCGATATACCCTCGACTAGGAATAGTTATAGGATGTACTCATCGACTACCGTGGCCCCACTAGTATGATCTCATCATAGTCCCAGTAGTCGAGTACATATTCTTAGGGCTTTATCAACATGTAACATAGAGAAAATCAAAGTACATGTTAAGATAAAGAGCAACCAGATAGCATACTATCATGTCGAGCAAGAAAGTCCTCCATAGATATGTCCAAGCATCCACTACAATATACATCGCATGTACAGTAATGGCCTCTAGGGCACATATCACTAACAATCTCCCACTTGCCCTAGGGCCATCTGTTGTAGTAACTCATACCCAACAATCAGCTGTGGTTGAAATATCTCATACTCAACCATCCCATAAAAGTCTCTACTGGGAAATAGGCCTTTGTGAGTGGATCCGCGCTGTTGTCCTCTGTGTCTACTCTCCTAACCTTGATATCCCTCGAGATCAACCATCTCCATGATCAGGTGATACTGCCTAAGAATTATATCTGGATTTCTGATGGGATGGGGGTTCCTTGGAATAAGCCACAACTCCATTGTCACACAATTGTAGGAACGAAGTTCATCTCATGAACTTATATATATCCAGACTGCTTCTTTGGTAGCATCCTTGGTAACGATGTATCTTGCCTTTAATCGTCTAGTAAGTCATGGTATCTAGCTTGGAACTCTTCCAACATACCGTCCCTCCACTGAGGGTAAAGACAATGCCTGCGACTGACATTCAGTCGTCTTTATCACCCTGGAACCTTTCCAGTGATTCTTCCCAGGATCGATTGATACTATCTCACTACAACTAGTGAGAATCCTAACATCCAATTAGATCTATCTCATAGACCCAAAACCAAGGATTTAGGAGGTATCGCTTTGATCTTATATGGAGAATCCTTGTGATAAGTGGAGATTGACTGAGCGTAGCATTGGAAACTCCTTCCCTAGCAAAAGTATGTCATCCACGTACTCTAGGAGGATCACCACCATACTCCCTACTACCCTTTTTGTATATACAAGGTTCATCTACCATTTTGATGAAGTCAAACTCTTTGACTACCACATCAAAACAGACGTTCCAACTCCGCGATACCTGCTTTATCACATAAAACATCTTGCACACATTTCCGCTGCTCCCACTAGCTACGAAGCCCTCTGGCTGTGTACTTATAGACGCTCTCTTCCAAATTAACATTTAAAAAAGCAATCATGACACCCAACCGCCAGATATCGTAGCCATGGTATATAGCCGTGGCAAGTAGGATCTGGATAGTTAAGCATAGCTTTGAAAGTCTCAACTTTTCCATGTACACCATGTAATCTTCTCAAGATATACTTGCTCCTGATGGGGATTTAACCCTTCAGATAAAGCAACCAAAGTCCATACTTTGTTGGTGTATAAGGATTCCATCTCAGATCGCTAAGCATCCAGCTATTCTTATAGAGTCCTACTCCTGATGGACAGCTTGAAATTAGTTGGGTCATCATCTCATGATACAATCCTCTCTCCCACCGTCATAGAGAAAACCGAAGTATCTCTCAGGTGGGTATGGAACCCTATTAGATCGGCGGAGAGTCTGAGGTTCGGTGGAAACTATTGAATTCTTTGGTTATAACAAATCATCAGCTGCAGTTTGTATAGCTGGAACCTTTTCCAGTTCTACCTCATGACCATTAATTTCTTCACAAGAAATTCCCTTTCACAAAGGTGGCATGCTGAGAAACAAAACATCTTTTGTTCCTCGGTTTGGTAGAAGATATTCCTTTGCGAATGCTTGGGATGTCCAACAAACTTCCACAGAACTGACTTTGCCTCGAGCTTGTCCGGATTTTGCTTTTTAGATATAGATCGGACAACCCCAAATCTTAACAAACTTAAGATATGGGCTCTTCCCTTTCCATATCACATATGAAGTGGTAGGCAACTGATTTGATTTGAACCATATTCAATAGGTATGCAGCTTCTCAAGTGTATATCTACCAAAGGAAATAGGAAACTCAATAATACTCATCATAGAGCGCACCATATCAAAAATGGTGTATTTGCTCCGCCCCGATACACCGACGTGCTGTGGTGTATACGGAGGAGTAATGCTGAGAGAGAATCTCATTCTCCTTTAGAATAGTCCTGGAATCCCGTGCTCAAGTATTCTCCTCCTTGATCACATCAAAGGACATAATACTTATACCCGTTTTTGGTTCTCTACTTCTAACTTATATTCTGTGATTACCTCCAAAGTTTCGGACTTGTGTTTCAACAGGAACATATGTCTGAATCTTGAGAGATCATCAGTGAATGTAATGAAGTACAAAGAACTGGTCTTGGTATGTGTAGACAGGGGACTTTCATACATCAGCATGTATCAATCTCAAGAGTTCACTAACTCTTATCTCTGTGACATGACCGGCAAGTTTCACAAGATGTAAATTCAAACTAATTTAAATATGCATCTAAATGTAACTTCAGCTAGTCGGGTCACACTGATATGACCTAGTCTACAATACCTCAAGAAGGATTCATTCATTTCTGAACTCTTCCTCTTGTGTGTGTTCTGTACGTTAAGAACTGTGTTTTGATTTAAAACATCTATGCTTTTAGATAACGTGCCTGAACCGATCAACTCTTGACATAGGAAATGTTCAAAACATTATCCAACAATACAAAATTATATCCTTTCTTTACTAATAAAGAGACCGATATGATGTTGTATATCAGGTTCGGTATCTAATAATATTCGTTCAGAATCAATGTATTCTGATAATACAGGGTGATAACTGCCAACAGACTTGGCTGCAACACTTGCATCTTTTCCAACTCTTGAAACTTATTACCCGTTCTCAGTTCTCTACCTATCTGTAGCCCATGTAACAAATTACATATGTGGGATCCTGATCCGGTATCTCATTCCCAGGATGTAAAGGATACTGAGAAACAGTTCTCTGTAATGAACACACTCGAAGAAGATGCATCAACATGCACTTTCTTCGTTTGGGCGGCACGGGAATTCTAGTAATCCCGAATTTCCTGCTCGACCTTATAACAATTATAAGTTGGAGCGGGACCAACGTTCCTTAGCGCAGTATAACAAGTGGGTTCGGTCAATATATCCATATTATTATCTTGATTAAGGCATGACATGGTCGCTACCTGGAGAGAGAGAGAAGAAAACACTCAGCGTATGCTCTTGCATGATTAGATTGGTTATGTAATATATCTAATCAGGATGTCTCCCACTGTTTTAGTCAAATCTTCCTTCAAACCCTAAAAGGAAAGACTAGCCGGGATTAATTACACCCTACAAGTTCGCCAATCTTTCAGCCAGGTCAGTGCCGGTACTTTGAGGTAGGTTCCCCGCGCTTTCGCACAGACCTAATTAAAATAAACCTCATTTTCCCAGGGGCGTAACCCCATTAACACCTTTCTAGACACCGACTTGATTGGCTAATTGTAATGTGTAAAACTCTCCCAGGAGTAACTCTTACTCGCAGTGGGTATCGGGATCCAACTATCTCATAGAAGGTATGCAATCTCATTGCAAATTTCAACATTTGAAATTCCCAATAATATTTTGCCCCAAGCGATCTATGACCTTGACTAAGTCAACAAACCATAGACCGCAAGTCAAGTTCAACCCGACATTTCCCGATTGAATTAAACCCACCAGCACGACCCTTGACTAAGTCAACAAGGCTGCACGACTACCCTAATCCAATCACATCATATGCTTTGCAGATAAGCACTAATCAGCTACCGCACACTACGCCTTGACTAAGTCAACAAACATAGCACGAATACTAAATACTACTTATTTGAAAGGATGGAGGGCTACGACAGGTTTTTAAGAAAACCCTTTGCGTAATGAACTTTATATCGTTGTAGAATCGAGTGATTTTGATTGGAGTGTTTTTGAGGCTTTTACTAGTTTTGCTAAAGAGGTCACTCCCAGTGAAGGGATCTTCGACTCTTTCCTCATCGAATAAGGTGCAGGATATTTCACAAATATCACTATGCAAAGCAAAAACTATATAAGCAATCAAAAGACAAACCGAGTTTGTAGCATCTGCTAGTTTCGCTAAAGAGGTCACTCCCGGTGAAGAGATCTCGGCTCTTTCCTTATCGAATAAGGTGCTGGATGTTCTACAAGGAACACCGCTATGCAAAGCAAGAACTTGAGCTACCAGTTTTTAAACAAGTTTCTACAACATCTTTAGGTTTCTTTTATTTCATTTATCTCATTAATGAAGTCCCATTTTATTATGCTTCACAAGTATCAGATATGAAACGAAATCAACAATATAATATATATCTCATATATATAATATAAACATTTGTCTCAGGCGGTAATATGATCTCATCACAGAACATTGCAGCAGAAGAACATATATGAAATATTGGATATACTAGGATGTCCGTGTTTTCAATATGAGCCAGTATAAAACACGGATTCCACGGTCGCGATGAATAGCCAAACCCACATCCCTAGACCCCTACGAGAGCAGCAAGCAACTCTGCCAATTCAAGGGTTAGGAGACCCGGTCTCGACTCCTCGAGATGGTCTCCCACTGGACCCTAGAACTCGGTTACTTGTGCTCCCGCCTTAGGTCTACCTAATACGGAAAAGTAAATAATATACAATGGTGACATCATCCTCAGCCCGGAAGTGCCCCAATAAAAGAATATTACATACAATTGAATTTTACATGAATGAAAAAGAAAAAATCTCATCTCACATAAAACCCCCTGGCTATTCAAAACGCGACGATCCAATATAACATATCACAGCAACACATAATATCTCATATCATCAACGTAAGCAAGTATGCGTATCCCGATTGTCGTTAATGTATAGCAACGAAGCCGGCAATACACCACGTACTACGCTTACAGTCACAGAAAAGAAAGTGTAAAAATACAACGGTTGGATTCCGCAACCACCTTAGACATCGCATGCCTAACCAAATGAATTCCTTAGACATCGCATGCCTAACAATTATAAACCCCGCATTTTAGTCTCATTATCGAAAACACTTTTCAATATCAAGTCGGGCAATTCAACAAGATTCCCCACATTCTGATCGAATGCTCGTTGCAAACTTTAGTAGACGGCCGCACCCCCGGATGCCGTCGATGAAGTGCACTAAGGCGGAACACCGCTGCCGCGAGCACTCGAACGGATGCTTTTGGCGACGGGGTTCTCCTACAGTCACTTGGTCGGGGCTATGGGGCGTGACTGTCTATTAAGTTTACTCGGCGAGTATCCGCGTACGCTACGTGATTGCGATGGACTTTTGATCGCTTCAAAATCCCGTGGCAACCGATCAATTGAGACTGAACTGCTAGATTTATAACATTCAAATTAGTTATCTCATAACTACTTGTGGATTCCAAATATTGTATCACATTCCAGATAAATAGACAATGTCAAACTTTTCGATCGAATAAACAAACACCCAAGATTTCCCAAATAGCTCAACACTTGAGATTAGTTTAAAAACATCCATCACATGCCACAGTACCAATGGTCCAGCCGTAAAAGGGTCAAGCCAATGCCTCACATGTGGCACGCCGTACTGCTACAAACCCTAAGGTTTAGAGGCAGTTCAAGACGGTCACATAATCGAGTTAAGGTTTGTTGTCTTCTAGAGGGTCCAGCACGTTACTTGCACGACTTAGAACATTCTTAAACAACGGAAACATCCAACTTTTGAAAATTTTCCGAGTCGGGAAAAAGTGAGTTATTGATATCCGTTCGAACTTTTTAGCACGTTCTAAAAATTACGCGGACAAACTAAACGAAGTTAAATTATCCGATCGAATCAACGAGTCCCCAATTCAACCCAGAAAACTCAACTCTTGAGTATAATTAAAAAATTCCCAGAAGAATCAGAAAGTACCTACGGTTATAACTGTACAAAAACTAACCCTCAATCTACAGTAACAGCCGCGGAACCGCCGCTAATGCCTTGGGTTGGCCGCGGTTCCGCGGCGCAATAGTTGAGTTAGGGTGTCGTTTTTCACAGTTCTCCATAAAATTACCTGCTGAATTTTCTGAGCATTTTTAATATGAAAAATATCAACTTTTTGAAAAATTTCCAGAAAGGGGTAAAAACTAGGGTTTCGGGGTTCGATCGGACTTTAAACTTCGTCTAGACTTCGCCTAAAGCTCTAGCCTGTCTCTGATACCACTGTAGGGATACTTGGCACTGCTATAAGGGTCTACGAGGCATCAACCATGCCCGATTTAAAATTTAGCCGTGCCGAACAACCCTTAACAAGATCTTTATACTAGAGTTTTGGCGAAACCAAGCATGTTAAACACTTTAACACTAAGTGAGAGCGATTACAACCTTTGTAGATCCGGTTCTTCACTTCATAAGCTCCGTGTTGAGGTCTCTTCGCTGCGATCATCATGCTCCTGACTCTCGAGAGGCACCATGAAGAGAATGATGCACCTTGCTTGAAGACTTCACTAATCCAAGATGATCTACCTTGAAGAATCTCAAACCCAAGCTCTTGCTAGACTAATCAAGTATTAGCAAAGCAAACACCCTAATCTAAATGGCTAGAATAGATGAGGATAATGACGTAGGAATTTTGCTCTCTTTTGTTTTCATATTCTCACATATAAACATCACCATTGAAAAAGCTAGTGAAGCTTTTTCAACAAAGAAGAAGAAGCAAGAAGAAGAGCTCAATCCTTTTGTGATGAATAATGAATTATTGTAGTGGTTACAAATCTAACCAAGGGTTAAGCATGAAGGAGTTAACCATTATAGAGAATTAACTAGAGTTAATGGTTTGGATTGGATTAACATAATATCTTCATAAAATATCAAGCCAAAGACAAAGTCAAAGCTTCATGAAGCTTCATGGAAGCTTCATGCAAAAGCTAACCCTAATCCAAACCCTAACCAAGTTTAAACCCTAAACCATTGTTAAATTTGTAACCCTAATATGTTACAATATTATATATCACATATACAACATATTTTGTAACAAAAGAAAATAATACAATTATTATATATCGCATATATATCAATGTATTATCCCGTGAGAAAATGAATCAATAAAGCGAGCTTATATTATTTAATGCAATGTAATATATCTCATATATAATGTACATTAAATTATCGAATCAACACTTGATCTGATAACCCGGCTATATTACATATAACCGACTAATATAACATGTACCATTTCATCGAATCAACACTTGATCCGATGACCCGACTATATCACATATACCCGGCCGATATCTCATATCGCGAGAATAGAATACAGTATCACATACTCGTATTATTCTCGGTCCCACACATATCACATATGTGCTCCTACTCCGTTTTGCCTGAGCTAGGAAACCTCTGTGTAGGACTCTAAAGAATCGTCAATACGCCGGCAGTAGGTGATGATCATATCAAACACCCACAAGCAGCAAGCGGTGAGCTAAACATAACAGCTAACCAGGTATTGAGCGATCAGAAGATCAACAAGCAAGCCTATACATTCTCCTGCGAATCCAATCAGTAACACTCCCGTACAGTCCGGTCTCTTCGTCTGATATGTCGCATATCTCGCCTAGGGGTGGTAAATGTTAGACCCCAATTGCTTGATAAGTCATGTCGATATGAGGTCTATAACAGTTCGAGAAACTACTGATAACACTTACCCGTAAATCTCAGCAACCCTGGCCAGGGATTTCCAGTTATAGCCAATCGAAGACAGCGCAAAATCAACTCCCTATACCGGGAGAGATGAAACCCCTCCTATCGCTCATTGCCTCCATGTGCTTCGGGACTGTACCCAAAAGCCACCTTTTTGCACGCTCTCTTGGACGTGCTATGATGTAAATCAAAGCACAGTGGGAATCACACAAGACTCTATGACGATCTCGGGTCTACCAACTAACCTGTACCAGTGTCACCAGAGAACTGCCATATGACGTGAGGTATAATACCAGCTGGGAGTTCTCGGCGAGTCCGTTTAGTGTACCCAGTCTCCACTGAGCACACGTATACTATCTCTGATGTCAAGCACCAATGGATATGGGATCATCCATCGCCCATCTGCATGGGTCGAGAAGCATACGCTAGTCTACACTGGTGTATCGATGCCCTGTCTCGATATACACTCGACTAGGAACAGTTATAGGATGTACTCATTGATTTCCGTGGCCCCACTAGTATGATCTCATCATAGTCCCAGTAGTCGAGTACATATCCTAAGGGCTTTATCAACATGTAACATAGAGACAATCATAGTACATGTTAAGATAAAGAGCAACCAGATACCATACTATCATGTCGAGCAAGAAAGTCCTCCATATATATATCCAAGCATCCACTACAATATACATAGCATGTACAGTAATGGCCTCTAGGGCATACATATCACTAACATGATTAATATCAACTTATTATATCTAGTGCAAAAACAACATCTGGTGTGGTACATGACATCTCATGACTGACTCAATTGCCTGAACAAGTGATATGCCAATCATGTGTTTCCCTCTCCCCTTTAGTCTGTAAGACACCTTTAGAGAGGGTGACTCCATCACCTGCTGGTACACTACCGTGCCAGGAGTCGTCCATTTTAAAACACCTTTAGAATGCTGTCTAAGTACCCAAATTGGGAAACTACCCAAATCAAGATCTAAGACCATAGATCTAGTAACCAGAATATCTGATATTATATCTATATCCTATGTGGAAAAACCACCGTGTGACAACCAAAGTATAACCGATCGTAGTATAGGAATTTCACTTCCTACTCTGTGTATGTCATCCAAATACCAGGACATCACACCCTACTACCTTCTTAACAGATCCATCCCCTATTCTGATGAAATCAAACCTATGACTGTCGCATCAGAAATAGATGATCTATCTCCGCTATATCTTCTCTAGCTCCTCCCACTGACTACGACAACCCACTGGCAGAATAATATACACGTGCACTTCTAAAGCTAGTTTAGAACGACGCTATACTCATCCTCCTGCCGGGTCTTACAGTCCAGAACAACAGTATTGTCAAGTCTGGGTAAACAAGAACCTCCCTGTCACCGTCTTTGAGCACACAGAAGTACCTCTCGAGTGCCTGAGGTTACCCACCATATCTGTGGAGTGGCCAATGGAATGTCAATCCAGATTGAATCTTTAGGTTCTTATCAAATTTTCAGTAATCGTTTACGGTCCTGGAATCACTTCCAGTTCTACCATACTCCCACTACTGTTTTATGGAAAAATCCATTTTTTATTAAAACTGTGGCGAGTTAAGAACAATATCACTATTGATCTTCCAGATGGTAGAAAGTCAACCCTCGTCATAGCCTAGGTCAACCCACAAACAGCCATTACAAAAACGTGCCTTGAGTTATCCAGATTCCGGTTTTAAGCATAAGCTGGACAACTTCCCGTACCTTAACATTGTTAAGATATGAACTATTCTATATCCAATATAGAAACAGAGGCACTGATTTAATTGGAACCAGATTCAAATCATGCAGCTGTCTCCAGTGCATGTCAACTAAATGGAGAGAGGCCGATCAGCATTACTCAACTTAGAAATACATCCAGATATGAGTAATCTGAAAGAGAAGCAAGTTCTCATAATCATTACTATCAACTGAATACCATACACAAATATCTATATCTTCGATCATCTTGAAAAATCCTGATACTTGCAATACCCGGTTCTCTACTTTATTCAAATACCTATAACTTCTCAAAACTTGGATCTTGTATTTCTACGAAACACATGTCTAAGAACTAGAGAAGTCACAAGTAAACAGAATATAGTACAAGTACCAACCCCTCTGTCCAAATGGACACTGGACAACATGCAATACTCTGTATAAGTCCCCTGAGTCTAATAACTCATTCCATATGTGTCGTAGGTTGAAAACTGTACTTATGGTTAAGAAGAATTACACCGCTGTTTAATGCTCCTTACCTAACCATCCACCGATATAGGTAAATGTCATAGACATAATTTCAAAAATTTATACCTCACTTCATAAAAATGAACGTACAGATATATCAATTTGAAATTGGTGCATAAACACGGATATTCAAAACCAAACATTTGTCGTCCGATAAACAACCAAGATGATTTCCTCAAATATCACCAATTACAATGAATCCCGATATAATGAGGATGATCACCTAATTCTCAATAACTTACTCACACTCATCATCTGTAAAACCATGCAGATGTTAGAATCATACCTGGTAAATACATACCCTGGAGTGAGTACTAATTGGGAAATCAGTTTTCTTTTAACAATACAAAGTGAAACTAATACATGTAAATGTTTCGAAGGGGTATCCGGGTATTCTTAGTAATGCCTCTTCCATTATCAGATTCACAACTGTAATCGTATATTTCTTTGCCATCTCTCCAAATCCCTTTATATGTCTTTAGTCATTACCTTCAGTACACCCCTTTAGGCCAGATGGTTTTCTTCCTTCCCTACCGTTTGGCACCAGCCTATGGTTTGGAAGAAAACTATCCAATAAGAATAATGGGTGTACTCTCCTAATCCAAGGAGTACTCGTAACCCGAGAGAAGGAAAAGATAAAAGACAACCGAATAAACCTTATCTCTATTTCTCCTGAACCAGAATCCATCTCCGAACTGGAACAAGTTCCTTCGAGTTCGTATATAACCATACGATGGAGTATCCAAATAACTGTGGATCTTCGTAGTGATACGGAGTGTTCTGGAGAAATACAAAGGTGAAATAGGAGTGGTAATGAAATACTTAGTTTGGTCGTGAATAGCAGTCGCAGTTTACTTTGCCCTCTTACTAATCCCTTTATTTGTCTTTACTTATTACCTTCTGTACACCATCGTTAGGCTAAATGGTTTTCCTCATTCCCCACCGTTTGGCACCTGCCTATGGTTTGGAAGAAGACTATCCAAGTAGCGTAATGTTGGATATATGTATGCCCTAGAGGCCATTATGTGATAGTGGATGTATCTATACATGTATATATATATTCAGTTTGCATTCTTGCTCGACATGATAGTATGCTATCTGGTTCTTCTTTATCTGACATGTTTATTTGATCATGCTTTTATTCATTCATACATGCTGATAAAGCCCTGAGGATATCGGCTTGACTACTCTGATTATGATAGAGGTCATACTAGTAGGACATCTGTAGTCTATAAGCATATCCTGGAACGTCCCTAGTCGTAGGTATATCGAGATGGGGCATCGATATACCAGAGTAGACTAGCGTATATGATACTAGACCCATACGATGGGCGATGGATGTTCCCACATTCATCGATGTTTCACATCAAGATCATACACAGGTGCTCAGTGGTGACTGGGTACACTGGACGGACTCGCCGAGAACTCCTATATGGAATTATATCTATCGTCGGATAGCAGTTCTCAGGTGACACTGGTACAGGTTAGTCTGTAGACCCGAGATCGTCATAGAGCCTTGTGTGTTCTCCCACTGTACTTTGATTGCCACCCTACCACGGCTCTACTGAGTCGTGTAAACAGGTGGCCGTTGGGTACAGTCCCGAGACACACGAAGGCAATGAGCGATAGGAGGGGTTTCGTCTCTCCCGGTATTGGGAGTTGATGCTGTGCTGTGCTCGACTGGTTATAACAGCAAGTCCCTGGCCAGGGCTGCTGAGATTTGCTGATAAGTGTTATCAGTAGTTTCTCGATCTGTTATAGACCATTCACCGACGCGACTTATTGAGTTATTGGGGTCGACGTGACCATCCCTAGGCTCGATATGCAGCATATCTGACGAAGAGACCGGACTGTACGGTAGTGTTGCCGGATGGCTCGACGGGAGTTGTAGCAGGTTCGCTTGTTGTCTTCTGATCGTTCAATACCCGGGTGGCCGTTACGTTTAGCTGACCTCTTGCGTCTTGAGGGCACTTGATATGATCATTACCCTCTGCCGGCGTATTGACGAGTCTTAGAGTCCCATAGAGGAGTTACCCAGTCCAGGCGAAACGTTGTGGTGCGCATATGCGATATGCGCATGCACCCGATTGAAATGTGCGTATATGATACCGAACATTGATCGGGTGAACTGCTTTTGGTGGGGTCATATGAGATATGACCGGATTGATAAATCAAGTGTTGATTTATCATTTAACCATTAGTTTTCTCACTCAAAACTTTTCTAGGGTTTGATGGATGTATGCATGCATGCATGTGTTTCTATTTTTCTTTTCTAGTTTCATGCACATGAAGATGTGCATACATGTACACATACATACATCAAACCATCATGGTTGATTATATATGGAAATGGTGGCAATATAAGCCTCACACCATAGATTAAACAATGGATAATTATTTAATTTTGGTTTAAAAGAAAATGAAAAGGAAAGGATAATTATGCTAGTTTCTACATGCTTCTTTTAACCTAACCATTCTCACCCACCACTAAACCATGGTTATCTTTTCCTTTATCATTCTAAACCCAAGTTAAATTAATCAGCTATTATTTAATCATGGTTGGAGTCAAGAAGGAATAAATATATATAGTGATATTTATTTTCTTTTGCAAGTTAACCTTATGGTTATCTTTTTATCTCTTGAAGAAAATTAGCCACCATTTTCATCCTTCTTCATCTTCTCCTCTCTAGTTTTTTCTAGTGAGAAAAACACAATCAAAGAAAGGTTTTTGAAGTGAGATCCAAAGCCACAACAACATTCTACACAAGCTTAGCCGTTTCGTTTAGAGTGTTATCTTCGGTTTGACGAAGTAGCGAGCTTGGACGGATATCTCCGCGGTGGATCATCGTGGACACAAGGGGAGTTCAAGAGGACCTCGTTTCAACACTAAAGAGCCTAAGGAGCGAAGCAAAAATGGGAGCTACAAAGGTTGTAGCCTTCAAACCCTAACTTTTTGTTAGCTTTAAGTTTAGTAAACCCTAATTTTCTAGGATCTATCCTTTGCATGTTAGTTTAGCACCTTAAAAAGTAAAACTTTGGGTCATGTGATGCTTCAAAACTCTTCATTGGGTGCTATACTAACCTTACATTGGTATCAGAGCCGACCTAGAACATTAGGCGACGTTTTGACGAAGTGAAAACCCCGATCGGACAAAAATACCGTATTTTTTGATGCTCTCTGGAAATTTTCTAAAAATTGACATTTTGCAGAATTAAAAATATCTAAAAATCACAGCAGGAAAATATAAGAATTACGGCAGAAAAATATTTCAATGAACAGTAGTTGTAGCCGCGGAAACGCGGCCTAAGCTTGCTTAGGCCGCTGTTCCGCGGCCGTACAAATGAATTAGTGTATACTGTTTCTGCAGTAATTCTACTTTCTGCATGTTTAATTTTTTGGGTATTTTTAAACTGAATAAAGTTTTGAAAAATTCTGGAGATGTTTTTGGATTCATCGATTCGATCGGGACTTTCATTTCGTAGCTTTTCCGGGTAAACTAGAAAGTATTGAAGTGTTTGAACGAATATCATTTACTCAATATTCACGGGGTTTAAATAATTTGGAAATACGTGCAAGTCTTTTTGCGGTGGTCCCTCTAGAAGACAACAAACCTTAACTCGATTATGTGACCGTCTCGAACTACCCTTTGAACCCACGGGTTTGGGGTAGTACGGCGTGCCACATGTGAGGCGTTGGCTTGACCCTTCTACGGCTGGACCGCCGCTACTGTGTCACACTCCAAAATTTTTGAACCCTGCTCAAGTGTTGAGCTTTAGTGAATCTTGGGTGCTTGATTGTTCGTTCGAAAACTTTAATACTGTCTGTTTGTCTGGAATGTGATACAATATGTGGAATTCATATGGTTTAGGTATGAAATACGGAATATGTGATATTTCGCATTTATGATGTCTAAAGAGAATCTGGATTCCAAATATTGTAGTTTTACACTTTCTTTTCTGTGACCGTAAGTGTAGTATGTTAGATATCGCCGGTTTCGTTGCTATACATCAACGACAATCGGGGTACGCATACTTACTTACGTTGATGATATGTGATATTATGTGTTGCTGAGATATGATGTGCAGGATTGTCGCGATCGAATAGCCGGGGGTTTTTGTGAGATGAGAGTTTTGTATTTTCATTCATGTAAATTCAAATGTAATGTAATATTCTTTTATTTGGGACACTTCCAGGTTGCGGTTGTGTCACCAGTGTTGTATATTATTTACTTTTCCGCATTAGGATGGACCCAAGGAGGGGAGCACAGGTGACCGGGTTCTGGGGTTCAGTGGGAGGCCATCTCGAGGAGTCGAGACCGGGTCTCCTAAACTCCAGGATTGGTAGGGTCACTTGCCGCACTCGTAGGGGTCCAGGGTGTGGGCTTGGCTATTCATCGCGACTGTGGAATCCGTATTTTCTATTCTGGCTAAATACTAAATACGGACGTCCTAGTATATCCCACGTTATATCTATATTTCTGCTGCCTGTGTTCTGTGATATCTGAGACGAATGGCTTATTATATATATATGATATATAGTAGACGTTGCTTATGTTTTACACCCGCGCTAGTCCCGTCCCGGTATGCCGCTAGTTAAGTAACCTAACGGTGCATAACGGAACATTGCGGCGAATGCGGATGGCATAAGCGTACGTGTTATTTTCGTTTCTTTTCTGTGATTGGCTTTAGGACTTAAATGATGGGATTACATTAATGTGATTAATGTAAAGAAAATAAACCTAAAAAGATGTTGTAGAATCGGATTTAAAAACTACTCGGCTATTTATGAAAAAGCTACATTTCAAAACTGCGGAGCTTAAGCCACTCCTTTTGAAAAACTGTTTGATTCTACAACGATATCAAGTTCAAAGCGTTAAAGATTTTCTTAAAAATCATTCGCAACCCTCCGTCATTTTAGGAAGTAGAGTACTTAGTATTCGTGCTACGTTTGTTGACTTTAGTTAAGGCGTAGTGAACGGTAGCTAAGTGATGTCTTCCTACACTGCATATGATGCAGATTAATTAGGACATTCATGCGACTTTGTTGACCATAGTTAAGGGTCATATGGGTGGGTCTAATTAATCAAGAAATGACGGGTAGAACTTGACTGGTACTTATGATTTGTTGACCATAGTTAAGGTCATAAGTGCTAGGGGTAAAAATTACATCGGGAATTTCAAGTGTTGAAATTTGCAATGAGATTGCATACCTTCCATATGATGGTTGGATCCCGATCCTACTGTGGGCAATAGTTGCTCCTAGGAGAGTTTTGCAGTTTACAATTAGCTAACTCATTAGGTGTCTAGAAAGGTGTTAACGGGGCTCCGCCTCTGGGAAAACGAGGTTTACTCTAATTAGGTCCGTGCGAAAGCACGGGGAACCTCCCTCAAAGTACCGACACTGGCCTGGCTGAACGGTTAGCGAAGTTGTAGACTGTAATTAATCCTGGCTAGTTTTTCTTTTTAAGGTTTGAAAGAAAAACTTGATAAAAAGCAGTGGGAAACATCGATTAGACAAGATAATAAACCAATCTGATCTATGCAAGAGCTTTCGCTGAGTGTATTCTTTTCTCTCTCTTAATGGCAGATACCAATGACTGGACTTAAGCTTCTACTAGATAAAAACAAACTGAACGGGACCAACTATAAAGACTGGCTAAGGAATCTGAAGATCGCCTTGACTTATGATAAAGTATCATATGTCCTCACGGCTTCAGCCCCGCCCGTCCCAGGCCCAAAATCCTCAGTTGCGGACATAGAAGTCCGCAAGACATGGGACGCTGACTGTGCCACGGCCACATGCCTCGCGCTTGCATCGATGGATAACACACATCAAAAGCAGCACGAGGACATGGACATTCACGGGATACTGCTCCATACAAAGGAGTTGTATGGGGAGCAGTCCCGCGTATTACGATACGAGGCATCAAAGAAACTGTTTCACATGCGGATGGCCCCTGGCACACCAGTAGCAGACCATGTTTTGAAGATGATAGCTCTTATAGAAGAGCTTGAGGACCTCGGATGGACTATGGACAATGAACAATATATAGATATTATTCTGCAGTCCCTCCCCTCCACCTTTGCTCAGTTCATAGTGAACTTCAACATGCATGGCATGGAGAAGAACCTCCCTGAACTCCTTAATATGTTAAGGAGTGCAGAGAGCACTATGAAGTCAGCAAAGACTCCCGTTATGACGATTGGACAGTCTTCTTCTTCTCGCCCGAAAGCTAAGGCCAAGGGAAAGAAAAAGAAGAAACCCACTAATCCTAAGGGCGGAGTCAAAAAGGTGAAGGGAAAGGGAAAGTCCACGGCTGGAGACCCAGGGAAAGGCGAGTGTTTTCATTGCCACAAGACAGGACATTGGAAGCGCAACTGCACGGAGTACCTAAGTCTTAAGAAGAAGCATGGTGATGCTTCTGCTTCAGGTGCGTTTGTGACTGAAAACTGTTTTTCTATAAACTCTGCTTCCTGGGTATTGGATACCGGTTCAGGTTCTCACATTTGCAATTCTATGCAGGGGCTGAGAAATAGCAAGGTTTTGAAGACAGGTGACCATACTCTCCGCGTTGGAAATGGTTCCAATGTACATACAGTCGCAGTGGGAGAGTATCACTTGGGGTTGCCGTCTGGATGTATTTTGATTTTGAATCCATGTTATTTTGTACCTGATATGCTATGTAATATAATATCCGTATCTTTGTTGGACAATGAAGGATATAATTTTGTGTTGCAGAACAATGTTATGAACATTCACCTAAATCAAATGTTGGTTGGGTATGGTACACTTAATAACGGAATATATGTCCTAAATCAACACACAGTTTTCAGTATACAACACACTAATAAAAGAAAAATTTCAGAATTAAATGAAGCTTTTCTTTGGCACTGTAGACTTGGTCATATTAACGAAACAAGACTAAACAAGTTACATAAAGATGGATATTTAAACTCTTTTGAATATAAATCTTATGCGACTTGCCAGTCTTGTATCAAGGGTAAAATGACCAAAACTCCGTTTACTGGACACGGAGAAAGAGCTACTCAGCTCCTGGGCCTCATACATAGTGATGTATGTGGGCCAATGTCTACACAAGCTAGAGGCGGTTTTTCATACTTCATTACATTCACTGATGATTTATCAAGATTCGGTCATGTATTTTTATTAAAGCACAAGTCCGAAGCTTTCGAGAAATTCATTGAATATAAACAAGAAGTAGAAAAACAAACCGGCTTGAGTATTAAGATGCTTCGATCAGATCGAGGTGGTGAGTATCTCAGTACAGAATTTGCAAACTTCCTAAAAGAGAATGGGATTCTCTCTCAGCTCACTCCTCCTTACACACCACAGCACAACGGTGTGTCAGAACGACGGAATAGGACCCTATTAGATATGGTCCGGTCCATGATGAGTGATGCTGAGTTACCAGTCTCGTTTTGGGGGCATGCGTTGGAGACTGCAGCGTTTCTGCTAAACAGGGTTCCGACCAAAGTCGTGTCTACCACGCCATATGAGATATGGAATGGGAAGAGATCATCTCTTAAGAGAATTAAGATTTGGGGTTGCCCGGCCTATGTTAAAAAGCAGAATCCGGACAAACTCGAGACACGGTCAGTCATGTGTAACTTTGTGGGATATCCAAAGAATTCTTATGGATATCTGTTCTACCACAAAGAGGAACAAAAGGTGTTTGTTTCTCAGTATGCCACATTCTTGGAAAAAGAGTTTTTCACAGATAAAGATGATGGCAAGGTAGTAGATCTGGAAGAGGTTCTGGAGACACAAACTACAAATGACGATTTGGTTGAACTGGCTGTTGCAACAGAAACTGAAGAACCTCGGCCACTCCGTAGGTCTGGTAGGACTTCTCGCCCACCGGAGAGGTACTACGGTTTCCTCATTGATGGTGACAGAGAAGACTGTATCATGGAAGATGATGATCCTACCAGTTTTCAGCAAGCTATCACGAGTGGTGACTCTGTGAAGTGGCTGGATGCCATGAGATCCGAAATGGAGTCTATGTACACCAACAAAGTATGGACTTTGGACGTTGTACCCCCTGGGGTAAAACCTGTAGGGTGCAAATGGATCTTTAAAAGAAAGATTGGTGTGGATGGGCAGGTAGAGACCTATAAGGCAAGACTTGTGGCGAAAGGTTTTCGTCAAAGACCAGGTTTGGACTATGACGAAACTTTTTCGCCCGTAGCCATGCTTAAATCTATTCGGATCCTACTTGCTATTGCTGCTCACTACGACTATGAAATCTGGCAGATGGACGTTAAAACAGCATTCCTAAATGGAGATTTAGAAGAATGTGTTTATATGGATCAGCCGGAGGGCTTCATTGACAGTGGGAGCAGCGAGAAAGCATGTAGATTGCTTAAATCCATATATGGGTTAAAGCAGGCATCTCGGAGTTGGAACATCTGTTTCGATGATGTTATCAAAGAGTTTGATTTCATCAAAAATCCAGATGAACCTTGTGTTTATAGGAAGGCTGTAGGAAGAGCTGTCACATTCCTCGTATTGTACGTGGATGACATTCTTCTGATAGGAAATGATATTCCTATGCTACAGTCGGTCAAATCATTCTTATCACTAAGGTTCTCCATGAAGGACCTGGGTGATGCCACATACATCCTGGGCATAAGGATCTATAGGGATAGATCCAAAAAGTTATTGGGACTGTCCCAAACCAGGTACATTAACACCATCCTAAAGAGGTTTAGTATGGAAGACTCCAAGCGGGGTGCCTTACCCGCTTGCCATGGAGTCACTCTCTCCAAGGATTCTTGTCCAAAGACCGATGAAGAGAGAGCTCGCATGAGCATTATACCTTATGCTTCGGCAGTAGGATCTATAATGTATGCGATGTTATGTACACGCCCAGATGTAGCTTATGCACTTAGTGTTGTAAGCAGGTATCAATCCAACCCAGGGGAGAACCACTGGACAGCTGTGAAGAACATTCTTAAGTACTTACGAAGGACTAAAGAATTGTTCTTGGTGTATGGTAATAAAGATCTCCAAATGGAGGCCTTTACCGATTCGAGCTTCCAGAGCGATAAGGATGACAGCAAATCTATCTCAGGGTTTGTATTTACCCTCAATGGAGGGGCGGTAAGTTGGAAGAGTTCCAAACAAGATACCGTTGCAGACTCTACGATGGAAGCTGAGTACATTGCTGCAAATGATGCCGCCAAGGAAGCTGTCTGGATGAAAAAGTTCGTCTCGGAGCTAGGAGTAGTTCCAACCATTATTGATCCTATACCTTTGTATTGTGACAATAATGGGGCAATGGCGTTAGCCAAGGAGCCCAGATCCCATCAGCGGTCCAGACATATCCTGAGGCGCTTTCATTTGATCCGGGAGATTGTAGATCGCCGCGAGATCGAGATTAAGAGAGTAGACACAAAGAACAACGCCGCGGATCCATTCACCAAGGCTCTCCCTCAGCCGCAGCATGAGCGACTTTTTGAGATGTTGGGTATGAGATACACCAATAACTGGCCTTAGTGCAAGTGGGAGATTGTTGGATATATGTATGCCCTAGAGGCCATTATGTGATAGTGGATGTATCTATACATGTATATATATATTCAGTTTGCATTCTTGCTCGACATGATAGTATGCTATCTGGTTCTTCTTTATCTGACATGTTTATTTGATCATGCTTTTATTCATTCATACATGCTGATAAAGCCCTGAGGATATCGGCTTGACTACTCTGATTATGATGGAGATCATACTAGTGGGACATCTGTAGTCTATAAGCATATCCTGGAACGTCCCTAGTCGTAGGTATATCGAGATGGGGCATCGATATACCAGAGTAGACTAGCGTATATGATACTAGACCCATACGATGGGCGATAGATGTTCCCACATTCATCGATGTTTGACATCAAGATCATACACGGGTGCTCAGTGGTGACTGGGTACACTGGACGGACTCGCCGAGAACTCCTATATGGAATTATATCTATCGTCGGATAGCAGTTCTCAGGTGACACTGGTACAGGTTAGTCTGTAGACCCGAGATCGTCATAGAGCCTTGTGTGTTCTCCCACTGTACTTTGATTGCCACCCTACCACGGCTCTACTGAGTCGTGCAAACAGGTGGCCGTTGGGTACAGTCCCGAGACACACGAAGGCAATGAGCGATAGGAGGGGTTTCGTCTCTCCCGGTATTGGGAGTTGATGCTGTGCTGTGCTCGACTGGTTATAACAGCAAGTCCCTGGCCAGGGCTGCTGAGATTTGCTGATAAGTGTTATCAGTAGTTTCTCGATCTGTTATAGACCATTCACCGACGCGACTTATTGAGTTATTGGGGTCGACGTGACCATCCCTAGGCTCGATATGCAGCATATCTGACGAAGAGACCGGACTGTACGGTAGTGTTGCCGGATGGCTCGACGGGAGTTGTAGCAGGTTCGCTTGTTGTCTTCTGATCGTTCAATACCCGGGTGGCCGTTACGTTTAGCTGACCTCTTGCGGCTTGAGGGCACTTGATATGATCATTACCCTCTGCCGGCGTATTGACGAGTCTTAGAGTCCCACAGAGGAGTTACCCAGTCCAGGCGAAACGTTGTGGTGCGCATATGCGATATGCGCATGCACCCGATTGAAATGTGCGTATATGATACCGAACATTGATCGGGTGAAATGCTTTTGGTGGGGTCATATGAGATATGTCCGGATTGATAAATCAAGTGTTGATTTATCATTTAACCATTAGTTTTCTCACTCAAAACTTTTCTAGGGTTTGATGGATGTATGCATGCATGCATGTGTTTCTATTTTTCTTTTCTAGTTTCATGCACATGAAGATGTGCATACATGTACACATACATACATCAAACCATCATGGTTGATTATATATGGAAATGGTGGCAATATAAGCCTCACACCATAGATTAAACAATGGATAATTATTTAATTTTGGTTTTAAAAGAAAATGAAAAGGAAAGGATAATTATGCTAGTTTCTACATGCTTCTTTTAACCTAACTATTCTCACCCACCACTAAACCATGGTTATCTTTTCCTTTATCATTCTAAACCCAAGTTAAATTAATCATCTATTATTTAATCATGGTTGGAGTCAAGAAGGAATAAATATATATAGTGATATTTATTTTCTTTTGCAAGTTAACCTTATGGTTATCTTTTTATCTCTTGAAGAAAATTAGCCACCATTTTCATCCTTCTTCATCTTCTCCTCTCTAGTTTTTTCTAGTGAGAAAAACACAATCAAAGAAAGGTTTTTGAAGTGAGATCCAAAGCCACAACAACATTCTACACAAGCTTAGCCGTTTCGTTTAGAGTGTTATCTTCGGTTTGACGAAGTAGCGAGCTTGGACGGATATCTCCGCGGTGGATCATCGTGGACACAAGGGGAGTTCAAGAGGACCTCGTTTCAACACTAAAGAGCCTAAGGAGCGAAGCAAAAACGGGAGCTACAAAGGTTGTAGCCTTCAAACCCTAACTTTTTGTTAGCTTTAAGTTTAGTAAACCCTAATTTTCAAGGATCTATCCTTTGCATGTTAGTTTAGCACCTTAAAAAGTAAAACTTTGGGTTATGTGATGCTTCAAAACTCTTCATTGGGTGCTATACTAACCTTACACGTAATAGGTGTACCGTCCTAATCTAAGGAACACCCGCAACCTGAGAGAAGGTAAAAGAAAAAGACAACTGAATAGTCCTATTCATTTTCTCCAGAACCGGAAACCATCCTCGAATTAATTCCTTTGAGTTCGTATATAACCATACGATGGTTTTATCCAATGGAAGGGGACGTTCGTAGTAATACGGGGTGTTCTGGAGAAAAGGCTAAAAGTAGGAGTAGCAATGAGGTATGCAACTCAGACAATCCAAAACCCAGTGTTTTAAGAAGGTTCGGTTATCTTGGTCACTTAGTCATTGTAACGTTTTGAAAATCATTTTGGTGAAATTACGGAAAATCGGTAAAATAAGGGGGGTTTTCCGTAAAAAGTCAAAATACAAATATCTTTATTATAAAATTAAATATGCATATTCTAGCTATGTAATTGCTATTAATTGGTGTTTATTGAGCCACTGGTGAAATTTCAAATTTTCTGAAAATTTTTCCGAAATTAAATATTTTAATATTATTTTAAGCTGTCACTAATACATTTAATTAGGGAAAATTATAAATTGGAATGAGTTGAAACAAATTTTGTGCATCATAACACATTAAACAAAATTTTATCATGTGGTTTTTGAAATGAAATGGTTTGCCAAAACGGTTTAGAAAATATCGAAGAAAAAGGCTTTTTTCGGTGAAATTAGTGTTAATGGGAATTGGGGTAATACATTTATCTTTTTTCCTCACCCACACTCACCCACACCCTCTCTCCCCTGTCCAAATCAGCAGCCCCAAGAGCCCCCTCATTTTCTCACTTGAATGGCTAAAAGAAAAGAAATGAAAAGAAATGAGAAGAAAGGGTAAATATATATAAGTATTGGTTGGGTTGACTTGGACTTTCTTTGACTTGGATTTTTTTCCCCACACCCACACACTTCACTCCCATCCTTCCATATTTCTGGCCGAGCCTTCCCCAAGTGCAGCCCCCCAATTTTCTCCTCTCATTTCCTCATCAAAAACTATCAAAAATGTCCAAGATTCCATCACAAATCAAGCTAAAACCCAAATCCAACACTTACCTATTTTTCCTTGACCTATTCTATTATGGATCTTGGAGCAAGAAGCAAGTTTGTGAGGCTAGGTTGGATGTTTGATTCAAGTTTTGTGAGGTATAAATCCTTGTCCAATGGTTTGTTTATTGCTTAGTTACTTAATTGTTGCTATCATACTTCATTTGAAGCTAATTAGGTTTAATTGCTTGTTTGGAAAAATTCAAGAAAAGGGTTTGTAAATCAAATTAGGGTTTTCATCATTGGGTATTGATCTTGATGTGGAGATTAACATGTTAATGAAATGTTAAACCTAATCTAGAATATAATTTGTAAATTATTGCATCTAAAAAGTCCAAATTAAGATTTTTAAGCAAACTAGGTTTTAGCTTTTAGTTGCAAATGGGTGATTTAAAATCTAATTAAGTTTTTGATGACTGTATTAACATTTTAATTTGTTGTTTAGCAACTTAGATCATGCAAAACCAAGCTTAATTGATGAATTCTGAATTTTGCTTTAAAAAGTGTTAAAATCGGTATTTTTGCAAACTAGGAATTTGGAAATTATACAAATTGATGAGATTAATTTGTGAAAGTGATTTGTATGACCTAATTATGTTATTTAATGAGCATTTTGGCCATTTAAATCACTAAAATTTGTAGATCAGTTAAAACATCAAGTTTTGAACCGAAATGGGAATTTGTGTTAACTAGGTTTTGGAAAATAAAACGATTTGTTTGATTTTAATGTTTTGATGAGTTAAACCTTATTTCATATATAATTAATGATTTGTGAAGCCATGATTGGTACGTTTGGTGTTTTTCTTGATCAATTGGCGTTTGTACGCCGATATCGAGGGTTTTTGGATTGATTCGTGAAAGCAACCATAGGTTTTGACCTATGTGGGATTCGTGTGTCGTTTTAGTCATGAGTCGGATTTTAATGCGATACGGTGCGTTATGATATATAGGTACCCCATGTGGACTTCGAGACGACAATCAAGCGCGTGGCGACGTCGGCACCGGCGAGCGAGGACCTGGTGAGTAGATTTATATCTACGGGGAGAAGTCGGGTGGATGGCGTATAGCACCCCCGTAGTTCGTGGTGATGTATACGAATACGTATACATACATATATTTATTATATGTTGTTTGAGTTGATTGATGATAAAGATGGATTTTTAGTGTTCTTGGATTGGTTTAGTGTAGTTGCGAAACCCTAGAGTAGGGGTTGCACCTATACACACACGCACGCACATATTTGCATACGTCCTTTCTTTTACATGTGCGTATATGGGATTATATATTTATGTGTTCACATGGGTATGGGACTATGTGACCATATACTGGATTTGAGGATAGTACTTGGGATTTAGATGAGTCGATGAGAACTGATTTGAGGCCGTGAGATCGGTGATTTGGCAGGGTTCGTATTTGAGGTACGACACGACGTTGTAGCGGGTCCTTTGACGTAGTGTTTCACACACGCGCATGCATACTTAGGCGGTTTCAGTATTGTACTAGACGTAGATCAGTACCCCGATCATGATATTTGATAAAGAGGATACCAGATGAATAGTATGATGAATGTGATATTGACCTGTACCCAGATTTGGGATGCCGTACGACGGATTTACGTACGAGCTATATATTGATGATTGATCCGCACTCTTGACTTGTGAATGTCTGATTATAGATATGGTATCGGATGTGATATTATTGAGGCGGGATCGCCGACTAATATATATATATATATATATATATATATATATATATATATATATATATATATATATCGACTCAGACGTTAGGCGGTTTCCATACCTTCAGTTAGCCTGTTAGCTTAGCCCTATAGTTTAGTATAGTTGGTAGACTAGAGTCGACTCCTACCTATTTCAAAAGCTAACGAATTGTGGGTATTTTAAAAGACAGATCAAGGGATTATACGGATATTTCAAAAGACGTATCTTTTCTTAAAAACACCGTAGCCCTTATTTTCAAAACACCACGATTCGTGTTATTTTAAAAAGCACCATTGTTTGACTTATAGTTATCGTTGTGTCTAGTATTCTGCTCCCGCACATTATTGCTATTCGCTCCGAATCACATAGACATATTGTGATTTCATATACCATTGTTGATATTATGCTGTTAGGACACCAGCACCATTACCGATGATGCGTATGTACCACGTACACTTACTTGCCGGCTCACACACATCTTCATCGGTAATTGCCATGTCACGTACACTTAAAAAATACTATTATATTGACATAGCTTGTTAGCTAATAGTTTGGACATGATATTAGTGTACTTGCCTTATATGCTAGTTCAGACATTGTACTTAATACCTGCTACTTCATGCATGTTATTATTCACTGTTATGCCGCATTCATGGCTTCTCATGCCTATATTCACTGTTAACATGCTATTGAGGATTTGGATTCGGATTTTAATGAGATTTCCTGGATTTGGGGGAAAACCGCAAAAACATTTATAAACTTCTTTTCTCTCTCTTTTAAATGAAAAGTACGGTTTTCCCATGATGTATGAGTCGTCCACCATGAGTTTGCTGATGGATTTCGAGACCCGATTCGAGGAGTTGGATGAACCGTTTCGGGTACATGGTGGGCCCGGTGCGGTACCCCAGGGCGAGAAGGCCGTGTTGTTGACGTTGAGCCTGGCAGGGGAGCACTACCGACCGGTGATTTTACCCGACACGTCGGATATCCGGAGGATACCGTCGTGGTCTTGATATTGATGGTAGGGGCCGGTCAGGACTGACGGCGCCCTATATAGTGAGATTGATACTGAGATTTAGAGATATTGAGGTACTGAGATTTGGAGATATAGGCCAGTCCGGATAGCCGGAGCCTCGGATTTTTGAGACATTAGGATTTATGTTTTGTGTCGATGCTAGACACTGTTTATGCTGATTTTATTTATGATACCTCGCTTTAAAAATAAAGTAATCTCACAAGTTATGAAACCAGTTTCTTCAGTACATGTATTCTGTTTTCATGCATTCCTACATCATCCATATGATATATTGCTATCTGAGGCACTGACACTAGCACTTGGTATTACTGTTGTTTAGTGGTATACCCTAGCCATGGTTATAGGCTGCTGGTTATATTTTGAGAATATATTCTGATCGTATGATCTAGGATTGCGTCGTGCATGCGATTTCTGTTTGTAGATGTATTCTATTCACGAGTTGGCAACTCACCCCCGTTGTGCCATAGTTCTTGCAGGTTTTGCCGTACAGGTTCCATTACGGCTTTGCTGGCACTACTTCCATTTCCGGATGGTTTGCTAGTAGGTGGTTTTTTTTTTGGTATCATACCCATCATTATACCTTGTATACTATTATTCGGTTGTATCTAGAAGTTCCATCAACCAAACATGTATTTATTTTAGATAGAGACCAGTGATGTTTATTCTTTCGACCTTAGAGTCGCACGTTGTATTTCTATGGATTTCTTGCTATTTTGAGTTTCCTTTTGATTTTTGATCCTCGCCCTTGGCGTTGTATATTATATTGTTTGTGTGGTTGTGACCGTCGATTGACGAAGAGCTAGCTCCCACTTGGGGATGCCTTTTTATTGATTTCGTATACTATTCATGTTGTATCTCATTTAGGGGCCAGTATTTACAAAGGAGACTCTGCCGAAATTTTCATAAAATACTTGATGTTTTTAAACAAAACGCATAATTCGGCTTATTCTTTTAAAACTACTTGTTTTAATTTGGTTTTCCTTCACTCTACTACTTTTCTTGGTTTGGATTTCTGGGTTTGGCTTACTTAGATTACGTATGCCTCGAGATGTTCGTAGTTTAAGTGCCAGTCATGTTCCGTACTTTCGGGACGTGACAAAGTTGGTATCAGAGCGTTAGGTTTTACCTTCGGAGCGTAGGATGACCCTTGGTTGATGGAATAGGTGACTAAAGTAGTGTGACGTACCGTGGGTATGTTCCGCGGTATACTTACGATACGCTACGCTACTTAAGAAGCCTTAGGATGTACATTTCTTTGTTCAGTATTATATTCATTCCTGATCTAGCCTCATCGATACCAGTTATGGTTTTGCTGCCATGATTACGGGCAGGGAGAGCTACGGCTAGAGTTACGGTCAGTACGAGCTCGTTACGAACGAGGACTGACCAGGGCGTGATTCCGGCGACACACGATTACAGAGATTTGTCTTTTTATTGTGTTTTCGCGCCACGAGCGTTGATGGATCGCTGTATGAGATTACTCGGACGGGAAGATCAGCACCAGAGGATTGAGCCAATGATAGAAGGTCGCTAGTCACCCGAGGATGAATGACTGAGACATGTGGTTCGTTCGCCTACCCCGATGCGAGGTCATCAGATAGATTGATTCCAGCTAGAGACGACTTCACGCGAAGATGTTGAGAGTCGACAGAGACGATCGAATGTTAGAAACTTATTATTCCAAGTTTAAAGTATTCGGAAAGACATGCAGGCAATTCTATGGACCCTCTAGAAGAATGAAACCCTAACTCGACTTAATGACCGTGTGAAAGCCTTTGAACCTTAGGGTTTGCGGCAGTTCCGCGGCGCCATTAGTGAGGCTTGGGTTTGCCCTTCTACGGCTGGACCATCGATGCTGTGGTACGTACTCGATACTGTTGAACTGTACCCAAGATGTTGAGCTCTTGGGGGATTATGAGGTTTTGATGAATCGATCAAATGGTTCGACTTCATTCGAATGCTAGGTGGTGAGATGCACTTCTTGGGAGTCTCCAGATACGAGGATAGCCGTTGGAGATCAGTAAATGCAGCCACGACGAGACGAGTCCGAAGTAGTCGACATTAAAGAAAGTGGAGTAAAGAGGTCCGTACAAGATCTGGATAAGATGACGTTCCACTCCACCGACATCAGAGATGCGATATGTATGCCGAGCCATTGTACTTAGATATACCTTCCAGAAGGAGTCGCGATAAGTATGCAGCCGTTCCGGAACTAGAACAGATCTAGTAAGGGACAAGACATCCGGACAGTTCGGCAGAGACGAGATTTGGGAGAGATCTCGATAGGACCTTTCTGGAATAAATTACGAGAAGACCTGGACCCAGGAGTGGTCATGTTATGCACACTGGCAGGCCAGAGTTCAGGATCGTTGGTGAGACATGCTATGAGTGACCACGACAGTTGGCCAGAGATTCTTGGAGGATGTGCTTGAGCGGGACTATTCCGCCATATTTGATTTCGGTATTTTGGACGATCTATTCGCATGACTGATTTTGATTATTGAGTTTCATGATATTTGTTTTCATGTACCATGGTTGCACCTACTGAGTATTTACGATTTTTGCACAGTTGTTGCACTTGATATCATTTTCGTGCCTTGGTTTCGCATGTTTATGATTTTATGGGTTTCATACAGTTGAGTTGATTTTGTGCGTATGTACGTGTACGATTTGGTTTTTGCACTCGGTATAGTTCATATATTCTTGCAGTGCAGTGTTACGTATGTTGTGCATTTAGATGCAATGGACTTCGATTTCGATTGTGATGTTCGATATTTGTTTTGTGCACCTTGTGCACCGGATTGGATTTTGCGCATATTCGACGCTTGATATTGGATTTCATGATTTCGTGCACGATGGATGCAACTGATTTGGATTTTCGCACATGTTGGGCGCATGTTTTGAGGTGCGATTTTGGTGCACAGCAGATGCACTAAATCGAGATTCTATGTGCATGTCAGATGCACCTGATTTTGCTGTCAGGCACCCACGTTGCCTATGACAGATGTTTCGTGCACACCCGATGCACTTAGATCTTGTTTCTGTGCACATGTTGGCACATATATGGATTTTGATTTCCGTGCGCACCAGACACACGTAGTATTCGTATGCATATTTTGGGAGTGATTTCTTATAGAGCAGTACGTTTTTATGATATTTGCTATGTGTTTTCGTACTGAGCAGGACTAGTCAGAGGACAATACCTGAATGTATTTTGCATCCATTGATAGCTATCGAAGGGAATTCCCAAAAAAAAGCGAGCTATAGTCTCAGTATTTACCTACGTGTCTGATATGACACGAAACGTTTAAAACAAGAAAACCCTTCCAAATTGTTTCCCAAAATGGCGGAACGTACAGTTCAAACAAAAGGTATATATGTATATGATTATTTTCTTATGATAGACGTCCACCACTGTGCAGTGTTATGCGCATTGCACAGCGACTTTAAGAGATTTGGCATGCATTCCCTTCAGATTTTTACATATATAGATTTGATATTTACGTGTATAGTTTCGAGTTATATCATATTGGTTTTGTATTGGATTTGACATTTTTGTCTTTACCATGACTCCAATGATTGCGGGATACTTGACGGAGTTTTGATTTTGAGTTATATGCTCATTTTTCATGCGCATGCGTTGCGCTACGATTTGTTTTATGTATTTACGATTTCGGAGCACCGACGACTTGATAGTTTTGCTTATATGTTTTAGTATTTGGGGGGAGTTTTCATTTAAATTCGGGGATCGAATTTCTTTAAGGAGGGAAGATTGTAACGTTTTGAAAATCGTTTCGGTGAAATTTCGGAAAATCGGTAAAATAAGGGGGGTTTTCCGTAAAAAGTCAAAATACAAATATCTTTATTATAAAATTAAATATACATATTCTAGCTATGTAATTTCTATTAATTGGTGTTTATTGAGTCACTGGTGAAATTTAAAATTTTCTGAAAATTTTTCCGAAATTAATTATTTTAATATTATTTTAAGCCGTCACTAATACATTTAATTAAGGAAAATTACATATTGGAATGAGTTGAAACAAATTTTGTGCATCATAAAACATTAAACAAAATTTTATCATGTGGTTTTTGAAATGAAATGGTTTGCCAAAACGGTTTAGAAAATATCGAAGAAAAAGGCTTTTTTCCGTGAAATTAGTGTTAATGGGAATTGGGGTAATACATTTATCTTTTTCCCTCACCCACACTCACCCACACCCTCTCTCCCCTCTCCAAATCAGCAGCCCCAAGTGCCCCCTCATTTTCTCACTTGAATGGCTAAAAGAAATGAAATGAAAAGAAATGAGAAGAAAGGGTAAATATATATAAGTATTGGTTGGGTTGACTTGGACTTTCTTTGACTTGGACTTTTCTCCCCACACCCACACACTTCACTCCCATCCTTCCCCATTTCTGGCCGATCCGTCCACAAGTGCAGCCCCCCAATTTTCTCCTCTCATTTCCTCATCAAAAACCTATCAAAAATCTCCAAAATTCCATCACAAATCAAGCTAAAACCCAAATCCAACTCTTACCCATTTTTCCTTGACCTATTCTAGTATGGATCTTGGAGCAAGAAGCAAGTTTGTGAGGCTAGGTTGGATGTTTGATTCAAGTTTTGTGAGGTATAAATCCTTGTCCAATGGTTTGTTTATTGCTTAGTTACTTAATTGTTGCTATCATACTTCATTTGAAGCTAATTAGGTGTTTAATTAGGTTTAATTGCCTGTTTGGAAAAATTCAAGAAAAGGGTTTGTAAATCAAATTAGGGTTTTCATCATTGGGTATTGATCTTGATGTGGAGATTAACATGTTAATGAAATGTTAAACCTAATCTAGAAGATAATTTGTAAATTATTGCATCTAAAAAGTCCAAATTAAGATTTTTAAGCAAACTAGGTTTTAGCTTTTAGTTGCAAATGGGTGATTTAAAATCTAATTATGGTTTTGATGACTGTATTAACATTTTAATTTGTTGTTTAGTAACTTAGATCATGCAAAACCAAGCTTAATTGATGAATTGTGAATTTTGCTTTAAAAAGTGTTAAAATCGGTATTTTTGCAAACTAGGAATTTGGAATTTATACAAATTGATGAGATTAACTTGTGAAAGTGATTTGTATGACCTAATTATGTTATTTAATGAGCATTTTGGCCATTTAAATCACTAAAATTTGTAGATCAGTTAAAACATCAAGTTTTGAACCGAAATGGGAATTTGTGTTAACTAGGTTTTGGAAAATAAAACGATTTGTTTGATTTTAATGTTTTGATGAGTTAAACCTTATTTCATATATAATTAATGATTTGTGAAGCAATGATTGGTATGTTTGGTGTTTTTCTTGATCAATCGGCGTTTGTACGCCGATGTCGAGGGTTTTTGGATTGATTCGTGAAAGCAATCATAGGTTTTGACCTATGTGGAATTCGTGTGTCGTTTTAGTCATGAGTCAGATTTTAATGCGAAACGGTGTGTTATGATATATAGGTACCCCATGTGGACTTCGAGACGACAATCAAGCGCATGGCGACGTCGGCACCGGTGAGCGAGGACCAGGTGAGTAGATTTATATCTACAGGGAGAAGTCGGGTGGATGGCGTATAGCACCCCCGCAGTTCGTGGTGATATATACGAATACGTATATATACATATATTTATTATATGTTGTTTGAGTTAATTGATGATAACGATCGATTTTTAGTGTTCTTGGATTGGTTTAGTGTAGTTGCGAAACCCTAAAGTAGGGGTTGCACCTATACACACACGCACGCACATATTTGCATGCGTCCTTTCTTTTACATGTACGTATATGGGATTATATATTTATGTGTTCACATGGGTATGGGACTATGTGACCATATACTGGATTTGAGGATAGTACTTGGGATTGAGATGAGTCGATGAGAACTGATTTGAGGCCGTGAGATCGGTGATTTGGCAGGGTTCGTATTTGAGGTACGACACGACGTTGTAGCGGGTCCTTTGACGTAGTGTTTAACACACGCGCATGCATACTTCGGCGATATCAGTATTGTACTAGACGTAGATCAGTACCCCGATCATGATATTTGATAAAGAGGATACCAGACGAATAGTATGATGAATGTGATATTGACCCGTACCCAGATTTGGGATGCCGTATGACGGATTTACGTACGAGCTATATATTGTTGATTGATCCGCACTCTTGACTTAAGAATGTCGGATTATAGATATGGTATCGGATGTGATATTATTGAGGCGGGATCACCGACTATTATATATATATATATATATATGTATGTATGTATCGACTCAGACGTTAGGCGGTTTCCTTACCTTCAGTTAGCCTGTTAGCTTAGCCCTATAGTTTACTATAGTTGGTAGACTAGATTCGACTCCTACCTATTTCAAAAGCTAACGAATCGTGGGTATTTTAAAAGAGAGGTCAAGGGATTCTACGGATATTTCAAAAGACGTATCTTTTCTTAAAAACACCGTAGCCCTTATTTTCAAAACACCGCGATTCGTGTTATTTTTAAAAGGCACCATTGTTTGACTTATATTCATCGTTGTGTCTAGTATTCTGCTCCCGTACATTATTGCTATTCGCTCCGCATCGCATAGACATATTGTGATTTCATATGCCATTGTTGATATTATGCTGTTAGGACACCAGCACCATTATCGATGATGCGTATGTACCACGTACACTTACTTCCCGGCTCACACACATCATCATCGGTAATTGCCATATCACGTACACTTAGAAAATACTATTATATTGACATAGCTTGTTAGCTAATAGTTTAGACATGATATTAGTGTACTTGCCTTATATGCTAGTTCAGACATTGTAGTTAATACCTGCTACTTCATGCATGTTATTATTCACTGTTATGCCTCATTCATGGATTCCAATGCCTATATTCACTGTTTACATGCTATTGAGGATTTGGATTCGGATTTTCATGAGATTTCCTGGATTTGCGGGGAAACCACAAAAACATTTATAAACTTCTTTTCTCTCTCTTTTAAATGAAAAGTGCGGTTTTCCCATGATGTATGAGTCGTCCACTATGAGTTTGCTGATGGATTTCGAGACCCGATTCGAGGAGTTGGATGAACCGTTTCGGGTACATGGTGGGCCCGGTGCGGTACCCCGGAGTGAGAAGGCCGTGTTGTTCACGTTGAGCCTGGCAGGGGAGCACTACCGACCGGTGATTTTACCCGACGCGTCGGATATCCGGAGGATACCGTCGTGGTCTTGAGAATGATGGTAGGGGCCGGTCAGGACTGACGGCGCCCTAGATAGTGAGATTGATACTGAGATTTTGAGATATTGAGGTACTGAGATTTGATGATACAGGCCAGTCTGGATAGCCGGAGCCTCGGATTTTTGAGACATTGGGATTTATGTTTTGCGTCGATGCTAGACACTGTTTATGCTGATTTCATTTATGATACCTCGCTTTAAAAATAATGTAATCTCACAAGTTATGAAAGCAGTTTCTTCAGTACATGCATTCTGTTTTCATGCATTGCTACATCATCCATATGATATATTGCTATCTGAGGCACTGACACTAGCACTTGGTATTACTGTTGTTTAGTGGTATACCCTAGCCATGGTTATAGGTTACTGGCTATATTTTGAGGTTATATTATGATCGTATGATCTAGGATTGCGTCATGCATGCGATTTCTGTTCGTAGATGTATTCTATTCACGAGTTGGCAACTCACCCCAGTTGTGCCATAGTTCTTGCAGGTTTTGCCGTACAGGTTCCATTACGGCTTTGCTGGCACTACTTCCATTTCCGGGTGGTTCTCTAGTAGGTGGTTTTTTTTTTGGTATCATACCCATCATTATACCTTGTATACTATTATTCGGTTGTATCTAGAAGTTTCATCAACCAAACATGTGTTTATTTCAGATAGAAACCAGTGATGTTTATTCTTTCGACCTTAGAGTCGCGCGTTGTATTTCTATGGATTTCTTGCTATTTTGAGTTTCCTTTTGATTTTTGATCCTCTGCTTTGGCGTTGTATATTATATTGCATGTGTGGTTGTGACCGTCGATTGACGAAGTGCTAGCTCCCACTTGGGGATGCCTTTTTATTGATTTCGTATACTATTCATGTTGTATCCCGTTTGGGGGCCAGTATTTACAAAGGAGACTCTGCCGAAATTTTCATAAAATACTTGATGTTTTTAAACAAAACGCATAATTCGGCTTATGCTTTTAAAACTACTTGTTTTATATTGGTTTTCCTTCACTCTACTACTTTTCTTGGTTTGGATTTCTGGGTTCGGCTTACTTAGATTACGTACGCCTCGAGACGATCGTAGTTTAAGTGCCAGTCATGTTCCGTACTTTCGGGACGTGACAGTCATAGTCAAGGGTCAGGCCATGGTCGCTGCCAAAGAGAGAGAGAAAAGAAACACTCTGCGTGCACTCTAATCTATATCAGAATGGTTATCATTTTATCTAATCAGGAAACCTCCTACTGTAACCTCAAATTCTCCTCCAAACCTGAAAGAAGAATTAGTCGGGATCACCCGAGGAGTAAACCAACTCATCAGTGGGAATCAGGATCCAACTATCATCGCATGATAATGTGATGGAATCCACTCACGTTATCACACTCCAGAAGGTATGCACATATCTGGCAAGTTTCGGTTTCTTTTGAAACTCCCGATGTGATTTTTACCTCATGCTCTTATGACCTTGACGAAGGTCAACAAATCATAAGTCACATGTCAAGTTCTATCCGTCATTGTCCAGGTTAATTTGAATCCACTCGTACAAGCCCTTGACGAACGTCAACAAGACTGTACGAATGTCCCAAACCAACGCATCTATCTATGCAGCAGAAAGGTAACAAGCAGCTACCATTCACTATGCCTTGACGAAGGTCAACAAACATAGCATGAATACTAAGTGCTACCCGTCTGAAATGACGGAGGGCTACGAATGGTTTTTGGTGAAAAACTTTTAACGTAATGAACTTGATATCGTTGAAGGAACCGGATAGCTTTTTATAAAAATATACTGGCGAAAACCTTTGCTAAATAGGTCACTCCCGGTGAAGAGATCTCGGCTCTTTCCCCGTAGAATAAGGTGCAGGATATTCCAACTGAATACCATGATCCAAAGCAAAAAGTAATCAGCTATAGTGAAGTTATTACCCGAAAGCAAACATCTGTCCAAGGGGTCACTCCCGATGAAGGGATCTCGGCCCTTGCCTCATCGACTGAGGTGCATGATATTCCAACTGAATACCACTATGCAAAACAAAAGAGAACGTCCTTGCAATAACAGCTTTTTGAAAAATGTTCCAACAACATTAAACAAGTTTGTTTAGCTTGCATTGATCTGAATCAATGTAGTCCCATCAATTAATCACATCAATAAAGAACGAAAATATGATGTACGTATATGCCATCCGCATCCGCCACTGGGTCCCGTCAGCACCCGTTAGGTTACTTAACTAACGACAGAGTGGGGACTGGACTAGCGCGGGTGTAAAACATATACAACATCTACTAGTATGTATATCAATATATAATATTCGCTCAAGGCGTGATAAAATGCAACATCATAAAAATGTAATAAGCATCACAGAACAATAAAGATAATCTGGGATCCCCGGGTTTCACAGAGCCGCTACTGAAACCCGACGTTCCCCTGGTCGTGTGGATAGCCTGTGCAATGAAATCCTAGAGCCCTACGGGCGCAGCAAGTTACCCGCCAAAACCTGAAGCGAGGCAGCACCTTTTAACAAAGTGAATGGACCACCCAGCACTTCACGGAATCCGGTAACTTGAGCACCCTTCCTTGGGTCAACCTGTACCCCCTACGAGTGCGGCGAATAGCCCGCCAATTCTAGAGTGAAGCCCCCTCCATCTCAAAGCCATGAGATGTGGGCTCGTTGCCCTCTAGAACCCGGCTATCCGTGCCCCCACCGCGGGGTAATCCTAGTACAGAAAATAAAAATATACAACGGGTACATCGACCTTAGCCCGGTCATGCCCCAAAAGAATAATATACAAACAGGCAGTGACGGTAGTCCACACGTCGGACGCTCGTCCCGCAATATCAAATGTACAAATACAACCAAACTGTACTACCATTGCATCAAGGCTATCCACCACGACAAATCCGCAACATCACAGCACAACACAGAACATCAACGTGAATGTCACGTTCGCAAATCCATCTAAAAGAACTATAGCAATTAGAGAAGATTTACCGATCAAATGACATTCACAGTCGCAGATATAATGTAAATACTGTGAACTAACATGCTTAAAATTTTCGATCGAAAAAATTTCCCGAAGTGGGCCCCAAGCACAATACCCAGCACTCAGACAAATCTGGGCCCAAACAAAAAATACCAGAAACCCCATTTCCAAGTCAGAGACCACCTCAGAAAATTTGGTGCACTTTGGCTACAGTACTGCGGCGGAACCGCGGCCAAAATGTGGGTACGTCCGCGGTTCCGCGGCGCTACAGGGATAACAGCGTACCAAACTTTCTCAGATCTCTTAAAAAAAGCCTGCCTGATTTTCTGCAATACTCCAAATAATTTTTTGACGACAAAAAAAATTCGATAGAAAGTTCAGTATTGGAAATGCAGTTTTGGGAAATTTCGTTCGATCGAAGTTCTAAACACGTTAGAGCAAGCTAGTAAAGGTTAATGGCGCGGCTCTGATACCATGTAAGTCTACGGAAACACCTCGGCCGTCTTTCCGAGGCCAAAATGCATAAACAAAAACTTTTTCAAAATTAGAAACCGGCGCTATCGTATGCTTAAAACCCGGATCGAACCATTAACCTACAACTAGCAACTAGAGAAAGGGTTGGAAAGCTATACCGATCAATCCGTGTCCTGCGGTCTTTGGCCACCATCCCAAGCTCCTCGCGGCATCTCCGGTCTCGATCACCTCGTCAGAAAGGGCACCACATCTTCGAGTCTTTTTACGGGCTCCCGCTTCATCTGATGCAACTCGAGCACGAAGTTCGCTAGCCGACATGTCCAAGGAGAAGTAGAGAATGTTTGTGACAACTTTGTCTCTTGCATCCATTGTATGGATGGAGGTTGAAGATGAAGCCATCAATAGAGGTTGTGAGCTAGAGGAGGAAGAAGAAGAGGTTCTCTTTTGCTTTTCTTTTCTTGTGTTGAAATATTGTGAGAGAGCAAGAATGAAAATACAAGAGCAAAACCAATATCAAGTGGCTGCCCTCCCTCTCTCCTCTTCTCATTTCTTCACTCAAATCCATCATATAATGTGACATATGCACAATAAAAGAGACCATGAGTCACTAACCTTGCACATGCCACATTAAATGCACAAAATGAGGATTTCTTGCTCATAATTTCCATATGCAAACATTAATCCAAATGTTTGCAACAATAAAAAGATACGGCAACATCTAAAGTAAACTCGTGATGGATCACAAAGATACCCCTCACCTGTATATACATACCTGCATCCGCATTCCGATTGAATGCGAATACTGTTAGTGTATATGCCCTAGAAGCCATTACTGTATCATACTAGTTTGTATATTACTTAATGGAAGCTTGGGATATTCACCTTGTATATACAATCTTGCTCAAAATAGTAGTATGCTACTTGGTTTGTTTCTACTTCAATGTGTACTTGTGTTTATTTTAGTATATCACCTATACACATTAGTGGAGCCCTTAGGATCTTTGCTTGATTACCAGCATTGTGATGGCAATCACACTAGTGGGGCTGGGTAATCTATAAGCACATCCTTATACAGGTCCCTAGTCGCAGGACTATCGAGACAGGGCATCGATACTCCGGAGTAGACTAGCGCATGCGCTTCTCGTCCCAGTGTGGGAGACGGTCTGTCCCACAGCCGTTAGTACGTCGTACTGGAGATAGTATGCGGGTGCTCGTCAGGTTACGAGTATACTGGACAGGACTCGTCGGGAACTGACTGGTTGGTATTGTACCTATCGTCAGTTATCAGTTCCCTGGTGACATGAGTACAGCTTAGTCCGCTGACTTGACACTATCACTTCGCCTCGAGTGTGTTCCCACTGTACTTTGATTACTACCCTACCACGGCTCAAAGGAGTCGTGCAAACAGGTAGTAGTTGGGTGCAGTCCCGAAGCACTTGGAGGCAGTGACGGTTAGACAGGATTCGTCTCTCCCGGTATTGGGGGTTGACATCACGCTGTGTCTAGGAGAGCCATTACATGGGTAGTCCCTGGCCAGGGCAAGCGAGATATACTGGTAGGCTTCAAGTGCTATCTCAGGGTGTATTGGGCTTCACTCCGACATGACTTGTACCACTATTAGGGCACTGACGTTTACCGCCCCTTAGGCCCATCATGCGATGTATTAGACGAACAGACCAGACTGTACGGAGACTGTCACATTCAGGCTCAGTAGGAGTTCAGATGGGTTTCACCTCATCAGTCTTCTTGTCGGCATCTACCTGGGACCGTTACGCACAGCTAGTGCCGCTTGCGGTCTGTGGTTAAACCCACTGCCAGCGTAGTGTCGAGTCTTTAGAGTCCCACACAGAAAGCTATTTGCCTTTAGGCAAAAGAGTAGAGGTCGCATGGTTTTGCAAATCCCAACACACTCTCCTCTACTCACTCTAGTTCACAAGGTTTGGCAAACCGAGTGAACTAGTTTCTTCAAAGTTCAAAGAAGAAGCCAAAGGTAGAAGTTTTCAGGTGGATCGATCTTCGGCGCAAGGAGACGACGGGGTGAAGCAGATCCGGACAACCATCGAGGTTTGAAGACGAAGGAGTTCAAGTAAGAAAGGTATAACCCTCTAACCGAGTAGTTAACAACTCCTAGTTAGGTTGTTAGTTAGATGTTTAACAAAGATCCGGTTTTGAGTCCATGTTACCGCCTCTAGAAAATTATTTTTCACCAAATTCCGCATACCCGAAAGTACCGGGAGAGGTAGCATGGACTTACAGTGGTATCAGAGCCTAGTTAAAGTCTATCTAACATGTTAGCATAGTAGCTAGAAATTCGATCGGAGAAAAAGTCCCGAAATAAACCCGAAATTCAAACTTTCTGTCGATTTTCAAAGTACTGCAAAAATTATTTGAGATATACCAAAAATCGACTCAGGGTTTTTAGAAGAAACTGCAAAAATTTGACCCACTGAATCGATCAAAGCGCCGCGTTTCCGCGGCGGGATCTTGCTCCCGCCGTGGAACCGCGGCCGAGTTGACTCGGTCGTGGGGTTTTATTTTTGCAGTTTGTTCATAGGGGTATTTTGGGATTTTTGGAATATGTATTTTCTGCCCAGATTTTCCAGAACGAAAATTTTGTGTTTGGGGCCTGAAAATCCGTATTTCTGATCGAACTTCTAAAAGACATAAGCTGACGGGTTTTTCTGTGATGTGATATTTGTATTGAACGTCTGCTAATCGCTATATGTCGATTAGTGGGGGTTATACAAATCTGTGATCTGTAATGTTTTTAGAATGTGTATATGAATTCATTGGATTGTCGCGGGTGAATAGCCGGGGGGTTGTGAGACGAGAGTTTTCTTTTCTTTCAATTCATGTAAATTTGTAAATTGATATAATAATTATTTGTATGGCCGCACAACCGGGTCGGGGTTGTAGCCGTCATTGTATAATTTCTTTTTACAGTTTTTGCTCCTAGGATAGACCCATGGAGGGGGTGCACAAACTACCGGGTATGCCGAAGTGCCGAGTGGCCTATTCACGGAGATGAGGGAGGTTGCTTCACTTCGGGTACTTGGCGGGTAGTTTGCCGCACCCGTAGGGGTCTTGGGTGGGGTATTGGCTATTCACCGCGACCGTGTAATCTGCTTTTCGTTACAGGCTCGTACGAATTGCGGGTTCCTAGTATATCCAATGTGTTCATCTGTGATCTGAAATGGCTATCATTGCAATATATCTATATATGATATTATTTAGGCGTTGCTTATGTTTTACAGCCGCGCTAGCCCAGCCCCCGCTCTGTCGTTAGTTAAGTAACCTAACGGGTAATGACGGGGCCCCGTGGCGAATGCGAATGGCATAAGCGTACGTCATATTTTGGTTGTTTTCTGCAATGGTAGGATTAAATGATGGGACGCATTAAAAGAACTAATGCAAGAATATCACGCATTAAAAGAACTAATGCAAGAAAATAAACCAAGTTAAAATCGTTGGAACACTTTCGGAAAACCACTCGGTTCTTTTGAAAACTAATTTTTAAATGCGGAGCTTGAGCCACTCCTTTTAAAAGCTATCTCGTTCCATCGATTATATCAAGTTCACTACGTTCACGGTTTTGCCAAAACCTTTCGTAGCCCTCCGTCGTTTCACATGAATAGTCAATAGTATTCAAGCTGTGTATGTTGGCCAAAGTCAAGGCATAGTGATTGGTAGCTATTGGGTATTTATGTGTAGCATAGATAGATGCGTTGGTTTGGGACAGTCGTACTGCCATTTTGGCCAAAGTCAAGGGTGGGTACGGATGGATCCAAATTAACCTGGAGAATGACGGGTAGAACTTGACATGTGACTTATGATATTTTGGCCAAAGTCAAGGTCATAAGAGCATGGGGCAAAAATCCACATCGGGAGTTTCAAAAGAACTGAAATTTGCTAGTGTTGCATACCATTTGGAGGGTGATGATTCTGGTAGGATTCCTTCAGTTTCGTCACGCGATGATATTTGGATCCCGATCCTACTGTGAGTATATGCTACTCCTCAGGAAATTTCTCACTTAACGATCAATGCTATAAACCAAGTAGGTGTCTAGAAAGGTGTTAGCGGGGCTACGCCCCCAGGGAAAAGAGGTTATTTAATTAAGGAACTTTGCGAAAGCGTTGGAAAACCTCCCTCGAAGTACCGACACTGGCCTGGCTGAACGGTTAAGCAAGTATTATACGGTGAGATTGATCCTGACTAATTCTTCCTTTTTGGTTTGAGGAGGGATTCGAGAAACAGTGGGAGCCATCCTGTTTAGACAAACTAAAAACCATTCTAAACTTGCAAGAGCATCATGCTGAGTGTTTCTTCTCTCTCCTAATTGCAGCGACCAATCGACATGACTTGACTTTAGTTACTTCTAGATAAAAACATACTGACAGGGCCAAACTACAAAGATTGGCTCAGGAATGTCAAGATGGCAATCACTTACGACAAGCTGGGGTATCTTCTTACCACCAATGCTCCCCCTGTCCCAGGTCCCAAAACCAGCGTCGTGGATAAGGAAATCCGTAAGACCTGGGAACTAGATTGCGTGAAGGCCAAGTGCCTCGTGCTTGCCTCTATGAACAACGAACATCAGAGGAGGCACGAGAATATGGACCTCGAATCCATATTTCTCCATACAAAAGAACTGTATGGAGAGCAGTCTCGTATCGCAAGATACGAAGTGTCGAAGAAGTTATTTTCGGCAAGGTTGGCCGTCGGATCATCGGTAGCAGAACACGTGCTTAAGATGATTGGCTACATAAAAGAGCTCGCGGACCTTGGGACCACGTTGGAGAATGAGCTCTATACGGACTTGATTCTCCAGTCCCTTCCTTCTACTTACGCCAAGTTTATCCTAAACTTCAACTTACAAGAAAATGAAGTTGAACTTTCAGAACTCCTCAACATGCTGAGGAGCGCAGAGGGCACCCTACAGAAAGGTAGGGAAACATCCACTTTGTTTGTAGGAGGATCTTCCTCTTCTAGATCCAAGGCGAAAGCCAAGGGAAAGAAGAAGAAAGCCCCCGCCAAACCAAGAGGCGGTGTTAGTAAAGTGGATACGAAGGGAAAGGAAAAAGCAACAAAGAAAGTGGGAAAGCTTGTGGATAAGGAAGAATGCTTCTATTGTCATAAGAAGGGACACTGGAAAAATGATTGCAGGGCTTGGAAGGCCAGAACACAGGATCTAAAGCAGGTTGCAGCTTCAGCTTCAGGTGTGTATGTTATTGAAAACTGTCTTTCAATAAACTCTACTTCCTGGGTATTGGATACCGGATCAGGATCTCATATCTGTAATTCTTTGCAGGCGTTGAGAAATCGTAGGGTTTTGAAGGCAGGTGACTTGACCCTCAAAGTTGCAAACGGAGCTAGCATGGATGCTAAGGCCGTGGGGGACTATCACCTGGGGTTGTCAGATGGACACGTTTTGGTTTTGCGTAATTGCTATTTTGTACCCAACGCAACTTGTAATATCATTTCTTTATCTTTGACTTCTAAAGAAGGTTATGAATTTGCTTTTGTAAGTAATGTTGTAAACATTCACCTTAATCAAGTTCTGATTGGGTCAGGTACATTAAGCAATGGTATATACGTATTAAACCATCCGCAGATTTTCAATGTCCAGAATACACACAAAAGAAAGTCTCCGGAAATCAATCAGACTTTCTTATGGCATTGTAGACTGGGTCACATCAATGAGAGAAGGTTGACGAAGTTACATACAGAAGGATATTTGAATCCGTTCGAATATCAATCGTATGCCACTTGTCAATCCTGTCTCAAAGGAAAGATGACAAAGACTCGGTTCACTGGACACGGAGTAAGAGCGAGCGAGCTCTTGGGACTCGTACACAGTGACGTGTGCGGTCCAATGTCTACACATGCGCGAAGCGGTTATTCTTACTTCATTACTTTTACGGATGACTTTTCAAGGTACGGTTATGTCTTCTTACTGAAACATAAGTCCGAAGCCTTTGGAAAATTCCAGGAATATAAGAATGAAGTAGAAACAAACCAGCAAAAGTATCAAGATTCTAAGATCGGATCGAGGTGGAGAATACTTAAGTGCCGAGTTCCTGGACTATTTAAAAGAGAACGGAATTCTCCCTCAGCTTACTCCTCCATACACTCCGCAACATAACGGTGTATCGGAGAGACGGAACCGAACCCTATTGGATATGGTACGGTCCATGAGGAGTAACGCTGAGTTACCGCGATCATTCTGGGGGTATACGCTAGAATCAGCTGCATACCTTTTGAACCGAGTTCCCACTAAGACTGTGCCTACTACATCATATGAGATGTGGTGTGGGAAGAGACCCTATCTTAATCACATTAAGACATGGGGAAGTCCAGCTTTTGTCAAAAAGCAGCATGCGGACAAGCTCGAGGCACGCTCAGTACAGTGCAAGTTCGTGGGATATCTAAAGAACTCCAAAGGATATTTCTTCTATTGCGAAGAGGAACAAAAGGTTTTTGTTTCTCGTCATGCCCACTTTCTAGAACACCAGTTCTTAGAAAAGGAAATTAGTGGGAGCGCAGTAGAACTGGAAGAAATTCCAGAACCACAGACTATTACTGAAAGCTTAGTGGAACAAGAGGGTTCAAAAGAATAGGACATTCCTACGCCGCTCCGCAGGAGTAGTAGGCAGCCTCATCCGCCCGAGAGATATTACGGTTTTCTCATAGACGGGGATAGAGAGGATTGCATCATAGATTATGATGAGCCTACTAGCTTCCAGCAGGCCGTTCAGAGCGTTGACTCAGTAAAATGCCTGGATGCAATGCGGACCGAAATGGAGTCCATGTACACCAACAAAGTATGGACGTTGGACATTGCTCCAGACGGGTTAAAACCCGTAGGATGCAAGTGGATCTTCAAAAGGAAGATTAGTGTAGATGGACAGGTTGAGGCCTATAAAGCTAGACTTGTTGCAAAGGGTTTCCGTCAAAGACCTGGCTTGGACTATGACAAAACCTTTTCTCCAGTGGCTATGCTGAAATCCATTCGGATCCTTCTTGCCATTGCTGCCTTCCACGATTATGAGATCTGGCAAATGGACGTAAAGACCGCTTTTCTAAATGGAAATTTAGAGGAGTGTGTCTATATGGACCAACCAGAGGGTTTCATTCAGAGTGGAAGCAGCGGAAAGGTGTGCAAGTTGCTTAAGTCCATCTAAGGACTAAAGCAGGCATCACGGAGTTGGAACATCTGTTTTGATGAGACAGTCAAGGAATTTGGCTTTATCAAAAATCCAGATGAACCATGCATCTATAGTAGATTTGTAGCGAGAACTGTAGTATTCCTCGTTTTATACGTGGATGACATTCTCTTAATAGGAAATGACATTCCTATGCTACAATCTGTCAAGGGGTTCTTGTCACACAGGTTCTCCATGAAAGACCTCGGTGATGCCTCATACATCCTGGGGATCCGGATCCATCGTGATAGATCCAAGAGGATATTAGGACTTTCACAGTCCAGGTACATCGACACCATACTGAAAAAATTTAGTATGGAAGATTCCAAGCACGGTAACCTACCGGCTTGTCACGGGATCACCCTCTCCAAAGAGATGTCTCCCAAGAGTGATTTGGAGAGGGATCGCATGTCTATTATACCCTACGCTTCTGCGGTAGGCTCTATAATGTATGCGATGTTGTGTACCAGACCGGATGTAGCTTATGCACTGAGTGTGGTAAGCCGGTATCAGTCAAACCCTGGGGAGAAACACTGGATAGCGGTAAAGACATTCTCAAGTACCTGAGAAGGACTAAGGAGATGTTCTTTGTGTATGGCGGAAAAGACCTCCAGATCGAGGCCTTTGCTGACTCCAGCTTCCAGAGTGACAAGGATGATTCCAAGTCCATGTCGGGTTTTGTCTTTACCCTCAATGGAGGGGCGGTGTGTTGGAAGAGGTCCAAACAGGAAACCGTTGCAGACTCGACGATGGAAGCGGAATACATCGCTGCATCTGATGCCGCAAAAGAAGCTGTCTGGATGAGGAAGTTCTTGAAAGAACTTCAGGTGGTTCCGTCCATTGTTGATCCAATACATCTGTATTGCGACAACAACGGGGCTATAGCTTTAGCGAAGGAACCCAGGTCCCATCAGAGATCCAGACACATCTTGAGGCGGTATCACCTGATCAGGGAGATCGTGGATCGCCAGGAGATCGAGGTTCGGAGGGTTGCTTCAGAAGATAACACTGCAGATCCATTCACCAAGGCCTTACCCCAGACTCAGTTCGAGCGGCTGATCGAGATGATAGGTCTTCGATACGCCAGTACATAGCCTTAGTGCAAGTGGGAGATTGTTAGTGTATATGCCCTAGAGGCCATTACTGTATCATACTAGTTTGTATATTACTTAATGAAAGCTTGGGATATTCACCTTGTATATACAATCTTGCTCAAAATAGTAGTATGCTACTTGGTTTGTTTCTACTTCAATGTGTACTTGTGTTTATTTTAGTATATCACCTATACACATTAGTGGAGCCCTTAGGATCTTTGCTTGATTACCAGCATTATGATGGCAGTCACACTAGTGGGGCTGGGTAATCTATAAGCACATCCTTATGCAGGTCGATAGTCGCAGGACTATCGAGACAGGGCATCGATACTCTGGAGTAGACTAGCGCATGCGCTTCTCGTCCCAGTGTGGGAGACGGTCTGTCCCACAGCCGTTAGTACGTCGTACTGGAGATAGTATGCGGGTGCTCGTTAGGTTACGAGTACACTGGATAGGACTCGTCGGGAACTGACCGGTTGGTATTATACCTATCGTCAGTTATCAGTTCCCAGGTGACATGAGTACAGCTTAGTCCGCTGACTTGACACTATCACTTCGCCTCGAGTGTGTTCCCACTGTACTTTGATTACTACCCTACCACGGCTCAAAGGAGTCGTGCAAACAGGTAGTAGTTGGGTGCAGTCCCGAAGCACTTGGAGGCAGTGACGGTTACACAGGATTCGTCTCTCCCGGTATTGGGGGTTGACATCGCGCTGTGTCTAGGAGAGCCATTACACGGGTAGTCCCTGGCCAGGGCAAGCGAGATATACCGGTAGGCTTCAAGTGCTATCTCAGGGTGTATTGGGCTTCACTCCGACACGACTTGTACCACTATTAGGGGACTGACGTTTACCGCCCCCTAGGCCCGCCATGCGATGTATCAGACGAACAGACCGGACTGTACGGAGACTGTCACATTCAGGCTCAGTAGGAGTTCAGATGGGTTTCACCTCGTCAGTCTTCTTGTCGGCATCTACCTGGGGACCGTTACGCACAGCTAGTGCCGCTTGCGGTCTGTGGTTAGACCCACTGCTAGCGTAGTGTCGAGTCTTTAGAGTCCCACACAGAAAGCTATTCGCCTTTAGGCAAAAGAGTAGAGGTCGCATGGTTTTGCGACAGGTCGCATGGTTTTGCGACAGGGTTCAGTCACATCCGTGCACTTGTGCACGTTTAGTGTCCGGACAGTTTACACTAGCGGGCTTTGGTTTAAACCAGATCCTAGTGTACGTATTGGGATTGGTTTTATCCAGTATGTATTCGTGTTCCTCGGAACGCGGATGCGGGTGTGTATGCACAGTTGGCGGAGAGACAGAGGCAGAGGATTCTCATTAGGGTTGTTGACCGTTGACTGTTGACTATTGACTTTTTGCTCAACCCTAATGAGAATATGATATATGATTAACAATAATATTAATTAAGTATTGTGGTGACATGGTTGTTGAGGGGTTGACTTTGTTGACTTGTTGACTTTGTTGACCGGTTGACTAGGTTGGACTAGTTGACCATCATGATGACAATGGCTATCATTTCATGGCAAAGACTTTTCACTTGCTTATTCTCTTGTGCAATATGAGTGCATGAAATGATATAGCCATTTTGACTTAAACCATTTACACAATACTTGATTACTATTTTTGTGATGATGGCTTTGGATTATGTGAGCCAAGAGAGAAAAGTCTTTCTCATTCTATCATTTTCATTCTCTCTCTTGTGTTCTTGAGCTCTCATCTCCTTCCTCTTGCTCTCCCTCTCTTTAGTCTATGGTTCACTTGTTTCATGTGTTGAGAAACAAGAACCATAGAGAAAATCCCAACACACTCTCCTCTACTCACTCTAGTTCACAAGGTTTGGCAAACCGAGTGAACTAGTTTCTTCAAAGTTCGAAGAAGAAGCCAAAGGTAGAAGCTTTCAGGTGGATCGATCTTCGGCGCAAGGAGACGACGGGGTGAAGCCGATCCGGACAACCATCGAGGTTTGAAGACGAAGGAGTTCAAGTAAGAAAGGTATAACCCCCTAACCGAGTAGTTAACAACTCCTAGTTAGGTTGTTAGTTAGATGTTTAACAAAGATCCGGTTTTGAGTCCATGTTACCGCCTCTAGAAAATTGTTTTTCACCAAATTCCGCATACCCGAAAATATCGGGAGAGGTAGCATGGACTTACAAATACGATGAGACTAAAGTAATCCAACAAATCTAATACTAGGATCCGGCTTAAACCAAACCCCACTAGTATGATTTGCCCGACCATTATCCGTGCACTACTGCACGTATATGATCGAACCCTGCTATATATCATACGACCTCTACAACGTTTCGCCCGAAACATGAAAACTGTCTGTGGGGGACTCTAAAGACTCGTCAATACTTTGGCTGTGGATTTAACAACGGGCACGTCAGTGGTACTAGCTGTACGTAACGGGCTACCAGGTATTGACCAAAAGGGAGGTCGATGAGCGAACTCATCCTGACACCCTACTGAGCCTGTCAGTGACAATATCAGTACAGTCCGGTCCGTTCGTCTATGAGCATCGCATGGCGGGCCTAGGGGGTTGGTAAAAGTCAGACCCCCAAAAGCGGTACAAGTCGTGCCGGAGTGTAGCCCAGAACACCCTGAGATACTACTGGAATACCTACCAGTAAATCTCCTGCCTTGTCCAAGGACTTCGTGTAATGGCTCTCCTAGACACAGCGGGATCTCACCCCCAATATCGAGAGAGACGAAACCCCTGCCGATCCGCTCACTGCCTCCATATGGCTCGGGACTATACCCAACTAAAACCTATTTGCACGACTCCTTTGATCCGTGGTAGGGTAGTAATAAAAGCATAGTGGGAACTCACACGAGACAAATGACGATCTCAGGTCGATGAACTAACCTGTACACATGTCACCAGGGAACTACTATCTGACGTCAGGTATAATACCAACTAGCATGTTCTCAGCGAGTCCTGTCCGGTGTACTCATAACCCAATGAGCACCTGTATACATCTTAGGTGAACCAACTGACACCAATGGCTTGTGAGACCGGCCACCGCCCCTCATCGGGGTCTCGACTGCACACACTAGTCTACTAATGGAGTATCGATGCCCAGTCTCTAAACTCCTACAACTAGGGACCACTTTAAGGATGTGCTTATAGACCCCAGCTCCCACGTATATGATCACCATCATACGGCTGGTAGTCAAGCAAGAATCCTAAGGGCTCTATCAACGTGTAATAGTGACATGTAAGGTCACCTAAAGCAATACACGATGATAAAGATAAACCGGATAGCATACTATCATCTTGAGTAAGACTGTCCTACCGGCATAGGTCCTCCCTCAATCATTGCAATCACATGCCTGTGATCCAATAATTGACTATGATGGCACTATATCCAACAAGAACCGCAGCCAAACCCTATGGTTTGCGGTAGTTCTGCGGCGCCATAGGTGAGGCAAGGGTTGGCCCTTCTACGGTAGGTCCATAGGTACTGTGGCATGTGATGGGTACTTTTAAACTATGCTCAAGTGTTGAGCCCTTTGGAAAATTTTGGGTGTTTGTTCATTCGATCGGAATATTTAACATCGTCCAGATTTTTCTGGAATGTGATACAATATTTGGAATTCATATTGTTAGGCATGAAATCCGAGGTATGTGATATTTCCGATTTATGATGTCTTAGGTGATTGTGGATTCTAAATGTTGTAGTTTGACATTTTCTTTTCTGCGAACGTAAGTGTAATATGTGGTGTATCGCCGTTTTCGTTGCTATATGTCAACGACAATTGGGATACGCATATTTACTTACTTTGATGACATGTGATGTTATGTGTTGCTGTGATATATTATATTGGATCGTCGTGTTTTGAATAGCCGGGGGTTTTATGTGAGATGGGAGTTTTTATTTTCATTCAAGTAAAATTCATTGTATGTAATATTCTTTTATTGGGGCACTTCCGGGTTGACGATGATGTCACCATTGTTGTATATTATTTACTTTTCCGCATTAGGATATACCCAAGGTGGAGAGCACAAGTAACCGGGTTCTAGAGTCCAGCGGGAGACCATCTCGAGGAGTCGAGACCGAGTCTCCTAACTCTAGAATTGGTAGGGTTGCTTGACGCTCTCGTTGGGGTCTAGGGATGTGGGTTTGGCTATTCATCACGACCGTGGAATCCGTGTTTTATACTGGCATAATTTAAAACACGGAATTCTTAGTATATCCAATATTTCATATATTATCTTCTGCAGCTGATATTCTGTGATGTGATCACTTTATATGTTTGAGACGATTGCTTTATTATTATATATATGATATAAAATAAACGTTGCTTATGTTTTGCACCCGCGCTAGTCCCGCCCTGCCCTGCCGTTACTTAAGTAACCTAACGGTGCATAACGGGACACTGTGGCGAATGCGGTTGGCATAAGCGTACGTTGTATTTTCGTTTCTGATGCTTAGGAAGCATAATTGATGGGACTTCATTAATGAGATTAATGAAAGAAAAGAAACCTAAAAGATGTAGAATCAAATTTTCAAAATGGGTAGCTCTAGTTTTTTCTTTGCATAGCGGTATTCCTTGTAGAATATCCATCACCTCATTCGATGAGGAAAGAGCCGAGATTCCTTCACCGGGAGTGACCTCTTTAGCGAAACTAACAGATGCTACAACCCACTCGGTTTTGTCTTTTGATTGCTTTTCTAGTTCTTGCTTTGCATAGTGGTATTTGTGAAATATCCTACATCTTATTCGATAAGGAAAGAGCCGAGATCCCTTCACCGGGAGTGACCTCTTTAGCGAAACTAGTAGAAGACTAAAAAACACTCCTTTTCAAAATCACTCGATTCTACAACTATATCAAGTTCATTACGCAAAAGGTTTTTCTAAAAAAACTTGCCGTAGCCCTCCGTCATTTCAGATAAGTTCTACTTAGTATTCGTTCTACGTTTGTTGACCTCCGTCAAGGCGTAGTGTGCGGTAGCTGACTAGTACTTATCTGCTGCATATGATGCGATTGTTTTAGGGTAGTTGTACGACATTGTTGACCTCCGTCAAAAGTCATGCGGGTGGGTTTAATTAAATCAGGAAATGACGGGTTGAACTTGACTAGCATCCTATGGTTTGTTGACCTCCGTCAAGGTCATGGGACGCTAGGGCAGAATATTGTCGGGAATTTAAAGCGTTGAAATTTGCAATGAGATTGCATACCTTCTATGAGATAGTTGGATCCCGATACCCACTGCGAGTAAGAGCTACTCCTAGCAGAGTTTAACGCATCATAATTAGTTGATCAAGCAGGTGTCTAGAAAGGTGTAACGGAATTACGCCCCTGAGAATACGAGGTTTATTTTAATTAGGTCCATGTGAAAGCACGAGTAACCTCCCTCAAAGGACCGACACTGGCCTGGCTGAAAGATTGGAAAACTTGTAAGGTGTAATTAATCCCGGCTAGTCTTACCTTTTAGGATTTGAAGGCAGATTTGATAAAAATAGTGGGAGCCATCCTGATAAGATAAGATAAGATAATAACCAATCTAATCTTGTAAGATCATACGCTAAAGTGTTTTCTTCTCTCTCTCTCTCCAGGTAGCGACCATGTCAGACCGTAATCAAGATAATAATATAGATGTATTAACTAAACCCGCTTGTTATACTGAGCAGGGGAACGTTGGTTCCGTTCTTTTTTTAATTATTATAAGACTGAGCAGGGAATAGGGACATATCCGGATTCCCACACCGCCCAAACGAAGAATAAGCATGTTGATGCATCTTCTTCGGGTGTGTTAGTTACCGAGAACAGTTTCTCAGTACACTCTACGTGCTCGGTATTAGATACCGAATCGGGATCCCACATATGTAACACGTTGCATAGGCTAAGAAAAGGTAAAGAACTGGGAATGGGTGATCATTTCGTAAGAGTAAGGAATGGTACAAATGTTGCAGCCAAAGCAGTTGGCGAATATCACCTTGTATTACCAAATGGTAATACTTTGATTCTAAACGAATGCTATTACATACCGACCCTGATATGCAATCTTATATCAGTTTCTTTATTAAGTAAAGAAGGATATAATTTTGTAGTACAGGATAATATTATGAACATCTTCCTGAATCAAAAGTTGATTGGATCAGGCTTATTAAATAATGGCATATACATTCTAAATCAAACCACAGTTCTTAATGTACAAAACATACACAGGAGGAAGAGTTCAGAAATGAACGAATTCTTCTTGTGGCATTGTAGACTAGGTCATATCAATGCAACACGACTAGCTAAGTTACATAAGGATGGATATTTGAATCCGTTCAAATTATCATCTTATGAAACTTGTCAGTCATGTCTCAAAGGCAAGATGAACAAAACTCCGTTTACTGGACACGGAGAAAGAGTTACGGAACTCTTGGGACTAATACATAGTGATGTATGTGGTCCCATGTCTACACGTGCAAGGAATGGTTCCTCGTACTTCATTACATTCACTTACGATCTCTTAAGATACGGACATGTATTCCTGTTGAAACACAAGTCTGAATCTTTTGAGAAATTCAAAGAATATAAGCATGAAGTCGAGAACTAAAAGGGGAAAAGTATTAAAATCCTTTGATCTGATCGAGGAGGATAATACTTGAGTAATGAGTTCCGAGACTATCTAAAAGTGAATGGGATTCTCTCTCAGGTTACTCCTCCGTATACACCATAACACAATGGTGTATCAGAACGGACTAATCGCAACCTATTAGATATGGTGCGTGCTCCCCGCCGAAACATGGAGACGCGACCGCGTAGGTCCGTCTTGCATGAATTTTGGGTGCAGATGCTAATTGGTGCTATCCGTCCACCTCTCCGAAGATGCCAAGTTGATTTATGACACCATGTATCGAAGGTTTAAACGGATGCGGCCGATACAGCAGACTTCGTCAGATTCCCCCTCGTTGAGGGGTTTTTGATTGTGGGGACGCTCTTGTAAGTCTACGGTAGCGCCCCGGCCGTCTACAGACGCCAAATGCGAAACAAAAACTTTTTAACTGGCACTATCGTATACTATAACCCGGATCTGCCATTAATGCTAAACTAACAAACTGTAAAGAGTGTAGAAAGGTTATACCGAACGATCCGAGTCCTTCGTTCTTTAACCATCATCCCATGCTCCGTTGCGGCTGTTCCGATCTCGTCGATCTCCGATCTGCTCGTCCAGGTGGCACCACGTCAACGATTCTTTAAACGGGCTCCCGCCTCTGACTCGAGGCAACTCAGTGGTCAAGTTTACTAAAAGAGACGACCAAGAATGATGTAGAGAATGAGTAGAAGACTTTGTCTCACTTCTTCCAAAGCCGTGGACGATCGGTTAATGAAGTTGCCACTCGAATCGGGTGATGGAATGAAATGATATATGAAATTTCCATATACCCCAAAACTATCATATCTTTTAAACAAATGAATCAATCAAGTAAGTGAGAGAGAGGGGAGGGGCCGGCCACTATATAGGAGTGGGGGGGTGAGTGTAGGAGGAGGGAGAGGGTGACCACAAGAAAAGATCATGAAGAAATATCTAAGCAAGAACAAAACCACATTAATGCAATGAATGACTCACTAAACCTAGTCATCCATTCATTTAATGCAAACAAAGGTTCATGAACCTTGTCACCATCCTAGTCACCTCTTATAGAAACTTCTAGAAGCATCTACACTCATCTCAAGAAAAGATAAATCCGTCTTTAGCCGAATGTTAAAAGACGGCTCATAGAAAACAGGAAACTGGCAACTTCCAAAAGTGATCCCGAAACGAATTTCAGGATAACCCTGTAACTCTATAAATATTCCCGCATTTGTATTACAACCGAATACAAATGCAACTGAGACAAAGATATTATATATACTCAATATAATACTCGGATCCGGCTTAAACCAAAGCCGACCAGTATCATCTGCACAAAATCTGACACGTGCGTAAACGCACGTGCATTTTCCGAACCCTACCATAAAACCATACGGCCTCTACAACGTTTCGCCCGAACTTGGGAAACTGTCTGTGGGGGACTCTAATGACTCGTCATTACCCTGGCAGTGGGTTTAACTACAAACCGTCAGCGGCACTAGCTATGCGTAACGGCTGCCCATGGACTGACCTTAAGGGAAATCGATGAGCGAACTCATCCGGAAACCCTACTGAGCCTAACAGTGACTATGTATATACAGTCTGGTCCGTTCGTCTATGAGTATCGCATATCTGCCTAGGGGGCTAGTAACGTCAGACCCCCAATAGCAGTATAAGTCGTGTCGGAGTGTAGCCCAATAACACCCTGAGATACTACAGGAGTACCTACCAGTAAATCTCCTGCCACGGTCGTGGGCTTTGTGTAATGGCTCTCCTAGACACAGCACGATCTCGCCCCCAATACCGGGAGAGACGAATCCCCTGCCGATCCGCTCACGTGCCTCCATATGGCTCGGGACTGTACCCAAAAGCTACCTGTTTGCACGACTCCTTTGAGCCGTGGTAGGGTAGAAATCAAAGCACAGTGGGAACTCACACGAGACAAATGACGACCTCAGGTCAATGAATTAACCTATACACATGTCACCAGGGAACTGCTATCTGACGATATGTATAATACCAACTAGCAGATTCCCGGCGAGTCCTGTACGGTGTACTCATAACCCAATGAGCACCTATATACATCTTAGATGATCCAACTGACACTAGTGGCTTGTGAGACCGGCCACCGCCCTTCATCGGGGTCTCGACTGTATACACTAGTCTACTCCGGAGTATCGATGCCCTGTCTCGAAACTCCCACGACTAGGGACCACAATTAAGGATATGCATATAAACTACCCAACTCTCACATATATGATCGCCATCATACTGTTGGTAGTAAAGCAAGATCCTAAGGGCTCTATCAAAGTGTAACATGTAATCAGTCACCTGAACATGTACACGACAGATAAAGGCAAACCAGATAGCATACTATCATCTCGAGTAAGACTGTCCTACCGGTATAGGTCCTCCGCAATCATTGCAATCACGTACCTGCGATCCAATAATTGACTCTGAGGGCACTATCTCCAACAATCTCCCACTTGCACTTAAGGCTAATTATTGCGATGTTGACTACCCACAGCCCGTGTGAAACCGAACATCCAACTCCTCTACTAATCAGCTTCACAAAGCCCGTTTGTAAAACTATTGCGTTCGAGAAATAGCCTCAGTGAGTGGATCCGCCTAGAAGTTTCTTTCTATATCTCTCTTAATCTCAAGTTCGCGGAGAAAGCCATCTCCCGAATTGAGTAATACCTGTCTTAGAATATGTCTGGATATCTGATGGGACCTAGTTCATAAATGAACTCTAAATCCAAACTTCTTATACTGTATCGATCACTGAACCTAATCAGTATCCAGCACCAAGCCACCTACAGTATCCTTTTGGACCACCTGTCCATAATACTGTCCCTCATCAGAGGGAAAACTATAACTCTGACAATCACTCTGTCAACTATGTCACCTTTGAAGCCTGGAATGATAACCGTCTCCCGAAGGAGGCTGCCGTCATCAAATCCATAGAACATCCACTTACGTTCTAAAACTGCTTCCTTATGTTTCTCCAGGATTGGATTAATACAAACTTATTGCATCTAGTGCAAAAACAACATCTGGTGTGGTACTTGATATCTCATGATTGACTCAATTGCCTAAGCAAGTGATCTGCCAATCATGCATATCCCTCCCCCCTTTAGTCTGTAAGACACCTTTAGAGAGGGTGACTCCATCACCTGCAGGTACACCACCATGCCAGGAGTCATCTATTCTAAAAACCATTAGAATACTGTCAAAGTCCCCATATTGGGAAACTACCCAAATCCAGATCTAAAACCATAGATCTAGAAACCAGAATGTCTGATATTATATCCATATCCTGTCTGGAGAAACAACTGTGTGACGACCACAGTACAACCGATCGTAGTATAGGAATTTTACTTCCTACTCTGTGTATGTCATCCAAATACCATGACATCACACCCTACTATCTTCTTAACAGATCCATCCCCTATTCTGATGAAGTCAAACACATGACTGTCACATCAAAAATAGATGATCTATCTCCGCTATAACTGCTCTAGTCTATAAATAGACATAATTTACTTGCCCACTATACTTCCGCTGCTCCCACTGACTACGACAACCCTCCTACCGGGTCTCATAGCCTGGAATAACAGTAGTGTCAAGTCTGGGTAGATAAGAACCTCCCTGTCACCGTCCTTGAGGCTACCGAAGTACCTCTCGGGTGTCTGAGGTTACCCACCATATCTGTGGAGTGGCTAATGGAATGTCAAACCTGATTGAATATATAGATCCTATTAAATTTTCCGTAATCATTCGCGGTTCTGGAATCACTTCCAGTTCTACCATACTCCCACTACTGTTTTCTGAAAAAATTCATTTTACTAAAACTGTGGCGAGTCATGAACAATATCACTATTGATCTTCGAAATGGTAGAATATCAACCCTGGTCATAGCCAGGGTCAACCCACAAACAACCATTACAGGAACGTGCCCTGAGTTATCCAGAGTCTGGTTTTAAACATAAGCTGGACAACTCCCCATACCTTAACATCTTTTAAGGTATGAACCATTCTATATTCAATATAGAAAATTTGGCACTTATTTAACTGGAACTAGATTCAAATCATGCAACTGTCTCCAGTGCATATCAACTAAATGGAAAAGAGGCTAATCAACATTACTCAACTTAGGAATCCATCCAATTATGAGTAACCTGAAAGAGAAACAAGTTTCTCAAAACCATTACTATCATCTGAATACCAATCACAAGAATCTACATCTTCGATCACATTGAAGAATCCCGATACTTGTGATACCTGGTTCTCTACTTTATTCTTATACCCACAACTTCTCAAAACTTAGACCTTGTATTTCTACGAAACACTTGTCTAAAAACTAGAGATTTAAAACTAAATAGAACATAGTATGAGGACCAACCCCTTTGTCCTGATGGACACTTGGACAACATACAATACTCTGTATAAGTCCGCTGAGTCGAACAACTCAAAACCTGTGCGTCGTAGGTTGGAAACTGTACCCTGGCGATTTCCTCAAATATCACCAATTACAACGAATTCCGATATAATGAGAATAATCACCTGATTCCCAATAACTTACTCCCACTCATCATCTGTAAAACCATATAGATATGAGAATGAAACCTGGTAAATACATATCCTTGGAATAAGTTTCTAATCGGGAAAACAGTTTTTCTTTAACAATGCACTGAAACATGAAAATGTTTCCTATGGGTATCTTGGTATTCCTAGTAATGCCTCTTCCATAATCCAATTCATGACTTTAACCGTATATTTTATTGCCATCTCTCCAAATCCCTTTATTTGTCTTTAGTCGTTACCTTCTATACACCATCGTTAGGCTAAATGGTTTTCTTCCTTTCCTACCGTTCGGCACCAGCCTATGTTTTGGAAGAAGACTACCCAGTAAGCATAATAAGTGTACCCTCCTAAACCAAGGCGTACTCGCATCTTGAGAGAAGGTGATGATAAAAGACAACTGAATAATACCTTTTTCCTTTAAAGGTGAAATAGGAGTGGCGATGAAGTACGCGGTTTTGGTCGTGACTGATAACAGTCGCAATTTATTTTGGCCTATTTCTAATCCCTTTATTTTGTCTTTAATTATTACCTTCTGCACTCCCTACTTAAGCTAATTGGTTTTCTTCATTCCCTACCTTTCGGCACCTGCCTATGGTTTGGAATAAGACTATCCAATAAGCGTAATAGGTGTACTCTCCTAAACCAAGCAGCCCTCGCAACCTGAGAGAAGGTGATAATAAAAGACAACTGAATAAACCAATTCTATTTCTCCTGAACCTTGATCCATCCTCGAAGAAGTCCCTCCGGGTTCGTATATAACCATACGATGGATCTATCCAATGGAAGTGGATGTCCGTAGTAATACGGGGTGTTCTGAGAAATGCAAAGGGTAAAAGAAGGAGTGGCAATGACTTATGCAACTCGGACAATCTAAAAGCCAGTATTTTAAGAAGGTTCGGTCAACTTGGTCATTGAGTCATAGTCTAGGGTCGGTCAAAGATCGCTGCCAAAGAGAGAGAGAAAAGAAACACTCTGCGTGCACTCTAACCTAGATCATAATAGTTATCACTTTATCTAATCCGGAAACCTCCCACTGTCCTGTCAAATTCTCCTCCAAACCTAAAAGAAGAATCAATCGGGATCACCCGAAGAGTAAACCAACTCATCAGTGGGAATCGGGATCTAACTCTCATCGTATGATAACGTGATGGAATGCATCCACGTTACTCATACTCCAGAAGGTATGCGCATACTTGGCAAGTTTCAGTTTCTTTAGAAACTCCCGATATGATTTTTGCCCCATGCTCTTATAACCTTGGCTTTGGTCAAAATGTCATAAGTCACATGCCAAGTTCTACCCGTCACTATCTTGTCAATTTGAACCCACCCGCACATGCCCCTGACTTTGGCCAATCGGCAGAACGACTGTCCCAAACCAACTCATCTATCTATGCAACAATTCAATACCCAGCAGCTACCAAACACTATGCCTTAACTTTGGCTAAAATGCATAGCTTGAATACTACTGAATACCCAAAAGAAATGACGGAGGTCTACGGTTGGTTTTTGGCGAAAAACCTTTAACGTAACGAACTTGATATCGCTGAAGGAACCTGATAGCTTTTTAAAATATAGTGGCGAAAACCTTTTGCTAAAGAGGTCACTCCCGGTGAAGGGATCTCGGCTCTTTCCCCATGGAATGAGGTGCAGGATATTCCTCTGAATACCGCGGTGCAAAGCAACTTGTAATCGACTATAGTGAAGTTATTACCCTGACGCAAACTTCTGCCCAAGGGGTCAGTCCCGGTGAAAGGATATCGGCCCTTGCCCCGTCTAATGAGGTGCAGCATATTCTACTGAATACTACTATGCAAAACAAAAGGAAACGCCTTTGTAATAACACTTTTTAAATTTGTTCCACCAACTGCCAAATAGGTTTGTTTTCCTTAGCATTGATCAGAATCAACGCAGTCCCATCAATCAATCACACCAGAAAAGAACGAAAATAAAATGTATGTATATGCCATCCGCATTCGTCACTGGGTCCCGTCATCACCCGTTAGGTTACTTAACTAACGATAGAGCGGGGACTAGACTAGCGCGGGTGTAAAACATATACAACATCTAATAGTATATATACCAATATACAATAATCGCTCCAGGCGTGATAATATGCAACATTACAGAAAAGTAATAAGCATTACAGAATAATACAGATAATCTGGGATCCCCGAGTTTCATAGAGCCGCTGCTGAAACCCGACATTCCCCTGGTCGTGTGGATAGCCTGTGCAATGAAACCTAGACCCCCACGGGTGCGTCAAGTTACCCGCCAAAACCTGAAGCGAGGCAGCCCCCTACAGCAAAGTGAATGGACCACCCTGCACTTCACGGAATCCGGTAGCTTGAGCACCCTTCCTTGGGTCAACCTGTACCCCCTACGAGGGCGGCGAATAGTCTATCAATTTCAGAGTAAGGCCCCTCTGCCTCTCAAAGCCATGAGATGCGGACCCGTTGCCCTCCAGAACCCGGCTATCCGTGCACTCCGTCGCGGGGTAAAACCTAGTACAGAAAAGGAAAAATAGTACAACAGGTACATCGACCGCAACCTGGTCGTGTCCCAAAAGAATATTATACAACAGGCAGTGACGGCAGTCCACATGTTGGACGCTCGCCCCGCAATATCAAATGTGCAAATAAATCCAAACTGCACTATCTTTGCGCACTGCTATCCACCACGACAAATCCGCAACATCACAGCACAACACAGAACATCAACGCGAATGTCACGTTCGCAAACCCGTCTAAAAGAACTATAGCAATCAGACGCGGTTTACCGATCAAATGACATTCCCGGTCGGAGATATAATGTATGTACTGTAAACTAACATGTTTAAATTTCGATCGACTAAATATCACGAAGTGGGCCCTACGAACATCTGTTGAACAGTAACAAAATCTGGGCCCAAAAGATATATACCAAAACCCCCAAATGCAAGACAAGAACCCACTGTGCAAATTTGGGGCCACGATCTCACTGAATGGCCGCGGTAGCGCGGTCAAACCATAGTTTTGACCGCGATTCCGCGGCGGTATTGTCGAATCACGTGCCCAAATTTGTACAGTGTTCTTAGAAAACCCTGCTGAATTTTCTGTGATATGTAAAATTATTTTTAGAACCCTTTAAAAATCAACAGAAACTCAGAACTTGAATTTTGCGGTTTTCGATATCCGGTTCGATCGATATTTTAAACGCGTTAGCACAAGTTAGTAAAGCAAAATGGTGAGGCTCTGATACCACTGTAAGTCTACGGTAGCGCCCCGGCCGTTTACAGACGCCAAATGGGGAACAAAAACTTTTTAACTGGCGCTATCGTATAATATAACCCGGATCTGCCATTATTGCTAAACTAACAAACTGTAAAGAGTGTAGAAAGATTATACCGAACGATCCGAGTCCTTCGTTCTTTAACCATCATCCCACGCTCCATTGCGGCTGCTCCGATCTCGTCGATCTCCGATCTGCTTGTCCAGGTGGCACCACGTCAACGATTCTTTAAACGGGCTTCCGCCTCTGACTCGAGGCAACTCGGTCGTCAAGTTTGCTAAAAGAGATGACCAAGAATGATGTAGTGAATAAGTAGAAGACTTTGTCTCACTTCGTCCAAAGCCGTGGACGATCGGTTAATGAAGTTGCCACTCGAATTGGGTGATGGAATGAAATGATATATGAAATTTCCATACACCCCAAAACTATCATATCTTTTAAAAAAATGAATCAATCAAGTAAGTGAGAGAGAGGGGAGGGGCCGGCCACTATATAGGAGTGGGGGGGTGAGTGTAGGAGGAGGGAGAGGGTGACCACAAGAAAAGATCATGAAGAAATATCTAAGCAAGAACAAAACCACATTAATGCAATGAATGACTCACTAAACCTAGTCATCCATTCATTTAATGCAAACAAAGGTTCATGAACCTTGTCACCATCCTAGTCACCTCTTCTAGAAACTTCTAGAAGCTTCTACACTCATCTCAAGAAAAGATAAATCCGTCTTTAACCGAATGTTAAAAGACGGCTGAAAGAAAACAGGAAACTGGCAACTTCCAAAAGTGATCCCGAAACGAATTTCATGATAACCCCGTAACTGTATAAATATACCCGCATTTGTATTACGACCGAATACAAATGCAACTGAGACAAAGATATTATATATACTCAATATAATACTTAGATCCGGCATAAACAAAAGCCGACCAGTATCATCTGCCTGAAATCTGAAACGTGCGTAAACGCACGTGCATTTTCCGAACCCTGCCATAAAACCAGACGGCCTCTACAACGTTTCGCCCAAACTTGGAAAACTGTCTATGGGGGACTCTAATGACTCATCAGTACCCTGGCAGTGTGTTTAACCACAAACCGTCAGCGGCACTAGCTATGCGTAACGGCTGCCCATGGACTGACCTCAAGGGAGACCGATGAGCGAACTCTTCCGGAAACCCTACTGAGCCTAACAGTGACTATGTATATACAGTCCGGTCCATTCGTCTATGAGTATCGCATATCTGCCTAGGGGGCTAGTAACGTCAGACCCCCAATAGCAGTATAAGTCATGTCGGAGTGTAGCCCAATAACACCCTGAGATACTACTGGAGTACCTACCAGTAAATCTCCTGTCACGGCCGTGGGCTTTGTGTAATGGCTCTCCTAGACATAGCACGATCTCTCCCCCAATACCGGGAGAGACTAATCCCCTGCCGATCCGCTCACGTGCCTCCATATGGCTCGGGACTGTACCCAAAAGCAACCTGTTTGCACGACTCCTTTGAGCAGTGGTAGGGTAGAAATCAAAGCACAGTGGGAACTCACACGAGACAAATGACGACCTCAGGTCGATGAACTAACCTGTACACATGTCACCAGGGAACTGCTATCTCACGATATGTATAATACCAACTAGCAGATTCCCGGCGAGTCCTGTCCGGTGTACTCATAACCCAATGAGCACCTGTATACATCTTAGATGATCCAACTGACACCAGTGGCTTGTGAGACCGGCCACCACCCCTCGTCAAGGTCTCGACTGTATACACTAGTCTACTCCGGAGTATCGATGTCCTGTCTCGAAACTCCCACGACTAGGGACCACAATTAAGGATATGCATATAAACTACCCAACTCTCACGTATATGATCGCCATCATACTGTTGGTAGTAAAGCAAGATTCTAAGGGCTCTATCAAAGTGTAACATGTAATCAGTCACCTCAACATGTACACGACTGATAAAGGAAAACCAGATAGCATACTATCATCTCGAGTAAGACTGTCCTACCGGTATAGGTCCTCCGCAATCATTGCGATCACGTACCTGCGATCCAATAATTGACTCTGAGGCCACTATCTCCAACAGCTCTTCCCTGCAGCCGCAAGCCCCTGCAGTTAATTACGCTACTGCATCGCGGTAACCACTTTCTCCTTCTCCAGATGGTCATTTAGAGTCATGGGTGTTTGTTTTGTTTTTTTTGGTTTCCCGTGGATTGTATACGGAGACTAATTTATGTTGTCGCCTGTAGGGCATGGATTAGTACAAATCCGTATTTTCTTAGATTTGGGTTTGGTGTTGGGTTTAAGGATACGTTAGTCTTATTTGAGACTAAGATCAACTTAAACGTATGTTAAGCATAAGTTAGTCTAATTTTAGACCAAGATCAACTTAACGGGATCGTTTAGATCCAACAAAAGAGACTTAGGACTCTATTGCTTAGTTTAGGGATATTGCGGTCGATTACGAGTTTAAGGACATGGTGGGCCAATGTTAGTTTAAGGACATCTCGGTCCAAGGTTAAGGACATCATAGTCCATGGGCTTAAGGACCCCACAGTTCGAGGTTAAGGACATCATAATCCCTAGGTTTTAAAGGACCCCACAGTCCGAGGTTAAGGACATCATAGTCCGTGGGTTTTAAAGGACCCCACAGTCCGAGGTTAAGGACATCATAGTCCGTGGGTTATAAAGGACCCCACAGTCCAATTTAAAGACGTCATAGTCTATGAAATGTATGGTTACCGGGACCCGTCAACTCTCTGAAGACGTTGAAGGATTACAATCACAAATATTAGAGAAGTAAAGAGATGTACCCTTGAACCAATTTTGGTTGGGAGATCTGTAGTCCAGTGGGAACTAGGATCTGAGATTTATAAGCATATGGGCTCAATTAATCTGAGTTGAGGACTTATGGCCAATCTTGGGCTAAGTCCAATCAAGTTAAAATGTTTAACATTTATTTTGGGCAGTTGAGCCTTTATTTGGGCTTGGCCCTGACAGTGTTTTTGTCTTACTGAATGCTGGGCATTCTTCATAGCCTTGGGCTAATTACAGAACAATTTATGTTCTATCAGCACGACACGTGGTGCGCTTGGCGCTTTGCACCAGTCAAAGAGCGCAATGCGCTTCTTCCAAGTAGCGCATACGTGAGGGACAAGTGTCACGCTTGGCGAGCGCAGTGCGCTATATTTGGAGCGCTAAGGCTCAGCAGCGCTTTGCGCTAGTCTTTGAGCGCTGAGGCGCTTCTGTTAATTAGCGCACACATGAGGAGCACGTGGCATGCTTAGCGCTGTGCGCCAGTCTTGAGCGCAGAGTGCTATCTTATGAGCGCAAGCGCTAATTGATCATCTTTTTGATCCCAAAAGAGATTTTGTCTTAAGATTCTAAGAACAAAAGTTCTTATTTTATAGGAGATGCTTCAATCTCTTCTATTGATGAAAGGCTTTGCCTTTATGGATCTATGATCCTTAAGAGAATTGAATTATTCTTTCCCCCTCTCTGTATATAATGAGATGTTCATGATCTCTTTTTGTAAAAGACAATTTTTCTTATAAATCTATTATCTGTGGGAAGAGTTATGCTCTTCTTTTCATTTTATGATGAGATCTTTTTATCTCTTTGTAAAAGACCTCGGTCTTGTAGATCTATGATCTTTAATGAAGTAAATTCTACTCTTTTTATGAGATAATTTCATCTCTTTGTTTTTTTTTCTTTCTACCTTGAAGAAAGTTTTCTTCTTCTGAGAGCTTGCTCTTGTCTTTGAATTTCTCAAAGTTTATGGGGAGGTTTTTCTGTATGCTTCTGCCTCACTGAGACTTGAAGTCTGGGGGCTTTTTTATAGGGCAAGCTGGTTTGTTCAATCAGTTAAGGTGATTTTTTCTCCAATTGATTTGGGGAATTTCCCATCGTTGGATCTTTGATCCAAGAGCTTCTGATTTACAGAAGGAAATCTTCTTGTTTTTAACAAGATTGGTAAATCTTTCCATACAGAATTTATTCTGTGTTTTGGTGATTTTTAATCACCATTGGATCATTGATCTAATAGTGCTCTGATTTATAGAGCACGATCTTGTTGTTTGGAAAGATTTTGAAGAATCTTTCTTTAACAGAATTTAATTCTGTTTGATTAATGATTTATCATTATTATTAGATCTTTGATCTGATGGTGGGGGAGCTTTTAGTTCCAGCGCTAGCGCACCCGTATTTCGCACGTCGTGCGCTGCTTAGGGTGCGGCGCACTTAGTGCTAGCGCATTCTGCTTTGCACATGGTGCGCTGCTTAAGTGCAGCGCACCTAGCGCTGCTTAGAGTGCAGCACACCTAGCGCTAGGGCATCCGTGCTTTGCACGTGGTGCGTTGCTTAGAGCGCAGCGCACCTAGTGCTAGCGCACACATGCTTTGCACGTGGTGCGTTCCTTAGGGCGCAGCGCACTGAGCGCCAGGGCATTCGTGCTATACACGTGGTGCGCTGCGTAGAGCGCAGCACACCTAGCGCTAGCACACACGTGCTTTACACGTGGTGCGCTACTTAAGACGCAACGCATGTGGCGCTGCCTCTGAAGAGTTGCTTCATTTCAAAATTTGAATTTTGAATAGAGCTTTGCTCTGATTAGGGGAAACAAATGCCCCCCACCGTTGCGCTCATATGGCCCACGCGTGAGTGCAGCGGTGGCAGCATTTGCGCCCTTGGATCAACTTAGAAGTTGAAAAGGTATCTCAGTGCCTATAAATAGGACCCTTGGCCCTTTAGATGATTTCTTTTCACCTTCTTCCTTCTGAGAATTTTCATTCTCTTGCAGAGCATAGCTCTTTGGCTTAAGAACTTTCGTAAGGACAGAACTCTGTCAAAATCTTAGGTAAAGATTAAATCTTTTAAAGGACCTTTTAATAATCTAGGGTTTCACTCATTAACAGAGCTTTGCTCTTCATAGATCTTTGATCTGAAGAAAACCCTTTTAGGGTTTCATCAGCGGAGCTTTGCTCTCTTGAACCCATAGATCTAAAGAGATCTTTTCTTGAGGTTTCTTAGCCCATGAACAGAGCTTTGCTCATAAAGAACTCTTAGAGTTTGTTCATAGATCTTGAAGATCTCAGAATTTTTCATTCATGTATAAAAATTGAGTTCAATTTTTCTGATGGATTATTCCATCATTTTTTCTTAGAGCAAGGCTCTTGAGGAATCTTTATTCCTTCAGGAAAAGAATGTGTTGATTTTGGAGGAGGTCATTCTCTCAATGAGAAAAAGAAGGGATTCTAGGATAGAGTTTGACAGATGTCACTATGTCACAGAGCACTGCTCTCAAGGGGAGATTTACCCCTTAGCCCAAGGGGTTCTCATTGAATAAGAATCAATTGAGGATTTCCTCATTTAATTGGCAGCCTCATCAAATGATGAGGCTGTTTTATTAATGATGCAATGTCATCTAGATTATGTGGGTCCCTTTTGGTCCCTTTTTACTGCATTGCAGTGCGGTACGAATTTTTAAAATACCAAGTGTCAGAATTTAAATTATAGCACTGACGGTTGACTTTTGTCCTTTTTCGCGTAGTTGACATGTCTTTTGATCGTTCTTTCCTATTTGTTCATTCAGAGGGAGGATTCCCTGGAGCGCCTGTAGACCGGGAAGTCTTAGCATTGATCAAAGATGATGACCCGGAACATAATAATCTTCATATATAGGGGACATGGTGCAATCAAATCATTAAGCGTCGGGAGAGCTTTTCGTACGCGGTACCCTCGGAGCCCATCATGGCGATCCATTACGCCGACTCACCCCCGGTGAACTATACCGTGGAAGAAGTCAACTGGACTTCGGGAGATCTTCTTCAGCCTGCTATGGCTTCGATACCTGTTCAGCCTCCAATGGCTTTGGATACCCTGCGGCGACGTATTTGTCAAGGCGAGTCATGCCCGTAGGGATAAACATATATGATTGGCCTAACTCCTCGTCATCCAACTGGCTATCTACAATGGGCTCGCTATATTCTGTCAGCGAAGAAGTCGCAGTTGCTGAGGCTTGGGTTGTATCCCGCAATTTATGCTTCTCTTTTCCAGTATTCTACGCTTCCTTCCTGGTGGGTTAAGGCCTTTCTGGAGTAGTAGAATATTCTGACTCACACCTTCCTTTTGCTGGATCGAGAAGTATCAATCTCATTAGAGGAATTTGCAGAAGTTTTTGGCTTACCGGTTATAGGGGAGTATTATGAGGAATTGCTTCCTACGAATGAATACGTTTTTGGTGCCAAGTCAGTGATGACAGGCCTTACCCCAGATAACGCCATTCAGCACCAATTCCCTAGTTTGATCAAAGTGTTGAATATTTATGAGGGCCTTTTCCTCGAATCTGGGAGCCGTGGGGTTAATTTCATGGATTTCATTGCTCATTTTCTCCACCCTGAAGTCCTTTCGAAGGAGGCCGCTACATTCGCCAAACTTGACGACCCTTTCGGCTTAGGTTTGGACAACCTGCCAATGGCGGAGGCAGATCAGAAGAGTTTCTTCCTTCCCAACACCCCGGTCGTTTCTTTTGCAGAGGTTGCAGTTCCTGGGATCGACAAGGAAACGTTCTTTTTGGGGTTTCTTGTGTTATGGCTGAGCTGGTTTGTGCTTCCGATGCACTGTCGCCGTATGAGGCCGTCTGTCTTCTACCCAGCTCACCGAATGGTTATTGGGGTGAAAGTGGCTGTCGGGGTCGCTGGGTTAGCTCATTTGTATTACGGCCTCAGCCAAGCGGCGGATACTACTGAAATAGGAGTGCAGCATATGAACTTCTCGATGCATTACTTCATGTCTGTTGGAGATAGTGCCCTCAGAGTCAATTATTGGATCACAGGCACGTGATTGCAATGATTGAGGGAGGACCTATCCCGGTTCGACAGTCTTACTCGAGATGATAGTTTGCTATCTGGTTTATCTTTATCATCGTGTACTGCTTTAGGTGACCTTACAAGTCGCTATTGCATGTTGATAGAGCCCCTAGGATTCTTGCTTGACTGCCAGCAGTATGAGGGCGATCATATAAGTGAGAGCTGGAGTCTATAAGCACATCCTTAAAAGGTCCCTAGTCGTGGGAGTTTCGAGACTGGGTATCGATTCTCCAGAGTAGACTAGTGTATACAGTCGAGACCCCGACGAGGGGCGGTGGCCGGTCTCACAAGCCACTGGTGTCAGTTGGTTCACCTAAGATGTATACAGGTGCTCATTAGGTTATGAGTACACCGGACAGGACTCGCCGGGAGCATGCTAGTTGGTCTTATACCTGACGTCAGATAGCAGTTCCCAGGTGACATGTGTACAGGTTAGTTCATCGACCTGGGGATCGTCATTTGTCTCGTGTGGGTTCCCACTGTACTTTGATTACTACCCTACCACGGCTCAAAGGAGTCGTGCAAACAGGTTTTAGTTGGGTACAGTCCCGAGCCACATGGAGGCAGTGAGCGGATCTTCGGGGGTTCGTCTCTCCCGGTATTGGGGGTGAGGTCGCGCTGTGTCTAGGAGAGCCATTACACGAAGTCCTTGGCCAAGGCAGGAGATTTACTGGTAGGTATTCCAGTAGTATCTCAGGGTGTTCTGGGCTACACTCCGACACGACTTGTACCGCTTTTGGGGGTCTGACTTTTACCCACCCCCTAGGCCCGACATGCGATACTCATAGACGAACGGACCGGACTGTACGGATATTGTCACTGACAGGCTCAGTAGGGTGTCAGGATGAGTTCGCTCATCGACGTCCCTTTTGGTCAATAGCTGGTGGCCCGTTACGTATTGGCTTATACCTCTGACGTGCTAGTGGTTAAATCCACAGCCATTGTATTGACGAGTCTTTAGAGTCCACCACACTTTCAGTTACTCTGCTTTCGGGCGAAACGCTGTAGAGGCCGTATGGAGATATGGCAGGGTCCGATCAGATACGTGCGGTATTGCACGGATCAGGATCGGACGGTTTGTACTAGAGGCCGTATAGATATATGGCAGGGTTCGGTCAGATACGTGCGGTATTGCACGGATCAGGATCGAACGGATATTACTAGCCGGCTTTGGTTTAAGCCGGATCCTAGTTTAGTACAGTGTAGATTTTGTCTCATTGCATTTGTATCCGGACGGAATACAGATGCGGGTGTGTATGCACAATATCGGGGTTTTCCTGTAATTTATTACGGGACCAGTTTTCTGGAGTTGCCAGTTTGCATTCCGTTCCGGCCGGTTTTTCTTTGTTCTTTCCCGGCCGGACTTTTCCGATGGAGGGGGTTATTTGCAAGTTTGCAAATAACATTTTGTGGAGGGGTTTATTGCAAAAGGATTTATTATGAGAGCATCTTTTCTTTTGCACCATTCTTGCATTTATTGTGAAGTGAATGGATTTGATTTGGGTATGGGTTTTGTTATGATGATGTTTGTATGTGGTCACCACTTGTGCTCCTACCATCACCTCCCTTCATGCTTCATATTCTTTCCTCCACCATTTTCTAAGATGATAAGTTTTTCTTCATACTTGAGAGAAGAAGAAGAGAGGATAATTTTCAAGAGGGAAAATTTGTTCATCTCATTTCATGCTAGAAAAATGCAAGCACCATTTTTCTTATCTAGATTCCTCCATCATCTTCAAAGGCAACAAACCCCAAATGAGACATAAGCTCTACACTACACTTTCTACAGCAAATCTTGGACGCGTCGACTCGCCAGCTTTGCGCCCGAGTTGCCTCGGTGTTGAGGTGGGAGCCCGTAATAGATGCAGGCGATGTGGTGCCCTTCCGGCAAGGAGGCGACGACCGGAGCATCCGCGGGAGATCGGAGTGGAGACGAAGACCGAAGGACTCGGATCATTCGGTATATCTCTAACCCGTCTTTTAGTTAGCTAGATCTAGTTTAATGGCCCGATCCGGGGTTTTGTGCGCGGTGGCGCCGGTTTGCAAAGTTCGCAAAATTAAAGTTTATCACCGTTTCCGCATTTGGCCGTCGGATTGACGACCGGGGCGCCGCCGTGCACTTACAGTGGTATCAGAGACTCGCCATTAACTTCGTCTAGCTTCGTTTGATATGTTTTGCATTTCCGATCGACCAAAATTCCAAAATCTACAATTTAGTTCACATCAGTTTTCTGTTGAAATTTTTTGGTCTCTAAAAATTTTTCAGGTTGTAAAATTTTGATGTACTCGATATTATAAGACTGCTGGGAAAATTTGACACAGTCAGTCGACGATCGAAGCGCGGAACCGCGGCCAAACCCCCCCTTGGGCCGCGGTTCCGCCGCACTTTGGTATCGTCACTGTGTCAATTTTTTCCAGTAGGCTTCTGGGCTTATTTTATGGGTTTTGGAATATTAAGATTGGGCCCAGAAATTCTGTGAGTGCTACAGTATTGCTTGGGGGCCCACTTGTTAATTTTTGATCGATCGGATATTTTAAACACATTTTTCACAGTATTTACATTATATCTGCGACCGTGAATGTCACTCGATCGGTAAATCCGGTCTAACTGCTATAGCCCGGTTAGAAGGATTTGCGAACGTGACTTTCACGTTGATGTTCTATGTATTTGCTGTGATGTTGCGGATCGGTCGTGGGGGATAGCCTGGATGCAATGCTAGTACAGTGTTGTTGTATTATGTACATTTGATATTGCGGGGCGAGCGTCCGACATGTGGACTGCCGTCACTGCCTGTTTGTATTATTATTTTGGGGCACGACCAGGTTGCGGTCGATGTACCCGTTGTATGTATATTTTACTTTCTGTACTAGGGTTACCCCGCGGAGGGGTGCACGGATAGCCGGGTTCTGGAGGACAACAAGCCCGCATCTCAGGGCATTGTGACGGAGGGGGCTTCAGTCTGGAATTGGCGGGCTATTCGCCGCACTCGTAGGGGGTACAGGTTGACCCAGGAGGGGTGCCCAAGTTACCGGATTCCATGAAGTGCTGGGTGGTCCATTCACGGTGCTGAAGGGGGCTGCCTCGCTTCAGGTTTTGGCGGGTGACTTGCCGCGCCCGTAGGGGTCTAGGATTTCATTGCACAGGCTATCCACACGACCAGGGGAACGTCGGGTTTCAGTAGTGGCTCTGTGAAACCCGGGGATCCCAGATATCTGTATTGTTCTGTGATGCTGTACATTTCTGTGATGTTGCATTTTATTCACGCCTTGAGCGAATATAATATATTGGTATATATATTAGTAGATGTTGTATATGTTTTTCATCCGCGCTAGTCCAGTCCCCGCTCTGCCGTTAGTTAGCTAACCTAACGGGTGATGACGGGACCCAGTGGCGAATGCGGATGGCATATACGTACGTCAGTATATTTTCGTTCTTTGTGGTGTGATCAATTGATGGGACTGCGTTGATTCGGATCAATGCAAGTTAAAACAAACCTTATCTGATGTTGTTGGAACACTTTTCAAAAAAAGCTGTTATTGCAAGGACGTTCACTTTTGTTTTGCATCGTGGTATTCATTTGGAATATCCTGCTCCTCAGTCGACGAGGCAAGGGCCGAGATCCCTTCACCGGGAGTGACCCCTTGGACAGAAGTTTGCGTCAGGGCATTAACTTCACTATAGCCGATTACTTTTGCTTTGCACCGTGGTATTCAGTTGGAATATCCTTCACCCCATTCTACGGGGAAAGAGCCGAGATCCCTTCACCGGGAGTGACCTCTTTAGTAAAGGTTCTCGTCACTATATTTTCTAAAAAGCTATCCGTTCCTTCAACGATATCAAGTTCATTACGTTAAAGGTTTTCGCCAGAAACCATTCGTAGCCCTCCGTCGTTTCATATGGATAGTCAATAGTATTCAAGCTGTGTATGTTGGCCAAAGTCAAGGCACAGTGTTTGGTAGCTGTTGGTTATTCATATGCAGCATAGATAGATGTGTTGGTTTGGGGCAGTCGTACTACCATTTTGGCCCAAGTCAAGGGTATGTACGGGTGGGCTCAAATTAACCTGGAGAATGACGGGTTGAACTTGACATGTGACTTATGATATGTTGGCCAAAGTCAAGGTCATAAGAGCATGGGGTAGAAATCACATCGGGAGTTTCAAAAGAACTGAAACTTGCCAGATATGCGCATACCTTCTGGAGTGTGATACCGTGAGCGGATTCCGTCACGTTATCATGCGATGATAGTTGGATCCCGATTCCCACTGATGAGTTAGTTTACTCCTCGGGTGACCCCGACTAATTCTTCTTTCAGGTTTGGAGGAGAATTTAAGGTACAGTGGGAGGTTTCCAGATTAGATAAATTGGTAACCATTCTGATCTTGGTTAGAGTGCACGCTGAGTGTTTCTTTTCTCTCTCTCTCTGGCAGCGACCATTGACCCGACCCTAAGACTATGACTCAGTGACCAAGTTGACCGAACCTTCTTTACACAGGCTTTTTGGATTGTCAGAGTTGCAGACTTCATTGCCACTCCTACTTTTACCCTTTTCTCCAAGACACCCCGTATTACTACGAACGTCCACTTCCATTGGACAAAACCATCGTATGGTTAGATACGAACTCGAAGGAATTCGAGGATGGTTTCCGGTTCTGGAGAAAACGAATAGGACTATTCAGTTGTCTTTTCCCTTTTACCTTTTCTCAAGTTGTGAGTACTCCTTGGTTTAGGAGATAGTACACCTATTACGCAAATTGGATAGTCTTCTTCCAAACCTTAGGCTGGTGCCGACCGGTAGGGAATGAAGAAAACCAATTAGCCTAAACGGTGTGCAGAAGGTATTAAGATTAAGACAAAGCAAGGGATTAGTAAGAGGGCAAAGTAAATTGCGACTGATATTCACGACCAAACCAAGTTTTTCTTCGCCAACCCTAAATCACCTTTGTATTTCTCCAGGACACTCCGTATCACTACGAAGATCCACAGTTTATTGGATACTCCATCGTATGGTTATATACGAACTCGAAAGGAACTTGTTCCAGTTCGGGGATGGATTCTGGTCCAGGAGAAATAGGAATAAGGTTTATTCAGTTGTCTTTTATCCTCACCTTCTCTCGCATTGCGAGTGCTCCTAGGACTAGGACAGTATACCCATTATGCTTATTGGATAGTCTTCTTCCAAACCATAGGCTGGTGCCGAACGGTAGGGAAGGAAGAAAACCAATTGGCCTAAAGGGGTGTGCAGAAGGTAATGACTAAAGACATATAAAGGGATTTGGAGAGGTGGCAAAGAAATATACGGTTACAGTTGTGAATCTGGATAATGGAAGAGGCATTACTAGGAATACCAGAATACCCCATCGAAACATTTCAATGTTTCAGTTCACTGTGTAATGTTAAAAGAAAACTGATTCCCCGATTAGACACTTGCTCCAGGGTATGTATTTACCAGGTATGATTCTCACATCTGTATGGTTTTACAGATGATGAGTGGGAGTAAGTTATTGGGAATAGGGTAATCATCCTCATTATATCGGGATTCGTTGTAATCGGTGATATTTGAGGAGATCACCTGGGCTGTTTGCCGGTCGACAAATATTTGGTTTTGAATATCCGCTGTTGTGCATCAATTTCAAATTGATATATCTGTACGTCTATTTTCATAGAGTGAGATATACCTTTTGATATTATGTCGATGACATTTACCTATATCAGTGGATGGTTAGGTAAGGAGCATTAAACAGCGGTGTAATTCTTCTTAACCATAAGTACAGTTTTCAACCTACGACACACAGTGAAAGAGTTAGACTCAGCGGACTTATACAGAGTATTGTATGTTGTCCAGTATCCATTAGGACAGAGGGGTTGGTCCTCATACTATATTCTGTTTACTTTTAACTTCTCTAGTTCTTAGACATGTGTTTCGTAGAAACACAGGGTCTAAGTTTTGAGGAGTTATAGGTATTTGAATAGAGTAGAGAACCAGGTGTAGCAAGTATCGGGATTCTTCAAGGTGATCGAAGATGTAGATACTTGTGTATGGTATTCAGTTGATAGTAATGATAAAGAGAAATTGCTTCTCTTTCAGGTTACTCATAATTGGAAGCATTCCTAAGTTGAGTAACGCTGATCGGCCTCTCTCCATTTAGTTGACATGCACTGGAGACAGCTGCATGATTTGAATCTGGTTCAATTAAATCAGTGCCTCTGGTTCTATATTGGATATAGAACAGTTCATATCTTAACGATGTTAAGGTACGGGGAGTTGTCCGGCTTATGATTAAAACCAGACACTGGACAACTCAAGGCACGTTTCTGTAATGGCTGTTTGTGGGTTGACCCAGGCTATGACGAGGGTTGATTTTCTACCATAAGAAAGATCAATAGTGATATTGTTCTTAACTCGCCACAGTTTTAATAAAAATGGATTTTTTCAAAAACAGTAGTGGGAGTATGGTAGAACTGGAAGTGATTCCAGAACCGCAAACGATTACTGAAGATTTGATAAGGAACCTAAGGATTCAATCTGATTTGACATTCCATTGGCCACTCCGCAGATAAGGTGGGTAACTTCAGGCACCCGAGAGGTACTCCGGTAGCCTCAAGGACGGTGACATGGAAGTTCTTGTTTACCCACACTTGCCATTGTTGTTGTTCCAGGCTGCGAGACCTGGCAGGAGGATGAGTATAGCGTCGTTCTAAACTAGCTTTAGAAGTGCACGTCTATATGACTCTGCCAGAGGGTTGTCGTAGTCAGTGGGAGCAGCGGAAGCATTGGTGGATATCAGGCTTATGTCTATTTATAGACTAAAGCAGATATAGCGGAGATAGATCATCTATTTCTGATGTGACAGTCATAGGTTTGACGTCATAAGAATAGGGGATGGATCTGTTGAGAAGGTAGTAGGGTGTGATATCCGGGTTTTGGATGACATACACAAAGTAGGAAGTGATATTCCTATACTACGATCGGTTATACTTTGGTCGTCACACAGTGGTTTCTCCACAAGGGACTTGGACATTATATCAGACATACTGGTTACTAGATCTATGGTTTTAGATCTAGATTTGGGTGGTTTCCCAATCAGGGTACTTTGACAGCATTCTAAGAGTATTTAGAATAGACGACTCTTGGCACGGTAGTATACCTGCAGGTGATGGAGTCACCCTCTCTAAAGGTGTCTTATAGACTAAAGTAGAGAGGGATGTGCATGATTGGCAGATCACTTGCTTAGGCAATTGAGTCAATCATGAGATGTCAAGTACCACACCAGATGTTGTTCTTGCACTAGATGCAATAAGTTGACATTGATCCAATCCTGGAGAAACAGTCGGGAGCAGTTTTAGAACATAAGTGGATGTTCCAGGGATATGATAACGACAGCCTCATTTGGGAGACAGTTATCATTCCAGGCTTCCAAGGTGACATGGACGACAAGGAGGTTGTCAGAGTTATAGTTTTCCTTCTGACGAGGGGCAGTATTCTGGACAGGTGATCCAAGGCAATTCTGAGGGAGGCATGGCGCAGGATACTGATTAAGTTCAGTTGACGATACAGTCTAAGAAATTTGGATTTGGAGTTCATTTATGAGCTAGGTCCCATCAGGCATCCAGACATTCTAAGACAGGTATTGCTCATTTCGGGAGATGGTTTTCTCCGCGAACTTGAGATATAGAGAGACATAGAAAGGAACACCAGAGCGGATCCACTCACTGAGGCTATTCCTCGAACGCAAGAGTTTCGCAAACAGGCTTTGTGAGACTGACTAGTAGAGGAGTTGGGTGTTCGGTATCACACGGGCTGTGAGTATGCGACATCGCAATAATTAGCCTTGAGTGCAAGTGGGAGATTGTTTGAGATAGTGCCCTCAGAGTCAATTATTGGATCACAGGCACGTGATTGCAATGATTGAGGGAGGACCTATCCCGGTTCGACAGTCTTACTCGAGATGATAGTTTGCTATCTGGTTTATCTTTATCATCGTGTACTGCTTTAGGTGACCTGACAAGTCGCTATTGCACGTTGATAGAGCCCCTAGGATTCTTGCTTGACTGCCAGCAGTATGAGGGCGATCATATAAGTGAGAGCTGGAGTCTATAAGCACATCCTTAAAAGGTCCCTAGTCGTGGGAGTTTCGAGACTGGGTATCGATTCTCCAGAGTAGACTAGTGTATACAGTCGAGACCCCGACGAGGGGCGGTGGCCGGTCTCACAAGCCACTGGTGTCAGTTGGTTCACCTAAGATGTATACAGGTGCTCATTGGGTTATGAGTACACCGGACAGGACTCGCCGGGAGCATGCTAGTTGGTCTTATACCTGACGTCAGATAGCAGTTCCCAGGTGACATGTGTACAGGTTAGTTCATCGACCTGAGGATCGTCATTTGTCTCGTGTGAGTTCCCACTGTACTTTGATTACTACCCTACCAAGACTCAAAGGAGTCGTGCAAACAGGTTTTAGTTGGGTACAGTCCCGAGCCACATGGAGGCAGTGAGCGGATCTTCGGGGGTTCGTCTCTTCCGGTATTGTGGGTGAGGTCGCGCTGTGTCTAGGAGAGCCATTACACGAAGTCCTTGGCCAAGGCAGGAGATTTACTGGTAGGTATTCCAGTAGTATCTCAGGGTGTTCTGGGCTACACTCCGACACGACTTATACCGCTTTTGGGGGTCTGACTTTTACCCACCCCCTAGGCCCGACATGCGATACTCATAGACGAACGGACCGGACTGTACGGATATTGTCACTGACAGGCTCAGTAGGGTGTCAGGATGAGTTCGCTCATCGACGTCCCTTTTGGTCAATAGCTGGTGGCCCGTTACGTATTGGCTTATACCTCTGACGTGCTAGTGGTTAAATCCACAGCCATTGTATTGACGAGTCTTTAGAGTCCACCACACTTTCAGTTACTCAGCTTTCGGGCGAAACGCTGTAGAGGCCGTATGGAGATATGGCAGGGTCCGATCAGATACGTGCGGTATTGCACGGATCAGGATCGGACGGTTTGTACTAGAGGCCGTATAGATATATGGCAGGGTTCGGTCAGATACGTGCGGTATTGCACGGATCAGGATCGAACGGATATTACTAGCCGGCTTTGGTTTAAGCCGGATCCTAGTTTAGTACAGTGTAGATTTTGTCTCATTGCATTTGTATCCGGACGGAATACAGATGTGGGTGTGTATGCACAATATCGGGGTTTTCCTGTAATTTATTACGGGACCAGTTTTCTGGAGTTGCCAGTTTGCATTCCGTTCCGGCCGGTTTTTCTTTGTTCTTTCCCGGCCGGACTTTTCCGATGGAGGGGGTTATTTGCAAGTTTGCAAATAACATTTTGTGGAGGGGTTTATTGCAAAAGGATTTATTATGAGAGCATCTTTTCTTTTGCACCATTCTTGCATTTATTGTGAAGTGAATGGATTTGATTTGGGTATGGGTTTTGTTATGATGATGTTTGTATGTGGTCACCACTTGTGCTCCTACCATCACCTCCCTTCATGCTTCATATTCTTTCCTCCACCATTTTCTAAGATGATAAGTTTTTCTTCATACTTGAGAGAAGAAGAAGAGAGGATCATTTTCAAGAGGGAAAATTTGTTCATCTCATTTCATGCTAGAAAAATGCAAGCACCATTTTTCTTATCTTGATTCCTCCATCATCTTCAAAGGCAACAAACCCCAAATGAGACATAAGCTCTACACTACACTTTCTACAGCAAATCTTGGACACGTCGACTCGCCAGCTTCGCGCCCGAGTTGCCTCGGTGTTGAGGTGGGAGCCCGTAATAGATGCAGGCGATGTAGTGCCCTTCCGGCAAGGAGGCGACGACCGGAGCATCCGCGGGAGATCGGAGTGGAGACGAAGACCGAAGACTCGGATCATTCGGTATATCTCTAACCCGTCTTGTAGTTAGCTAGATCTAGTTTAATGGCCCGATCCGGGGTTTTGTGCGCGGTGGTGCCGGTTTGCAAAGTTCGCAAAATTAAAGTTTATCACCGTTTCCGCATTTGGCCGTCGGATTGACGACCGGGGCGCCGCCGTGCACTTACAATGTCATGCCTCGAGCTACATGCACTTGGCGCTTTCGGTATCCATAAAAGGCCTTCCTTCTACGACAGGGGTGGCTTCCCTCGGATTATGCGGCTAGTTGACGCATCCATTGTAAATCCGTCACCGCGGGAAGCTAGGGGTTTGCTCCTTCGTCCTCACACGGTTGGAGATGGCATGACCTTTACCGACAAGATTCTAACTATCGGCAAAGAGTCCGCAACAACGGTGCAGCCATTGCGGGATATTTTTAAAGACGGAGCCTCTGTTTTGAAAGCTCGGGAAATTCTTCATTTATATTCCATCAGACCGGGCTTTCTCGTGTTTAGGCAGAATGATGCGGCCTTATTCATGAGATACAACCCTCATCGTTTCGCCCAGCAGCTGAGCTATAATCAGGGAGTCCCGCTTGAGGCTTTCTTAGCAGAACCTGCTGCTACCGAAGAGGCAATGTGAAGCACGCTGCATCATTTTCTGTGCCTGAACACAGGGTCCAACTTCTTTATCAGCGAACCGATCTTTGTTCCGAAGGCCCTCAATGTGTATGTGGCCTGGTATCAACATTCAATAGGCACCGTCATCAGGGAGCAGAAGCGATTGCTGCTTGATCGCAAGGGTACCGCTCCGGCTGGTATCAAATGTTCTTCTGAAGCGACGGACCATTGTCCGTCCTCCCTTAAGAGAAGTTGCTGCGGTCGAAGTCCCGCATAACAGGCCCGAGCTACCGATACCCCATGATCCCGTGGAAATGGTGACTGTAGCTTCCTCCGAGTTTGGCGTGGGTTCAGATATCGGGACTCATCGTCCCAAGGTGCCCACCAAGCGTAAGCTTGTGCTAGCTATGACCGGAGCTCACTCGCAGAAGAGGAAGAAGAAGTCGATCCTCTCTGCCGACATTGTATTTGGTCAGGAGCCTCATGCTCCTTATAGTGAGGGCTTCGGCGAATATGGGACCAATGAGGGTCTATTCATAGCGCCAGACGATACTGATCTGGAGGCTGCCACTGCAGCTTCTGAGCGATCAGCAAGCCACAAAGCGGGACTGGTTGGCCTCGCGCAATTAAGTAAACTTCAATCGTATCTTTTCGCAGCTATGCTTTTGTTATCATGTTTTGACTGACACTCCTTCTCTAACAGGCATTTCTACTGAAGAGGCTCTCGCGGCCTCCCTCAAGACCTTTGAGGAGGAGGAGAGGGTTTGCGCTTCACTGGGCGTTGGTATATTTCGGCATACTGTGCCTTCATTCCCCTTTCTTTATAGGTAATCTGACCCCTTCTTATCGCAGGGACTACCTCGACTCAAGTCATGCCCAATACAGTGCCAATCCTGCAGGGTGATGCGGAGATGCTTCCAGGGCCAACTATTGAAGTCCCGGCCTCCTCAGTATTTCCAAAAGAGGCTTTACTTAAGAAACCGATGACGGACTCCGTAACGGCTCTAGAGGTAACTCCTGGCGCGGACGATGATGTCCTTTTGACGGAGGTCTTGAGAAGATCAGCTCTTACGGCCCGGGCGGAAAGAAAACGCAGAATGCGTGAAGCAAGGGAGCGTAACGCCGCCTTGGCTATGGGTGCAGGCTCGAGCGCTGCTTCCTTCGTCCTTGCTTCTTCAGAGCGTGCTCCGACCGCCTTATCTGCCGATCATAGACAGGCGGTACACGCGGCTCGAGAAGTAATTGAAAAGCCGTCCCAAGGTAACGTAACATTGGGTCCTTTTGTCCAAATTTGATCTTCAGATTCTCATATATCCTATCTTGCACGGCCGAGTCTTGATAAGGAAGTGGTAGGTGAGATGGCGGCAACCACTGAGCCTGAAGTGGCCACTCTTTCTCAAGAGTTCGGAACTGCCCTAATCGCCACTCTTTCCCCTTGCGGTTCCTTTCCGTTGCCGGACACTGCGAGTATCACGACGATTCTCATGGAGTCGAGGGATGAGGCTACGGGTGGAGAAACCATTCCGGTGGAGGAGGGTGAAGCAGTCGCTGCATCTAGTGACGCCCTTGTCGCGGTTTCAACCGGCGACTCATCAGGTAGATTTTATGTTATTGCTTTCCATTTCATTCTGCAATCCCTTTTCAATCTCTTCTGATAGTACTTCTCTTGTTTCGGATGCAGGTGTGGTGAGCGTTGAGGTTGTGCCACCCGAGGAAGCATCTCCAGTTGCTGCTTTGACGGTGACCGCCCCTTTGCCTTCTCTCGTATCCTCTCAAATGCTGGAAGGTACAGATTTGTGATCCATCGGTTTCATTTAGGCAGTATACTTTATGTACTGACATTGCATTATTACATCCTTGCAGGAGTCCTTTTTAATCATTTGTATCAGGTGCTGCACCCACATTTCTCCTTCCAGTCAGAGATTGCCTCATCTAGTGGATCTGGGGAGTATAGCCTTTAGCTAATGTCTTTTCTTTTCTTTTACGGGTAGCCAAATCGTTTTTAATTCTTCTTTGGTTTGATTGCAGCACTACAAGTTGAAGGAGGAGACGAAAGAATAGTTGCACCACCCGTACTCCCGGCCTTGCCACCTGCTGCAGCCGGTATGGTAACTCCATTGTTCAGGAACCTCCTCTATTTCTTGAACCGTCACTTGACTGTGATTTGGTTTGCAGTGGTGATAACGACTTCAGCTCCATTCGAATCTCGAGTCATAAAGCCAGCAGGCCCCTTTTCTCGACGTTCATCTTCAAAAGGCGCTATGAATAGTCTGCGCATGTTGAGCGATTACATCGAGGAGCTTGACGTGGAGGCTCCCACATTCGCTACAGATTTTGCTGCGGAGGTTAATCCTATGCTGGCGACACTTGTGAACTTCCATAATGAAGGCGTCGTTGAGTCTTGGGTTAACCACTGTAAGAAGATTGAGGCTTGCCTGCATGAGCATGAGCTTATGTGTCCTGCCCCTGAGATTCAGGCTTTGAACTCCCAGCGGGCTGCATGAGTCAAGAAAAGTGCATCCTTCCTCTGCCATTTCGAACAAGAAGCGACCTTGAGGCGGAAGGAACGCGAGGAGGCTTCGGGTGAATCTGCCCGGCTGCGTGCCTAAGTTAAAGCGAACGCCACGCAACTGAGAGCTGCTTTTGACACCTTGCAGCAATGTATCTCGGACGGGCTTGTAATGAGGCGGAAGCTCGACTCTATTGAGCGGGTTACATAGAGTCGCGAAGTTTCCCAACGGGAAATCGATGAGAAGATTTCATCATGCTTGCAGCAAAGGGCTCGAATTGAAGCGGAGCTGGCCGCGGCGGCTGATCACGAGAAGGCACTGAAAGGAGTGCGAGAGCAGCTTGCGGACTTGTTGAAAACGCTTCCTTCTCAGTAGCTATTTTTCTTGTAATCTTTGAATAACATGTATCCATTTTTTATTCTTTCATACGATTCAACTTGTACTCCATTGAATTCATGAATAAAAGATACATATATATTTTTTTGTTCTATCACTGCTTTCTTCTCTTTTCATTGTTGCCGGCATGTTACCTTAGTAAGCGTAGCCTGTAGATGATAGAGAGCATTCCGTTTTGAACTCTTAGAGAGGTAGTGATGGCTTATGAAGCAGGTTAAGATTTGCTGCCTAAGGCTTTTCGATTTTATGAGCCGTGAAGATCTCATAAAGAATTTTCTCTCTACAGGTCGAGAGGATCCCGTTGATGTATTTTTTCCTTAGGAATCATGAGGATTCCTAAGTATGCTTTCTCTTAAGAGTCGTAAGGATCTCATAAGAGAACTTTCCCTCTTACAAGTCGAAAGGACTCGTAAGTGGTTGTTTCCCTCCTTGTCGAGATTCGACATCGGAGAGTGTGGCCCTTGAATAGAATGCAAGAGTCCATTTTGGACCGACTTGCAGGGCCCCAGTGCTTAAGAAACAGGTCCATATCCCTATTTCCTAAGGCTTTTCCTTACGAGCCGATACGAATCGAGAAGTTCTCGCAAAGATACTAATTTCCTCACGAGTCGAGACGAGTCGAGAAATTCTTGCAAGAATGTCCTAACGTCACAGTTAACCTCTACTTATTACGACAGAGGTCCGTTAGGGTTTGTGGGACTAGGGTTTTTCCTGTCATACCGTCGCGTTGACTGATGTATCCCTCGATAGGCAATCTTGCTGTTCGAGTAGCCTTGCGACTTTCGTGTCTTTGATCCCTTCGGGGGCTGGACAAGACGTCTTCAAGCAATCTTCCTAGGCAGTTGACCGTCGGAAGAGCAAGCGTTAGGAATTTTGCCATGCCGCTTTTTACTTGAGGTTAGGCTCATTTTGGGGAGCCCCGATGAGTCATAACCACTTAGCGCTGGTGTGGGATGATCTCCGATAGTCTTTCAGGTTTTGTATGAGTTGCCGTCAAGAACCTATAGCTAGAAATTTGGCCTTTGCTTCGTTTGCTGGCATTGTGTCTGCTGTATTGAGACGAATGCTGAGGTGGAGTTAGGATTTTTCTGTCACTCCACTTTGCTAACGTTGCGTCCGCTATAACGAGACAAATTTCGAGGTGGTCTGTGACCCATCGAGATTTGGAACTAGGGACTATGCCGTGGCTCCGTTTGGTGATAATGCGTCTGAGTCCTGCTGGAATGAGGAGCAACGCTATTGTGGGTCTCCAGGCTGTAGATGTAGCCGTCGAGAGTTGGTTCTTTTTCTGATGGAGCCTCGTGGGATGATATGGTTCCCTCATTGTTTGTGCCCCTGGATTGTATACAGGGATCGATGCGATCTCACCTGTAGGGCAAAAGTTTTATTCTTTCATTTTTTTTAATTTCCGTGATGCTCTATCATTTCAGCTTTTATATCGTGAAATTCGTGATTGCCCAATCATTTCGGCTATTTTTCGCGGTGCCCAATCATTTCGGCTATTTGTTTTATTTACTTGCTGCTTTTTATTACGAGTTTCCCAATCATTTCTGCTGTTTTTGTATGCATACATTTTTACTTGCTGATTTCGTTGCAAGTTGCCCCATCATTTCAGCTATTTCATATGCATTTTTGGCTCGCTGATTTTTATTGCGAGTATGGGATTCAGGACCTGACACCGATTTAGGCATCAGCATCGCTACAACTGGGATATTGCCGGGAGCGAATCATCATCTGTCGTGAAAGGACTTGGGATTTGATACCAATTTAAGCATCAGCATCGCTACAGCTGAGATATTGTCAGGAGCGAATCATCATTTGCCTCTGTCGATGTCGAACAAAGGTGGCATAGTCAACAGGGTTAGGATCCTGTCGACTAAGGATTTTGACTTCATGAGCCGTAAGGGTCTTATAAAGGTATTTCTCCCAACGAGTCGTGAGGATCTCATGGGTGTGTTTTCTCCTTAGGAATCATGTGGATTCCTAAGTGTGTTCTCTCTTATAAGTCGTAAGGATCTTACAAGAGTGTTTTCTCCTTATAAGTCGATAGGACATACAAGGGTTGTCCACTGTGTACACACATCCCTAGTCGCGGGTGGGAATTTGTTAGGGAGATGTTTATTCGCGCCTGTGGATTGTATAAAAGGGTCAGTATTGAATCGCTTGTAGGGAAAGATTGGAGATTGTGATGACTTAAGAACAGGTTCAGATCCCTGTAGCTTAAGGCTTTTGAATCCTATTAGCCGTGAGGTTCTCAAAGGGGAATTCTCCTTACGAGTCGTGAGGATCTCGTAAGTGTAATTTCTCCTTAGGAATCATGGGGATCCCTAAGTGTGTTGGTCCCTTGTGAGTCGTAAGGATCTCACACGGGTGGTTTCTCCTTACAGGGTCGAGAGGACCTTGTAAGTGTCTTTTAACGAGATTGCGCCCTTTCGGGTTTTCACAAAACTCGCTGGTATCCTGCTGTTTTCACTCATGGAACCCTTTCGGGTTTTCATCCGTGCCCATCTTGCTTGTGAATGTACCTTTTTTTACACCACATCAGCCTGGGGATGCCGCGGGTTTGTAGTAGTTTAAAGACGTTTCAGTCAGCAGCCAGTTTTAGGACATAGTGGTCCATCGTTAGTTTAAGGATGTTTCGGTCCGTTGCAAGTTTTAGGACACTGCGGTCCATCGTTGCCGTATTTGAGGCGAATTTCTAGTTTACGGACTTTTTGGTCCATGGGGCATTCTCTATGAATGAGTATGATGCCCCTGGCATGTCCATCTTTTTCGGATCATGTGGTTGTGGCGGATTCATCTTCCATTTTTAAAACAACGCGAATTTGCCCTGTTGGTATTGGTCCTCAATCCAGCCTTTGAAGATAAAGCAATTTTCGATTGGATGGCTTACTGCTTGGTGGTAAGGGAAGTAAATAGGATTGTTGACATCGCCTGGCTGCAATGGACGTTTTGGGTTCGGCAGATTGATGAGTCTGTTGCGCACTGCCAGCTCGAACAGTCTCCTCGTTTTATCCCGGGGAAACGAGTAAGGACGTCCCAGTCTCTCATCGAGGGATGGGTATGGACGCACGTTGTTTTGGTGAACAACCGGTTTTAAGTTACTCGGCTGTTGTTGATCCTTTCCCTTTTTCATTTCAGGATTCCAACTTCAGAGGAGATGATCTACGACCCATCCGATCCATTTGGGCTAGCTTGTCAATAAAAGCTTGGAAGGTGATTGTCACGATCCGAATATTTCGACTCGTGACCAGCACTTAACCACGCTACGTCTACAGGCGTAACGCGACTAAGTAAGCCGAACCCAGAAATCAAAACCATTTTAAAAGTAGCGATTGTTGAAAACATTTAATTAAGACATTTAGAAAACCTTAAATAGTTAAATAAGTTCTTTTAAAGTTTCGTTATCATTTAAATAATTTTGGCAGCATTTCTTTTGTAAAAGTAACCCCGAAATCGGGTATAAACAGGATATGAGTGAAAATGAGATATAATGGAACCAAAACATTCCCAAACGGAAGCAATCACGCCCACCGGTGGAAACCATCATCACAAGAGTAATATACGACGCCGTAGCGAAGAATGAGCAATAAGTAAACATCACAGAATAATAAACTGCATATATAAACAGTCGGCTCCCACGAGCTCGACACCAGAATACAAAATATACATCATCGTCCTCACACAATATCTAAGTCCAGTACATATATGGTAGATGGATAATACTAGATACAAAATGGGTACAATAAAAGTAATCATATACCACAACCCATCTAAAAGCAAAACAGCTCTCGCACCAACTGTAGTGGTATCTGTAGCCAAAAGATGCAAAGGCAGCCTGCCGTGACTACTCTGAGGGGAAACCAGCAAATACTGTGGCACAATGGGGGTGAATTGCCAACTCGTGAATAGAGATAACATATAAAGGTAATCGCGAGCATGCACGTACTGCGCTAGTCTATCATATGCCAGCAAGTAAGATCTATATGCGACAAGCAGTAGGTGCAATAATCATGCAATTGCTCTGTCAGATAAAATAACTATAGGATGAGATACATGATAATCAATGCTGAGCATGGATAAATAATATCTACATGGAATTTCAACGTGGAAAATAATCGGTGCCCAAAACTACAGCCAAATCCCAAATAAACTCAGGCGTCGGCATTCTCCTCGGCCCTCAAATCCTGTATTTCTCGGAGAATCACGAGTGCCCAATATCGGCACTCAAAATATCATAAAATACTCGTATCCAGCATCGACACACAAATCCTCATATATCGGGCTCCGTCAGTCCGGATCACCCCACGGGCTCCGTCTGCGGTATCGGCCCTCGACCCCGGTAGTACGGATCATCCCGCATCCATCTCTCTACTCTGGTCAGTATCCTCCGGATAACCGCCAGGTCTAACCAATCACCGGTAGGTACTCGCCACCCTGCTAGGCTCATCGTCTACTCCATGAAAAACATTTCTCGCCCCGGGGAACCATACCGGGTCCACCATGAACCCGCAAACGGATCATCCAACTCCTCGAATCTGGTTTCAAACACACGTCTCAGCACCGAGAAAACGCGTGGTGGACGCACCAAAATATCATATCACGAGGAACCGGGTTTTCAAATAGTGCATCCTTTCTTAAATAATCCCACGGACCTCAAAACCAGAAATCACATGAAAATCCAACACCAAGAAGTAAATCAAATGCGATGTGCTATGTACATCAAGCCATAATATAGGTATAAGGCGAAACCGCTTTTAAAAATAGTTTCCGTTTTTAAAGACATCATGCGGCTCCCAATTTCTATGAAAATCATATCGAATCATATGTGAAATGAACTACAGCAAGATAATCATGGCAGTTCTACAGTGAGTGTGTCATGGCAATTACTAACGGTGTATATGTAACATGCAGATTAATGCTCGTGCAACATGAACCGTTAGTAATAGTACGGTGTTCTATCAATTCTAAGTTTACTTACATATAGCAGGGAATGCAGTATGCAACAACAGTATCCATGACAGTCAATGGGGTAAATGCAACAAATAACTATAAGGTCCTATCAACCCTGACGCATAACGTCATGCGGGCGATATCACCGTAGATGTTAAATTTACTCAACGAAGTCTCGCGCTAAGTGTAGCCGACGACTTGCTTCCCCTTCTTCGTAGCATCCGTCTCACTCGCCTGCGAAACTAGAATCACACAATATATCACATATAAGCTCAAATCCACACAAATGTGATATTAAGGTCAAACTAGAAACCCGCGTCGCAAACCAAGCATGCGTGTGCGCGATACGCTAAAACGTGTGATTACATGCATGAAACTACCCCGACGCGCCGCGATACGCAGAAACCCCAAACCCACACACGTATCACACGTGTCTCGAAGGTTTAAAAATACGAGAAATAGGTATTTAGCTCCAGATTTTTCTACAGCAAGAATCAAATAAAATTATACATGCCATGAGTCTAAGGGTTGCAGCAGACACCAATAGAGCCAAACCCCAACCCAATCCCTCCCCATCTGGCCGCAATTTGCGGCCAGAATCACTATTCCGGCGGCCTGAACATGTCGTATGGGGGTCGGGTTCTATCTGGGGGATCAGCACCTAACAACTATACTGCAGTCATCTCAATTTTAATTTGAACACACTGGGTCGATAGCAGTTTGCAGAAAGCTAGATTTTTCTCAAAAACGATGAATTTGCATCAAATGGAAATCTGGTGGTATTTTAGTGCAATTGGGGGCTAAGCTAGGTTAACATGGCCCTAACAACACTCCATCAACTTACTAAAACCAATTCATACATCTCTTGGTCAAGTTTCCCCCTAAATACCACATATCGCACTAAAACGCATCATTAATCACTAATCGAAGCTAAGCTACACTTATTAAGCAAACTAGGGGGTAAGTTCAAGAAGTATACCCCACACTCGACCTTAGGGAGCTGGAGGAAGAAGAAGGAGTAGAGGGAAGGAGCTGCAGCTGGAGTTGTGTTGTTGCTGCTGCTTACTGTTGCTGCTCACTGTTGCTGCTGTTGCTGCTTCTGGCTGCAGCTGTGCTTGCTTCAGCTGCTGCTGAGCTTGCTTCTGCTGCTGCTGAGATGGTGTGGGTGTGTGAGTGTAAGAGTTAGGTTGAAAGAATGAGCACAAGAATGAGAGGAAATCATAACTCCCAATATCAACCCCTCCTTTCTCTCTCATCATTAAATGCAAGCATGGCTTTTGCCATGATGCATTCTCTCTCCCTCATTCTCACCAAGTCAACACTCCAAAAGAAAATTCAAATTAAAACAACCATCAATTAACTAATTAGACTTAATTAAAACCCAAAAGACTTAATCCCCATTATTAAACCCACCATGGTTACTAATCATGGTTTTACCTCACTTTAAACCCTAGTTTACATGCACATGTGTGTGCAAGCCTAGGAAAATTCTAGAAAAATATTTATTAAATTTGGAAAAATATTGGAAACACAATTTAGTAAACTTTTTATTAAAAACCCTTTATTTAAATATAATTAGCCACTAAACACACCCTAAGGTATTACAATCTCCCGCCCTTAAAAGAAATTTGTCCCCGAATTTGAAAATATAAAGCTACGCATACCTTCAAAGAGATGAGGGAACTTGTTCCGCATCTCGCCCTCGGCTTCCCAAGTGATCTCTTCGCCACTCGGGCTGCGCCAAAGCACCTTCACTGATGGCAAGACCTTCGATCTAAGTTTCTTCACCTGCCGGTCCAATATCACGACTGGCTGCTCGGTGAATGAAAGGTCACGCTCGAGGTGAATGGTCTGATGCTGAATCATGTGCGAAGGGTCATGTAGGTATCTGCGAAGGATCAACACATGGAACATGGGGTGAACATCTGGAAAGTCGGGTGGAAGAGCCAAACGATAAGCTACTGCTCCCACACGGTCGAGGATCTCGAAGGGACCTATGAATCTGGGGCTAAGCTTCCCCTTCCGTCCAAACCTCATCACTCTCTTCATCGGAGCGACCCTCAGAAAAACGTGATCTCCAACTGCGAACTCTAATTTGCGGCGGCGCCTATCAGCATACGATCTCTGCCTGCTCTGAGCTGTCCTCATCCTGTCTCGAATCAGCTGTATCTTCTCGGTCGTCACCTGTACGATGTGGGGTCCCAAAATACTTCTCTCACTGAGCTCTGTCCAGCAGATGGGCGATCTACATCTCCTCCCATATAGAACCTCGAAAGGTGCCATCTGAATAGTATCCTGGAAACTATTGTTGTAGGAGAACTCCACCAAGGGTAAATGATGATCCCAGCTACCACCAAAGTCTAAAACGCACGCTCGGAGCATGTCCTCAAGAGTCTGAATCATCCGCTCTGATTGGCCATCGGTCTGCGGATGAAATGCTGTGCTGAAACTCAAGCGTGTGCCTAAAGCCTCCTGGAGTCTCTGCCATAGTCGGCTGGTAAACTGGGTTCCTCTGTCGGACACGATACATGTCGGGACTCCGTGCAGTCGTACTATCTCGTCGATATAAATCTGGGCGTACTGAGAAAATCCGAAAGTCGTCTTCACTGGCAGGAAGTGAGCCGCTTTCGTCAAACGATCCACGATCACCCAAATGGAGTCATACCCTTGCCTGGTCCTGGGTAGACCCATAACGAAATCCATCGAAATTTGCTCCCATTTCCACTCTGGAATGGGTAACGGCTGTAGCTCTCCCGCGGGCCTCTGGTGCTCGGCCTTGACTTGCTGACAAATCAGGCATCTTGATATGAAATCTGCGATGTCCCTCTTCATTCCGTCCCACCAGTAAACATCTCTCATATCATGATACATCTTGGTGGAACAAGGATGGACGCTGTCCACTGATCGATGTGCTTCCTCAAGAATCTCACACCGCAGCCCCTCAACATCTGGTATGCACAGTCTAGTCTCAAATCTCAGCATCCCCTGATCATCGAGCACGAACTCTGAAAATCTGCCCTGTCGAATCTACGTCCTGATCTCTGAACATCGGTCATCACTGTGTTGTGCCTCATGTACACGGTCAAGCAACTGTGGGCGTGCACGAACATGTGCAATCTGTCCTCCGATCGGCGTGAACTCGAACTGCACTCGGCTGTCGCATAATATCTGCCAATCTGCCGACGACTGCCCCTGTACTGCGCTCAAACAAGATAGACTACCCCGGGCCTCCTGCTTAAAGCATCCGCCACTACATTCGCCTTGCCCGGGTGATACAAGATCTCGCAGTCGTAATCCTTCACTAACTCCATCCATCGGCGCTGTCTAAGGTTCAGGTCTCGCTGCTAAAATATATACTTTAAACTCTTGTGATCAGTGAATATCTGGCACGACTCGCCGTATAGGTAATGTCGCCAGATCTTAAGTGCAAAGACTACTGCAGCCATCTACAAATCGTGAGTGGGGTAGTTCTATTCATGTTTCTTCAATTGTCGCGAAGCATACGCGATCACCCTGTCTTGCTGCATCAATACGCACCCTAGCCCCACTCGAGAAGCATCACAATAGACCACAAATCCGCCTGATCCTGAAGGCAATGATAACACCGGTGCCGTAGTCAGCCGAGTCCGTTGCTGCTGAAAACTGTGCTCGCACTCCTCCGTCCAATCGAAAGGAACTCCCTTCCGGGTCAACCCGGTCAAAGGTGTAACAATACTGGAGAAGTCCTGCACAAATCGCCTGTAGCAACCGGCCAACCCCAAAAAGCTGCGAATCTCCGTAACTGATGTGGGTCTGGGCCAACGTTGAACGGCCTCGATCTTCCTCGGGTCTACACATATACCGTCTTGTGAAATCACATGCCCCAAGAAGTCTACGCTGTCCAGCCAGAAAGCAGAATTTCGTGTAAAGCTGGTGCTCCCTCAAAGTCTGCAGTGTAATCCGCAGGTGCTGCTCGTGCTCCTCACTACTCCGGGAATACACCAAGATATCGTCACTGAATACTATGATGAACAGATCCAGATATGGCCGGAAAATATGGTTCATCAAGTCCACGAATGCTGCTGGAGCATTGGTGAGTCCGAACGACATCACCAAAAACTCATAATGGCCGTAGTGCGTACGGAAAGCTGTCCTAGGAATGTCCTCCTATCGAACCGCAGCTGATGATAGCCCGATCGTAAATCGATCCTCGAAAAGTATCCTGCCCCCTGAAGTTGGTCGAACAAATCGTCGATACATGGCAAGGGATATCTGTTTCGCACTGTCACCCTGTTCAGCTGATGGTAGTCGATACAAAGACGCAAACTGCCGTCCTTTTTCTTGACGAACAGGACTGGAGCACCCCAAGGAGAAACACCGGGTCGAATAAGTCCCTTATCCAGCAAATCTTGCAACTGACCCTTCAATTCTCGAAGTTCCGCCGGGGCCATCCGATAAGGTGGTATGGAAATAGACCCCATGCCAGGAACCAAATCAATACAGAAAGAAATGTCGCGCTCGGGCGGTAGCCAAGGAAGCTCATCAGGGAACACATCAGGAAACTCGCTAACAACCGGAACCTGATCTAATGGAACCTCTGTAGCACTAGCATCGCAAACATAGGCGAGAAATCCCTGACATCCCTTTCCTCAAATGCTGTCCAGCGCGAAAAGAAGAAATCACACTGTGAGGGGCAGCACCACGGTCCCCCAACACAACAAAAACCGACTCGCCGGGAAAACAGAATCTAACTGTCTTCTCACGGCAATCCACAAAAGCATAGCACGTGGCTAACCAATCCATGCCTAAAAGAACGTCGAAGTCCAACATCTCAAGAAGGATCATGTCGACAGGCAACTCTCTTTCGCCAATACAGACGTTACAGGATCGGAATACATGCCTAGCAACAAACGACTCTCCCACGGGGTGGTCACAACAAGCGGCTGATCAAGCAAACCTGACTCTCTACCCAAACTAGGCACAAAGTGTGTCGATACGTATGAGTGCATGGATCCGGGATCGAACAACACGTGTGCATCAACAGAACATACTGGAGGGATACCTGAGACCACCGCATTGGACGCCTGCGCGTCCCGATGCGTCAAAGCAAAAAACTGCGCCTGTTCTCCACCGGTGACTGACTGCCCTCTGCCTCGGTCATCTCACCCTCTCAGAGCAACTCCTCCACGCCCACGACCTCTCTGTGTATGAGTCTGACGCGGAGCAACGGTAGGCACAACAGGCAACGCCCTCTGGGGTGGTGAAGGTGGTAAAGTAACATGCGGTGCTGCTGCCTCCCTCCGGTGTATCTCAGGACAATCTCTAACGAGGTGAAGTAGACTGCCGCATCTAAAGAAACCCTGCGGCGACTGCTGGCTCTCCCGTGGATATGAGCTAAACATCTGGCCTCGTCCCGAATCTCTGCCACTCCTCGTACCAGAACGGTACCTGTCGCGGCGTCTGAATGTCTGTCTCCGTGCGGATATACTAGTACGAACTCTCTTCGGCTCTGGAACTACCGAAGTCTCAGCAAGGCGCTCCTCGACTAATAGGGCTGCGTCTATAGCTGCTGCATATGTCTCATAATGCTGCGCGCTGATCGTGAGGAACAGTGGTGTAAGCAAGCCTCGAACAAATCTCTTGACTCGCATCTCCTCGGTAACCACTAGGTACGGAGCATAAACTGCTAGCTCTGTAAACAGCACGTCATACTCTACCACCGACATCTCCGGAGTCTGGCGTAAGGACTCGAACCTGCATGCTCTAGCATCTCCGACACTCAGTAGGAGAAAGCAGGCAAGGAATAGTTCCACGAACTCTGTCCAGGTCATAGGAAGAAGACCTACCGCTCTGCCCTTCTCAACTGATTCACACCACTTCTGCGCAAGACCTTCCAGGCGAAAGCTCGCGAACTCAACCCATCTCGCATCTGCGCATCTGAGGGAACGACATATCTGAGCGATCCTATCAATGAAAGACTGTGGGTCATCGGCTGTATCAGTGCCTGTGAAGACCGGAGGCTTCAGCCTCATAAACTCTGATAGCGATACTGTAATCACCTCCGTGGCTGCAGGGGCAACTGGCTGTGCGGTAGGTACCATCGCGGTCTCTGGAACGGGTGGAGATACCTCTGGTCGCTGCGCTCGAAACGTCTCAACTAGCAATCGTATCATCTGGCGCATCTCCTGCATGCTGGATCCCACCGTCTGACGCATCTCCTGCATACCAGCCCCTTGCATGGCGATCTGATCTGTCACGGGAGGAACAACCTGTTCGGGTACAACCGGTGTACTGCCCAGATCAGTCCTTGTCTCAGACGAATCAACTCGAATCTCGGCCCTCGCGTCCGTTCTCTGCGCCCTCGTAGTCTTTGGCGGCATAATGGCTGAAAGGAAATTAGGATTCGATAAGAATACGGAAATCGAATCACAAGAATATATATACTCAAGAAGGAATTTAAATCAATAAGTCCTAGGGTTGCCTAGGCGGAATACCGTGTCGTGAGTATGCCGCGGAACATACACACGCTACGCCACTCTGCTTCAGCTACCTACTCCATCATACCAAGGTCATCCTACACTCCGAAAGGTAAAACCTACGCTCTGATACCAACTTTGTCACGACCCGAATATTTCGACTCGTGACCGGCACTTAACCACGCTACGTCTGCAGGCGTAACGCGACTAAGTAAGCCGAACCCAGAAATCTAAACCATTTTAAAAGAAGTGAGTGTTGAAAACATTTAATTAAGACATTTAGAAAACCTTAAATAGTTCAATAAGTTCTTTTAAAGTTACGTTATCATTTAAATAATTTTGGCAGCATTTCCTTTGTAAAAGTAACCCCGAAATCGAGTATAAACAGGATATGAGTGAAAATGAGATATAATAGAACCAAAACATTCCCAAACGGAAGCAATCACGCCCACCGGCGGAAACCATCATCACAAGAGTAATATACGACGCCGTAGCGAAGAATGAGCAATAAGTAAACATCACAGAATAATAAACTGCATATATAAACAGTCGGCTCCCACGAGCTCGACACCATAATACAAAATATACAACATCGTCCTCACACAGTATCTAAGTCCAGTACATTTATGGTAGATGGAGAATACTAGATACAAAAGGGGTACAATAAAAGTAATCAGATACCACAACCCACCTAAAAGCAAAACAGCTCTCGCACCAACTGTAGTGGTATCTGTAGCCAAAAGATGCAAAGGTAGCCTGCCGTGACTACTCTGAGGGGCAACCTGCAAATACTGTGGCACAACGGGGGTGAGTTGCCAACTCGTGAATAGAGATAACATATAAAGATAATCGCGAGCATGCACGTCTGCGCTACTCTATCATATGCCAGCAAGTATGATCTATATGCGACAAGCAGTAGGTGCAATAATCATGCAATTGCTCTGTAAGGTAAAATAACTACAGGATGAGATACTTGATAATCAATGCTGAGCATGGGATAAATAACATCTACACAGAATATCAACGTGGAAAATAATCGGTGCCCAAAACTGCACCCAAATCCCAAATAAACTCAGGTGCCGGCACTCTCCTCGGCCCTCAAATCCTGTACATCTCGGAGAATCACGAGTGCCCAACATCGGCACTCAAAATATCATAAAATACTCGTGTCCAGCATCGACACGCAAATCCTCATATATCGGGCTCCGTCAGTCCGGATCAGCCCACGGGCTCCGTCTGCGGTATCGGCCCTCGGCCCCGGCAGTACGGATCATCCCACATCTATCTCTCGACTCTGGTCAGTATCCTCCGGATAACCGCCAGGTCCAACCAATCACCGGTATGTACTCGCCACCCTGGTAGGCTCATCGTCTACTCTACGAAAAACATTTCTCGCCCTGGGAACCATACCGGGTCCACCACGAACCCGCAAACGGATCACCCAACTCTACGAATCGGGTTTCAAACACACGTCTCAGCACCGAGAAAATGCGTGGTGGACGCACCAAAATATGATATCACAAGGAACCGGGTTTTCAAATAGTGCATCCTTTCTTAAATAATCCCACGGTCCTCAAAACCAGAAATCACATGAAAATCCAACACCAAGAAGTAAATCAAATGCGATGTGCTATGTACATCAAGCCATAATATAGGTACAAGGGGAAACCGCCCTTAAAAATAGTTTCCGTTTTTAAAGACATCATGCGGCTCCCAATTTCTATGAAAATCATATCGAATCATATGTGAAATGAACTACAGCAAGACAATCATGGCAGTTCTACAGTGAGTGTGTCATGGGAATTACTAACGGTGTGTGTGTAACATGCAGATTAGTGCTCGTGCAACATGAACCGTTAGTAATAGTGCGGTGTTCTATCAATTCTAAGTTTACTTAAATATAGCAGGGAATGCAGTATGCAACAACAGTATCCATGACAATCAATGGGGTAAATGCAACATATAACTATAAGGTTCTATCAGCCCTGACGCATAACGCCATGCAGGGGATATCCCCGTAGATGTTAAATCTACTCACCGAAGTCTCGCACTAAGTGTAACCGACGACTTGCTTCCCTTTCTTCGCAGCGTTCGTCTCACTCGCCGACGAAACTAAAATAACACTATATTTCACATATAAGCTCAAATCCACAAAAAAACATGATATTAAGGTCAAACTAGAAACCCGCGTCGCAAACCAAGCGCGCGTGTGCGCGATACGCTAAAACGTTTGATTACGCGCCTGAAACTACCCCGACGCGTCGCGATACACAGAAACCCCAAACCCACACACGTATCACGCATGTCGCGATGGTTTAAAAATACGAGAAACAGGTATTTAGCTCCAGATTTTTCTACAGCAAGAATCAAATAAAATTATACATGCCATGAGTCTAAGGGTTGCAGCAGACACCAATAAGCCAAACCCCAACCCAATCCCTCCCCATCTGGCAGCAATTTGCAGCCAGAATCAATATTCCGGCGGCCTGAACATGTCGTATGGGGGTCGGGTTCTACCTGGGGGATCAACACCTAACAACTATACTGCAGCCATCTTAATTTTAATCTGAACACACTGGGTCGAAAGCAGTTTGCAGAAAGCTAGATTTTGCTCAAAAACGATGAATTTGCATCAAATGGAAATCTGGTGGTATTTTAGTGCAATTGGGGGCTAATCTAGGTTAACATGGCCCTAACAACACTCCATCAACTTACTAAAACCAATTCATACATCACTTGGTCAAGTTTCCCACTAAATACCACATATCACACTAAAACGCATCATTAATCACTAATCGAAGCTAAGCTACACTAATTAAGCAAACTAGGGGGTAAGTTCAAGAAGTATACCCCACACTCGACCCTAGGGAGATGGAGAAAGAAGAAGGAGTAGAGGGAAGGAGCTGCAGCTGGAGTTGTGTTGTTGCTGCTGCTCACAGCTGCTGTTGCTGCTCACTGTTGCTGCTTCTGGCTGCTTCTGGCTGCTGCTGTGCTTGCTTCAGCTGCTGCTGAGCTTGCTTCTGCTGCTGCTGAGATGGTGTGGGTGTGTGAGTGTGAGAGTGAGGTTGAAAGAATGAGCACAAGAATGAGAGGAAATCATAACTCCCAATGTCAACCCCTCCTTTCTCTCTCATCATTAAATGCAAGCATGGCTTTTGCCATGATGCATTCTCTCTCTCTCATTCTCACCAAGTCAACACTCCAAAAGAAAATTCAAATCAAAACAACCATCAATTAACTAATTAGACTTAATTAAAACCCAAAAGACTTAATCCCCATTATTAAACCCACCATGGTTACTAATCATGGTATAACCTCACTTTGAACCCTAGTTTACATGCACATGTGTGTGCAAGCCTAGGAAAATTCTAGAAAAATATTTATTAAATTTGGAAAATTATTGGAAACTGAATTTGGTAAACTTTTTATTAAAACCCTTTATTTAAATATAATTAGCCACTAAACACATCCTGAGGTGTTACAGTGGTGGGCATGAAAAACATCATGAACTGGGAGATGGTCGCCTGAGGGTCGAGAGTACCCACGAACATGCCTACCTCAGGTGCTTCTTCGATGCGTTGCTCGCATTTTGACCATAGATTCCGCCACCGTATCACGTACTAAACCTATGTCTCTCCAGGCTTTACCCTGGCATTGATCAGTGATGTGATTGGGGTACGTTAACTACCGCTCGCAAAACGTTAGGTGAACAGTAATTCCATCTCTGTAAAAGTTTTGACGGAGTCGTTGGGCAGCTCCGAATACCATTTAAAGGTCGTTTCTGCCAAGCTGCCGACGAACTGACGATGTAACAATTTGTCGTCACCTCCGGTATTGCCGCAAAGAGCCCTGAACTGAGCGACATGTTGATGGGGATTGCCTGTCCCCTTGTATACGTGTAACTTAGGAATCGTGTATCGTGACGAATACTTGATCTTATCGTACCATCCTGGATATGGTCGCCCAGTTGTGACGACTTGGCCAGTTGCTTCATTTTCTTGATGAGCCCGTATTTGCTGAGCTATATAATCATCCAGGGCAGCTTTTGAGATGGTTTCCTCCTTGGCTGCTGACAGAGCCGGCAGAGGATTTGACGTCTCCGCTCAGTCATCTTCGAGGATAATCGAAGGATATTCAGCTGGAGGGTCCGGCTGGATCATCATGCCCACCATGTCTTGGAATAGAAGGGCCATTTGTTTTATATTGGCCGCTTGTTCCGCAGCCTCCTTGTCTTTCTTTTCGAGCATTCTCCAAAGGAATTCAGCATCAGTTTCCTGCTCACGGCGCTGCTCCGGGGATGTCTCCGGACTTGCTTTCGGTCCTGTAAGTGTGGCCATAGCTGTTAGCATCTCTTGGAGCTTTTGCTGTTGTTGCTCCTGAGCCTTAGTCACTGATCGCGTAAGCAGTCGATGACCTGTGGAGATACGACTATCTTCTTTTCCGGATGCCATATAGATGGTGTGCACCACTATGCCCCCAGACTTGGGGCGTTTGGAGTTTTAGCCTTTGGAGTTTGCTTCGGGCACTTGAGCTTTATTGAGCCTCTCATTTTTGTGAAAAGCCGCTTTGGTTTTGGGAGGAACCGCTGTATCGGGATCCATCTTGGGATGAATCCCCTTATATTTGAAAGAGGATTTGTCAAAGTTTGGCTGACATTTAGGGAAAGAGCCGCAGTTGACGACAGAGACCTTCACTCGCTTCCGTACTTTATATATAGATGAGGAAAGTTGCTTCAGGGAACGAACTGGTTTCTGCTCTCGTGGGATCTCCATGGGCTGTAGAGATTTCTCAAATATTGCGATAGGAAAATTTTATCTGACCCTTCGCACCAATTTGAAGCTGTTCCTGGTTGGAACAATATTCAGCACTGAGGTTGAAACAGAACCATACGGAGAACTGCCCCCAGCTCATTTTGTACGATGCCAATATCGACGTCGACCAGTTCTTACGGCTAGGATTTGATTAGCTTCAGGATTTTGCCAACCCTGCCCCCTGTTTCCTTTAAGAGCTTGAATATTCTGCCCCATGCGTCGACCTTGGTCCTTGGCATGTGCTAGTTGTTTGAGGACTGATTCCGTCAGCAAAGCTGCTGCTTGGGGAGCCCGCCTGTGGACGACAGACATCCTCTGGGATTCCTTCATCGGCGTTGAGGCACTGAGGGTGGGAGGTGGGAGCATCGACCCAAAAAGAAGCCTGTTGATTTCTTGAAGAGCCGGATTGCAGAGATTTGAGCCTGCAAGTGGCACGTACTTGACTCCACCAGATATGACAGAGCTTGTGTTGCTAAGGTGGGAATAAACGCCATTCTTCATAAAGACGAAACGCCGACTTCAGTATCCACTTCCCTAAGGGCAACCAGAAACATACACACCGCGATTATTTGATCACGGGAAAAACACGACATACGAAGTGTGGAGTGGAAAGAGGAGAAGGTCCAACCGGGCGTGCCAGAATCTGTTCCCCGCCGAAACACGGAGACGCGACCGCGTTGGTCCGTCTTGCCTGAATTTCGGGGGCAGATGCTAATTGGTGCTATCCGTCAACCTCTCCGAAGATGCCAAGTTGATTTATGACACCATGTATCGAAGGTTTAAACGGATGCGGCCGATGCAGCAGACTTCGTCAGATTCCCCCTCGTTGAGGGGTTTTTGATTGTGGGGACGCTCTTCCCTGCAGACGCAACCCGCTGCAGTTAATTACGCTACCGCATCGCGGTAACCACTTTCTCCTTCTCCAGATGGTCACTTCGTGTCGTGAGTGTTTGTTTTGTTTTTTTTTGGTTGCCCGTGGATTGTATACGGAGAATAATTTATGTGTCGCCCGTAGGGCGTGGATTAGTCCAAATCCGTATTTTCTTAGATTTAGGTTTAGGGTTGGATTTAAGGATACGTTAGTCTCATTTGAGACTAAGATCAACTTAAACGTATGTTAAGGATACGTTAAATTAGACCAAGATCAACTTAACGGGATCGTTTAGATCCAACAAAAGAGCCTTAGGACTCTATTGCTTAGTTTAGGGACATTGCGGTCGATTACCAGTTTAAGGACATGGTGGTCCAATATTAGTTTTAGGACATCTCGGTCCAAGGTTAAGGACATCATAGTCCATGGGCTTAAGGACCCTACAGTCCGAGGTTAAGGACATCATAGTCCTTGGGTTTTAAAGGACCCTACGGTCCGAGGTTAAGGACATCATAGTCCGTGGGTTTTAAAGGACCCCACAGTCCGAGGTTAAGGACATCATAGTCCATGGGTTTTAAAGGACCCCAAAGTCTAGTTTAAAGACGTCATAGTCTATGAAATGTATGGTTATCGGGACCCGTCACCTCTCTGAAGACGTTGAAAGATTACAACGACAAATATCAGAGGAATAAGAGATATACCCTTGAACCAATTTTTGTTGGGAGATTTGTAGTCCAGTTGGGACTAGGATCTGAGATTTATGAGCATATGGGCTCAATTAATCTGAGTTGAGGACTTATGGCCAATCTTGGGCTAAGTCCAATCAAGTTAAAATGTTTAACATTTATTTTGGGATGTTGAGCCTTTATTTGGGCTTGGCCCTGATAGTGTTTTTGTCTTCTACCGAATGTTGAGCATTCCTCATAGCCTTGGGCTTATTACAAAACAATTTATGTTCTATCAACGCGACACGTGGTGCGCTTAGCGCTTTGCGCCAGTCAAAGAGCGCAATGCGCTTCTGCCAAGTAGCGCATACGTGAGGGACATGTGTCGTGCTTGGCGCTGAGCGCCGGTCAATGAGTGCAGTGTGCTATATTTGGAGTGCAAAGGCTCAGCAGCGCTTTGCGGTAGTCTTTGAGCGCTGAGGCACTTCTGTTAAGTAGCACACACGTGAGGAGCACGTGGCGCGCTGGCGCTGTGTGCTAGTCTTGAGCGCAGAGCGCTATCTTACGAGCGCAAGCGCTAATTGATCAACTTTTTGATCCCAAAAGAGACTCCGTCTCAAGATTGTAGGATCAAAGTTCTTATTTTATAAGAGATGCTTCAATCTCTTGTATTGATGAAAGGTTTTGCTTTTATGGATCTATGATCCTTAAGAGAATTGAATTATACTTCCCCCCTCTATTTATAATGAGATGTTCATGATCTCTTTTTGTAAAAGACAATTTCTCTTATAGATCTATGATCTGTAAGAAAAGTTATGCTCTTCTTTTCATTTTATGATGAGATCTTTTTATCTTTTTGTAAAAGACCTCGGTCTTGTAGATCTATGATCTCTAAAGAAGTAAATTCTTCTTTTTTTATGAGATAATTTCATTTCTTTGGTTTTTTTTCTTTCTACCTTGAAGAAAGTTTTCTTCTTCTGAGAGCTTGCTCATGTCTTTGAATTTCTCAAAATTTATAGGGAGGTTTTTCTGTACGTTTCTGTCTCCCTGAGACTTGAAGTCTGAGGGCTTGTTTATAGGGTAAGCTTGTTTGTTCAACCAGTTAAGGAGATTTTTTCTCCAATTGATTTGGGGAATTTCCCATCGTTGGATCTTTGATCCAAGGGCTTCTGATTTACAGAAGGCAATCTTCTTGTTTTTAACAAGATTGGTAAATCTTTCCATACAGAATTTATTCTGTGTTTTGGTGATTTTTAATCACCATTGGATCATTGATCCAACGGTGCTATGATTTATAGAGCACAATCTTGTTGTTTGGAAAGATTTTGAAGAATCTTTCTTTAATAGATTTTAATTCTGTTTGATTAATGGTTTATCATTATTATTAGATCTTTGATTTGACAGTGGGGGAGCTTTTAGTTCCAGTGCTGGCGCACCCGTGTTTCGCACGTGGTGCGCTGCTTAGGGTGCAGCGCAGTTAGTGCTAGCGCATCCATGCTTTGCACGTGGTGCGCTGCTTAGAGCGCAGCGCACTTAGCGCTAGCGCACACATGCTTTGCACATGGTGTGTTACTTAGGGCGCAACGCACTGAGCGCTAGCGCATCCGTTCTTTACACGTGGTGCGCTGCTTAGAGCGCAGCGCACCTAACGCTAGCGCACACATGCTTTACATATGGTGCGCTACTTAAGGCGCAGCGCACTTGGCGCTGCCTCTGAAGCTTTGCTCCATTTCAAAATTTGAATTTTGAATAGAGCTTTGCTCTGATTGGGGGAACAGTGCGCTCTATGATGAGCACAGCTGAGTTACCTATTTTTTTTTGGGGTTATAAACTTGAGACAGCAGCATACCTATTGAATAGAGTTCCAACAAAATCAGTGCCTACCTCTCCATATGAGATATGGGAGGGAAAGAGACCGTGTCTTAATTTTGTTAAGATATGGGGTTGCCCGGCCTATGTTAAAAAGCAAAATCCGGACAAACTCGAGCCAAGGTCTTTTCTGTGCAAGTTTGTAGGATATCCCAAGCATTCACGATGAAATATCTTCTACCACCCGGAGGAACAAAAGGTGTTTGTTACTCAGCATGCCACATTTTTAGAAAAGGAATTTCTTGTTAAAGAAATTTGTGGCGAGAAGGTAGAACTAGAAGAAGTTTTAGCGATACAAACTACGACAGAAGATTTGGTAGAACCAGAGAATTCGATAGTTCCCAACGAACCTCAGCCTCTCCGCCGATCTAGTAGGGTTCCTCATCCACCTGAGAGATACTACGGTTTTCTCATCTATGGTGGAAGCGAGGACTGCATCATGGAAGATGATGACCCGACTAGCTTCGAGCAGGCCATCACGAGTAGGGACTCTCTGAAGTGGCTGGATGCAATGCGATCTGAGATGGAATCCATGTACACCAACAAAGTATGGACTTTGGAAGTTGCTCCTGAAAGGGTAAAACCCATTGGGAGCAAATGGATCTTTAAGAAGAAACTTGGTGTAGATGGAAAAGTTGAGACTTTCAAACCTAGACTTGTTGCAAAAGGTTTTTGTCAACGACCAGGTGTGGATTATGATGAAACCTTTTCTCCAGTGGCAATGCTTAAGTTCATCCGCATCCTACATGCCATCGATGCATACCATGACTATGAAATTTGGCAAATGGATGTTAAGACCGCCATTCTAAATGGTGATTTAAAACAGTGCGTGTACATGACTCAGCCAGAGGGCTTCATAAACAGTAGGAGCAGCGGAAAGGTGTGCAAGGTGCTTAAATCCATCTATGTGTTAAAGCAAGTATCGCGGAGTTGGAACATCTGTTTTGATGTGGTAGTCAAAGAGTTTGACTTCATCAAAAACGTAGATGAACCTTGTATATACAAGAAGGTAGCAGAGAGTAAGGTTGTCTTCCTCGTATTATACATAGATGACATACTCTTGATAGGAAATGATGTTCTTATGCTGCACTCGGTCAAGCTCTTCTTATCACATAGATTCTCAATAAAAGATCTAGGTGATGCCTCCTACATCTTGGGGATTAAGATCTATAGAGATGGATCTAAACGGATACTGGGATTGTCCCAATCCAGCTACATTGACACCATACTAAAGAGGTTTAGTATGGAAGATTCCAAGCGTGGGAATTTACCAACGATCATAGGACTCACTCTCTCCAAAGAGATGTCTCCCAAGACTGATTTGGAGAGAGCTCGCATGCAAAGGATACCCTATGCTTCGGCAGTAGGCTCTATCATGTACACGATGTTATGTACCAGACCCGATGTAGCATACTCACTAAGTGTAGTGAGTAGGTATCAAGCAGATCCAGGAGAGAGTCACTGGACAGCTGTGAAGAACATTCTCAAGTACTTGAGAAGGACTAAAAAAGTTGTTCTTGATGTATGGTAACGGTGAACTCCAATTGGAGTCCTTTACCGATTCGAGCTTCCAGAGTGATAAGGATGACTCTAAGTCGGTATCGGGATTTGTCTTTACCCTCAATGGTGGGGCAGTTTGTTGGAAGTGTTCCAAGCAGGAAACTGTGGTAGACTCGAAGATGGAGGCCGAATAGATCGCTGCCAACGATGCTGCTAAAGAGGCAGTCTGGATGAAGAAGTTCATAACCGAACTTGGTGTGGTTCCGTCCATCGAGCATCCAATACCTTTATATTATGATAACAATAGAGCAATGGCTTTGGCCAAGGAACCCGGGTCCCATCAGCGATCCAGGCATATTCTGAGGCGGTATTACCTGATCCAGGAGATAGTTGGTCGCCGGGAGATCGAGTTAAGGAGAGTTGACACGAAGGACAGAACAACGGATCCACTCACAAAGGCCATACCCCAGATACAATTTGAGAGACTCTTCGGGGTGATGGGTATGAGATACTACAAAAACTGGCCTTAGTGCAAGTAGGAGATTGTTAGTTATGTGTATGCCCCAGAGGCCATTATCATACATATGATGTATATTATAGTGGATTATTCGACATATATAGAGAGGACTTTCTTGCTCGACATGATAGTATGCTCTATGGTTGCTCTTTGTCTTAACATGTAGACTTGTATTGTGATACTGTCTTGCTCTCATATGTTGATAAAGCCCTTAGGATGTGCAATTGACTACCAGGACTATGATGGAGATCATACTAGTGGGGCCACGGTAGTCCACAAGTACATCCTTTAATTGTTCCTAGTCGAGGGTGTATTGAGACAGGGCATCGATATTTCAGAGTAGACTAGCGTGTACGCTTCTTGACCCATATGATAAGCGATGGATGATCCCACATCCATTGGTGTTTGACATCAAAGATAGTATACGGGTGCTCAGTGGAGACTGGGTACACTAAACGGACTTGCCGAGAACTCCATGTTGGTATTATACCTATCGTCAGATAGTAGTTCTATGGTGACACTGGTATAGGTTTGTCTATAGACCCGAGATCGTCATAGAGTCATGTGTGATTCCCACTGTGCTTTGATTTCCACCTTACCACATTCAAGAGAACGTGCAAAACGGTGGCTTTTGGGTACAGTCCCGAATCACATGGAGGCAATGAGCGATAGGAGGGGTTTCGTCTCTTCCAGTATTGGGGGTTGATATTGCGCTGTGCTTGATTGGCTATAATAGGAAGTCCCTGGCCAGGGATGATACGGATATCTAATGGTAAGTGTTATCAGTAGTTTCTCGACCCGTTATGAGCCTCACATCGGCACGACTTATCGGTTACTGGGGTCTGACGTTTACCACCCCTAGAATGGATATGCGACATATCAGACAATGAGACCGGACTGTATGGTAGTGTTACTGACAGGCTTTACAGGAGTATGAGAAGACTTGGTTGTTGAACTTCTGATCGCTCAATACCCGGGTAGCCGTTACGTCCAGCTAGTACCGTTGACCGCTTGTGGGTGACTGATATGATCATCACCTACTGCCTGCGTATTAACGAGTCTTTAGAGTCCTACACATAGGTTTCCTGGCTCAGGCGAAATGAAGTAGGAGCACATATATGATATGTGCGGGACCGAGATTAATACGAGTATGTGATACCATATTCTATTCTCGTGATATTGGTATCGGTCGGTTATATGTGATATAGCCGGGTTATCGAATCAGGTTTTGATTCGATAAGAAGATACATATGATAATAATCGGTTATTTATGATATAGCCGGATTATTAAATCAAGTGTTGATTTGATAATTTAATGTATAATTGTATATTTGATATACTAATTTACATTAACAAATATTAGCCCACTTAAGCATTTCTTTTCTCACATCTGCACACTTAATATACATGTGATATATATTATTTGTGTTTTCATTTTTGTGTCATGCTTGATGATACACACTACATGAGTGTATGAGACTCATACCATGCCATTAGATAATTAGGGTTTTATTTATTTAATGCAAATATAAATTGGTTTGAATTAAGCATGGTTGCAAGCTTTGGAAGCTTGTGGAAACCATTGGCTTATTCCACTAAATTTGTCTTGCATTATATATTTATTAATCTAACCTTTATCATAAACCATGTTTAAGTCTCTACAAGGGTTATATGAGATATTTCTCACCCATGGTTGCCATTCACTCTCTCATCCATTATTCTCTTCATTTTCATTTTCAACAAGAGAAAGCTCTCTAGGTTTTGGTGAGGAAAAGAAAAAAAGTGAGAAAAAGAATTCTAAAGTGAGAAAAATTCCTACTTCATCATCCTCTACTAGATTAGCCATTTAGTTTAGGGTTTTAGCTTAACTAATCCCTAATTAGTGAAGAGGTAGCTTGAGTTGGTGTCTCCTCGAAGTAGATCATCTTCGGCTTCGAAGATCATTCTGCAAGCTCATTCATTTCAACTAGTGGAGCTTACGGAGAGTTTGAATCACCACTACTTGGAGCGAAGAGACTTCTACACGGAACATTTGAAGTGAAGGACCGGTTTACAAAGGTTGTATTCCATATTCACTTAGATGTAAAGTTGTTTACATATTCTATTGTCTAATTGTCAAGTTAAGATTCTAGGGTTAGGGTTAAGTAGCATGGAAATATTTTGAAAATGGCATAGATGATGCCTCCCGAAACCTTGCTATCGTGCTAGGTAACCCTAAATTTCTGGTTACTTATATTTGGATACACTCCTAGTTGATTAATGATGACCGTCCTCTTTCCATTTGGTTGACATGCACTAGAGACAGCTGCATGATTTGGATCTGTTCAAATTAAATCAGTGCCTCTGTTTCTGTCTTGTATATAGATGGTTCATATCTTAACGATATTAAGGTATATGAGGTTATCCGGCTGTAACATTTCAGAAAAATAAAATATTATTTTTCGGGAATTTTTATAATTAAATAATGAATATTATGAATATTCTAATAGTGCGGTATAATTAAATATCGATAAATTGGGGAAAAATTGGAAAATTATAGAAATTACTGAAATGAGGGTGTTTTAAATGAATTAAGCAAATTATGATTTTTTATAATTTATTATACCCTATTTTAATGCTAATCACAATTAAATATCGCTAATCGCGATTAAATATCGCTAATCGCGTATTAAGCCGGATTTGTGCACTTGACATGCACTATGTCATATTACTTTTTTCTGCATTTTCCTACCTGGTCTTTTCTTTTATCATGCATGGTTTTAGTTTTAAAATGAAAGAGAAAAGAAAAGGTTTTTAAATGGGCATGGTGAGAGGGCAAGACAGAGAATGAGAGGGGTTTCCTTTGACTTGAGCCATTCCTCCTTCACTTCATAACCCTCGTCATCTCTCCCCTTCACCTCCATGGCTGCTGCCCACTCTCCCCCATCCCCTCTACCTCATTACACAACACCAAAAACAACTCAAAAGTTCATCTCCATTTCACAAAAAACATGCACAAGCTCCTCACAAGCACTTTGGACCAAGAAAAATCTGATTTTTATCAGTTGGGGCAACTCAAGAATATTCTTGAGTTTCCAAATGAGGTATTTCCTGCACCCCTAGTATAGTATTTCATTTACTTTAGCGTTCATGTTAGTTTAGATGTGGTTTAGAGAGGTTTTGAAGTGTTTGGAAAATTCTAGAGAGGGTTAGGGGTTTCCTTGAGTTGTGTTGGTGAACTTGAAAGTAATTAATGACTACAAACCCCCATAGTGCAAAAAACCTGGACCAAACCAGAGACAAAACCATAGATTACATGTTTAATATCGAATGTCGGTTTGTGATTAAATGGGGGACTTCAAGGAATCTGGGATGACCCGTGGAGTTTTTGAGTTACCCAAACAACTCTAGAGACCAAATTGGACCTATAGGAGACCACCCTGCCTACAAGAACCCCAATGGAGCACTGATAGCCGAGCATGCCGGATTTCATGGTGGAGTGGCCGGCTACTTGGTGGGTTTTGGTGTCAAGGTTGATCTAGTAAGTCATATACACTATGTACATCACCCTAGACTTGTTTGTGCAACTCCTTTTGGCCTGAGTCAAAATCTGGGCACACTTTGGTGTGATTTTTGGATATGTTTTCCGTATTTTGAATGCTAGGTTTTGATATTTGGATTTGTATTTGGTTGTTTCATGTTTGTACATCAACAAAAAGTGTTGTTTAGTCGTTTTTGCACGCGTGGGCTATAGGTTCTGACCTATAGGCGATCCGTGTGCCGTTTTGGTTTCTGGAATTGATGTTAATAGTGATTGCGATTGTTTATTATTGTAGGTACCCTCGTGTGGATTCCGAGGAGATGGAGCATGACGTCATCGACTTCAGCAATCGAGGATCAAGGTGAGTAGATCTATATCTACGGGGGAAGTCGGGTGGATGGCATATAGCACCCCCGCAAATTTTGATGGAAACCGATTATATATAGAATATGGTTAAGGAAACCTTTAATAGAAAACTAAGGATAGGGTTATAAGATAGTTAGAGAACCATATTAGAAACTAAAAGATTGTTAGTTGTGATATAATACGATTGATACGTGATGACGGGTTTTGAGGACGATGTTGCCGTATTGGATATTATAGACTAGATAGCCGACATAAATGTGTCATCCGAACCATACCTATTTCCAAACTGAAGAGTTGTATGCATCTTTTATACAGATACTTAAAGGGACGTTACAGGTTTTCAAATGATATATTTTTCTTGTAAAGCATTGTAGCTCCTACCTTCAAAACTACGATTCGCTCCTTTGAAAACTTATTGTATGGTTCGGGTGTGTGTGTTAGATTAGATATGTATGCTTATAGTAAAGATAGATTGGATATGTGAAATTTACTTGATGTAAGATATAAATGCGATGAATGGAATATACGACGTGATATGATGATTTGATGAGATGTTGGTATACAGATGCGAGTCGATTGAGATGATTGATACCTTTGCCGGTCCCTTGATATGAGATTGTTATGGATGTGACCAGGGACATGGGTATATAGATAATTATAATGTGTGAATCTTGAATGATATGCCGTATGAGACGTTGGGTCCGTACCCTCATTGTCGTAAAGGTTGAAAGGATCCCTATTGGTTTTATGCCGCCGTACGATGATTTTTCCGTACGTGATGAGTTTGACTTGATGATTGATCCATACCCTTGACTAGAGGATGCCGTACGATGGATTATACCGTACGTGATGCTGTGAGGCTAGATGCCGATTGATAGATTCACCAACTCAGACATATGATAGATACGTATACCTGTCAGCATTTGCATATGTTTTACCTTATGCTGCATTCATGTTATTCTCATTGCATTCCATATACCTGTGCTAGTACACTTACACCATTATCGATGATGTGTATGTTACACGTACACAGATTTGCCGGCTCAAACACTTCATCATCGATAATTGCCATGTCACGACACAGTAGGATTGCTGCATTATGTTCGGTATCATATGAGTTGTGAGTACGCGACATTGCAATAATTAGACTTAAGTGCAAGTAGGAGATTGTTGGATATAGTGCCCTTAAAGTCAATTATTGGATCGCAGGTACGTGATTGCAATGATTGAGAGAGGACCTATACCGATAGGACAGTCTTGTTCGAGATGATAGTATGCTATCTGGTTTGTCTTGATCATCGTGTACATGCTTTAGTTCACTATTGCATGTTGATAAAGCCCATATGATTCTTTCTTGACTGCCAGCAGTATGATGGCGATCATATACATGGGATCTGGGGTCTATAAGCACATCCTTTAATTGTCCCTAGTCGTGGGAGTTTCGAGACAGGGCATCGATACTCCAGAGTAGACTAGTGTATACAGTCGAGACCCCGATGAGGGGCGGTGGCCGGTCTCACAAGCCATTGGTGTCAGTTGGTTCACCTAAGATGTATGTAGGGTTCCTAGGCACACTAATGAAGTCTCACAAGTGATCAAACATGCACAAATCTAAAATTCCTTGTGCCTACAAACCCTAATACGGATCGTTAACTAGATATATAGGCGAAGTAAGCATGTAAACGGAAATATAGCTAAAGGGAAGGGGCTACAACCTTTGTAGATCTGGTCCTCCACCTCCTAGGCTCCGTGATGAAGTCCCCTCGCTGTCCAAATCATATCTTGGGCTCTAGCGTCGGCTTCATCGGAGAAAAACGGGCTAGGTCATCGACGACTATGCCGAAGATGATCTACATCGAGGCATCGCAAGAACAAGCTCCAACTTCACCAAGCCTTGAAAACTTATGAAGGAAACACCCTATACAACTTGGCAAGAGGTATAGGATGAAGAAATAGGAAGTGGGTAGACTTTAGATTTGGATTTCTCACTCATTTTGGCTAGTTGCCATTGATGGTGCAAGCTTTCTTCAAGTTGAAGATGAAGAAGAAGATGATAAAGAATATGATAAGTGTTATGTAAATGATAAATAAATCAATACTTATCATTTACTAACCCTTGGTTAGTTATAGAGAATGGTCCATGGTTAACTTGAATGGTTTAGGTTAAAGATGAGACAAGAATGGTGACTTAGTCAAAGTTTCAAGAAACTTCAACTACAAACAAATCAAGCCACCATTCTATTTCTTTATCAATTTCTTTTTACAAAATAAACAAAAAGAATAAATAAATGAATAAGTAAATAAAAAGAAAACCCTAATCATAAACTTAACCATGGTCTAATTCTTTACACTAACCCTAGCTTGCATGTATCATCAAACATGATACAATCATGTGCACAAAATATATCACATATACAATGTGCACAAACCAAGTGAGTAAATCCATTTAAAGTGAACCAATACTAGTTAATGCAAAGTAATATATCAAATATATAATTCTACATTAAATCATTAAATCAACACTTGATTTAACGATCCGGTCATGTTGCATATAACCGTCTAGTATCCAATGTATCGGCTTATCGAGTCAATCATTGATTCGATAACTAGGCTATATCGCATATAACCATTCGATACATTCATCGCAAGAATAGAATACGGTATCACATACACGCATTATTCTCGGTCCCGCACATATCTCATATGCGCTCCTATTTCGTTTCGCTTGAGCCAGGAAACCTCTGTGTAGGACTCTAAAGACTCGTCAATACGCCGGCAGTAGATGATGATCATATCAAACACCCACAAGCCGCAAGCGGTCTGCTAAACGTAACGGCCACCCGGGTATTGAGCGATCAGAAGATCAACGAGCAAGCCTGCTCACACTCCTGTGAATCCAACCAGTAACACTTACCGTACAGTCCGGTCTGTTCGTCTGATATGTCGCATATCTCGCCTAGGGGTGGTAAACGTCAGACCCCAGTAGCTCGATAAGTCATGCCGACTTGAGGTCCATAACATTCGTGAAACAACTGATAACTCTTACCAGTATATCACTGCAACCCTGGCCAGGGATTTCCTGTTATGGCCAGTCGTGCATTGCGCAACATCAACCCCCAATACCGGGAGAGACGAATCCCCTCCTATCGCTCATTGCCTCCATGTGAATCGGGACTGTACCCAAAAACCACCTGTTTGTACGACTCAGAAGAGCCGTGGTAGGGTGGAAATCAAAGCACAGTGGGAGACACACAAGACTCTATGACAATCTCGGGTCAACAGACTAAGCTGTACCAGTGTCACCAGAGAACTGCCATCTGACGTGAGGTATAATACCATCTAGGAGTTCTCGGCGAGTCCGTTCAGTGTACCCAGTCTCCACTGAGCACCCGTATACCATCTCTGATGTCAAACACCAATGGATATGGGATCATCCATCGCCCATCACATGGGTCGAGAAAATACACGCTAGTCTACTCTGGAATATCGATGCCCCGTCTCGATATTCCCACGACTAGGAACAATGAAGGATGTACTCATTGACTACCCAGGCCCCACTATTATGATCTGCATCATAGTCCTGGAAGTCGAGTACACATCCTAAGGGCTTTATCAACATGTAATCAAAGAAACAGAAAGTATACATGTTAAGATAAAGAGAAACCAGATAGCGTACTATCATGTCGAGCAAGAAAGTCCTACCTATATATGTCCTAGCATCCACTACAATATATATCCAATGTACAGTAATGGCCTCTAGGGCATACATATAACTAACAATCTCCCACTTGCACTAGGGCCATCTTTAGCAGTGGTTGCAGTATCACATACTCAACCATCCCCTAAAAGTCTCTCTTTGGGAAAAGGCCTTCGTGAGTGGATCCGCCGTGTTGTCCTCTGAGTCTACTCTCCTAACCTTGATCAACCTGGAGATCAACTATCTCCATGATCAGGTGATGATGCCTCAGATTATGTCTGGGTCACTGATGGGACCAGGGTTCCAGGGTCGAAGCCTCACTTCCATTGTCACACAATGGTAGGAACCTAGTTCATCCTATGAACCAATATACACCCAAACTGCCTCTTTGGTAGTATCTTTAATAGCGATGTTACCAGACTTTATCGTCTAGTTTGCCACGGTATCTAGCTTGGAGATCTTCCAACATACCGTCCCTTTACTAAGGGTAAAGACACTGCCTGTGACTGACATTCAGTCGTCTTTATCACTCTGGAACCCTTCTATTGATTCTCCCCAAGATTGATTGATACCATCTCACTACAACTAGTGAGTATCCTAGCATCCATTTAGATCTATCTCATAGATCCAAAGCTTAGGATTTAGTATTTATCACTTTGATCCTATATGGAAAATCATTGTGATAAGCGGAGATTGATCGAGCGTAGCACAGGAAACTCTTTTCTTATCAAGAGTATGTCATCCACGTACTCTACGAGGATCGTCACCATACTCCCTACTACCCTTTTTGTTTATACAAGTTTCATCTACCATTTTGATGATGTCAACTTCTTTGACTAATCCATCAAAACAGATGTTCCAACTCCGCGATGCCTGCTTTATCCTATAAAGCATCTTGCACACGTTTCCGCTGCTCCCACTGACTACGAGGCCCTCTGGCTGTGTTCTTATAGACGTTCTCTTCTAAATCAATATTTAGAAAAGTAGTCATGGCACCCAACCACCAGATATCGTAGTCATGGTATGTAGCCGTGGCAAGTAGGATCTGGATGGATTTAAACATAGTCCCTGGAAAAGGTTTCATCATTATCCGTGCCTGGTTGATGACGAAAACCTTTAACAAGTCTAGCTTTGAAAGTCTCAACTTGTTCATCTACACCAAGTAATCTTCTCAAGATATACTTGCTCCTGATGGGGATTTAACCCTTCAGATATCGCAACCAAAGTCCATAATTTGTTGGTGTATATGGATTCCATCTCAGATTGCTAAGCATCCAGCCATTCTTATAGAGTCCCTACTCTTGATGGCCTGCTCGAATCTAGTTGGTGTAAGTGCACGGAGGCGCCCCGGTCGTCAATCCGACGGCCAAATGCGGAAACGGTGATAAACTTTAATTTTGCGAACTTTGCAAACCGGCACCACCGCGCACTAAACCCCGGATCGGGCCATTAAACTAGATCTAGCTAACAACAAGACGGGTTAGAGATATACCGACTGATCCGAGTCCTCCGGTCTTCATCTCCACTCCGATCTCCTCGCGGAAACTTCGGTCGTCGCCTCCTCGCCGGAAGGGCACCACATCGCCTGCATCTTTTACGGGCTCCCACCTCAATACCGAGGCAACTCGGGCATGAAGCCGGCAAGTCGACATGCCCAAGATATGCTTTAGAATGTGTAGTGTAGAGGCTATGTCTCACTTTGGGGTTAGTAGTTGCCTTGATGGAGGAATTAACAAGATATCAACTTGGGGTTTTATGGTAGCAATGAAAATGAGATGGATGATTAATTTCCCACACCAAAATGAAACCTCTCATTTTTTTCTCCTTCTCACAAATTGTGGCCGGCCCCTTGATGATATGAGAATGGTGGAGGGATTAATCAAGCATGAAGGGAGGTGATTGTAGGAGAAAAGCAAGGGTGACCACAAACAAACATCATCATAACAAAACCCATACCCAAATCAAATCCATTCACTTCACAATAAATGCAAGAATGGTGCAAAAGAAAAGATGCTCTCATAATAAATCCTTTTGCAATAAACCCCTCCACAAAATGTTATTTGCAAACTTGCAAATAACACCCTCCAACGAAAAGTCCGACCGGGAAGGAAAAAGAGAACACCGGCCGGAACGGAATGCAAACTGGCAACTCCAGAAAACTGGTCCCGTAATAAATTACAGGAAAACCCCGATACTGTGCATACACACCCGCATCTGTATTCCGTCCGGATACAAATGCAAAGAGACAAAATCTACACTGTACTATACTAGGATCCGGCTTAAACCAAAGCCGGCTAGTAATATCCGTCCGATCCTGATCCGTGCAATACCGCACGTATCTGATCGAACCCTGCCATATATCTATACGGCCTCTAGTACAAACCGTCTGATCCTGATCCGTGCAATACCGCACGTATCTGATCGGACCCTGCCATACCTCCATACGGCCTCTACAGCGTTTCGCCCGAAAGCTGAGTAACTGAATGTGTGGTGGACTCTAAAGACTCGTCAATACTATGGCTGTGGATTTAACCACTAGCACGTCAGAGGTATAAGCCAATACGTAACGGGCCACCAGCTATTGACTAAAAGGGACGTCGATGAGCGAACTCATCCTGACACCCTACTGAGCCTGTCAGTGACAATATCCGTACAGTCCGGTCCGTTCGTCTATGAGCATCGCATGTCGGGCCTAGGGGGTGGGTAAAAGTCAGACCCCCAAAAGCGGTACAAGTCGTGTCGGAGTGAAGCCCAGAACACCCTGAGATACTACTGGAATACCTACCAGTAAATCTCCTGCCTTGGCCAAGGACTTCGTGTAATGGCTCTCCTAGACACAGCGCGACCTCACCCCCAATACCGGGAGAGACGAACCCCCGAAGATCCGCTCACTGCCTCCATGTGGCTCGGGACTGTACCCAACTAAAACCTGTTTGAACGACTCCTTTGAGCCGTGGTAGGGTAGTAATCAAAGCACAGTGGGAACTCACACGAGACAAATGACGATCCCCAGGTCGATGAACTAACCTGTACACATGTCACCAGGGAACTGCTATCTGACGTCAGGTATAAGACCAACTAGCAGGTTCCCAGCGAGTCCTGTCCGGTGTACTCATAACCTAATGAGCACCTGTATACATCTTAGGTGAACCAACTGACACCAGTGGCTCGTGAGACCGGCCACCGCCCCTCGTCGGGGTCTCGACTGTATACACTAGTCTACTCTGGAGAATCGATGCCCTGTCTCGAAACTCCCACAACTAGGGACCTTTTAAGGATGCGCTTATAGACTCCAGCTCTCACTTATATGATCGCCCTCATACTGCTGGCAGTCAAGCAAGAATCCTAGGGGCTCTATCAATGTGCAATAGTGACATGTCAGGTCACCTAAAGCAGTACACGATGATAAAGGTAAATCAGATAGCATACTATCATCTCGAGTAAGACTGTCCTACCGGGATAGGTCCTCCCTCAATCATTGCAATCACGTGCCTGTGATCCAATAATTGACTCTGAGGGCACTATCTCCAACAGTTGGGTCATCATCTCATGATGTATTCCATGCTCCCACTGTCATCGAGAAACCAAGGTATCTCTCAGGTGGGTGAGGAACCTTACTAGATCGGCGGAGAGGCTGAGGTTCGTTGGAATCTACTGAATCCTTTGGTTCTACCAAATTATCTGCTGTAGTTTCGTATAGCTGGAACCTTTCCAGTTCTACATTACAGACCTTGCCTCGAGCCTGTCCGGATTTTGCTTTTAGACATAGGCCGGACAATCCCAAATCTTAACTAACTTAAGATATGGGCTCTTCCCTTTCCATATCACATATGAAGTGGTAGGCAACTGATTTGATTCGAACCTAATTCAATAGGTATGCAGCTTCTCAAGCGCATAACATTCAAAAGGAAATAGGTAACTCAGTAATACTCATCGTAGAGCACACGATATCTAATATTGTGTGATTGCTCCGCCCCGATACACCGTTGTGCTGTGGTGTATTCAGAGGAGTAATACTGAGAGAGAATCTCATTTTCCTTTAGAATAGTCTAAGGATTCCATGTACAAGTATTCTCCTCCCTGATCTCATCATAGGACATAATACTTATACCCGTATTTTGGTTATCTACTTCCTAGTTATATTCTGTGAATACCTCAAAAGGTTCGGACTTATATTTCAACAGGAATATATGACTGAATCTTGAGAGATTATCAGAAAATATAATGAAGTATAAAGAACCTGTCCTGGCATGTGTAGACAGGAGACCTTACATACATCATCATGTATCAGTCCCAAGAGTTCATTAACTCTTTCTCTGTTTCCAATAAACAGGGCTAAGGTCATCTAATCTTTGTGACATGACTGGCAAGTTTCATAAGATGTAAATTCAAACTGATTTAAATATGCATCTATTATGTAACTTCAGCCAGTCGGGCCGCTTTGATATGACCTAGTCTACAATGCCTCAAGAATGATTCGTTCATTTCTGAACTCTTCCTCTTGTGTGTGTTCTGAATACTAAGAACTGTAGTTTGATTTGGAACGTTAATGCTTTTAGATAACGCACCTAAACTGATCAACTTTTGATATAGGAAATGTTCAAAACATTATCCATCAATACAAAATTATATCATTTCTTTACTAATAAAGAAACTAATATGATTTTGTATATCAGGTTCGGTATCTAATAGCATTTGCTCAGAATCAATGTATTGGTAATACAGAGTGACAGTGACCAACAGACTTGGCTGCAACACTTGCCCCGTTTTCTCCCTCATGAAACTTATCACCCGTTCTCAGTTTTTCTACCTTTTGTAGCCCTATGTAACAGATTACATATCTGGGATCCTGACCCTGTATCATATACCCAGGATCCAGAGGATACTAAGAAACAGTTCTGTATAATGAACACACCCAAAGGAGATGCATCATATGCACTTTCTTCGTTTGGGCGGCATAGGAATTCTGGTATTCCCCTATTTCCTGCTCTGTCTTATAACAATTATAAGTTGGAGCGGGACCAACGTTCCCCAGCTCAGTATAACAAGCGGGTTCGGTCAATATCCGTATTATTATCTTGATTAAGGCGTGATATGGTCGCTACCAGGAGAGAGAGAGAAGAAAACACTCTGCGTGCGCTCTTTCAAGATCAGATTGGTTATATATTTTATCTAATCAGGATGGCTCCCACTGTTTTTATCAAATCTTCCTTCAAACCTTAAAAGGAAAGACTAGCCGGGATTAATTACACTCTACAAGTTCGCCAATCTTTCAGCCAGGCCAGTGTCGGTACTTTGAGGGAGGTTCCCCGTGCTTTCGCAGGCACCTAATTACAGTAAATCTCGTTTTCCCAGAGGCGTAACCCCGTTGACACCTTTCTAGACACCTACTTGATCGGCTAATTGTAAAGTGCAAAACTCTCCCAGGAGTAACAATTACTCGCAGTGGGTATCGGGATCCAACTATCATATTGAAGGTATGCAATCTCATTGCAAATTTCAACACTTGAAACTCCCGATAAAGGTTTTTACCCCTAGCACCTATGACCTTAACTATGGTCAACAAATCATAAGTACTAGTCAAGTTCTACCCGTCATTTCGTGATTAATTAGACCCACCCACATGACCCTTAACTAAGTTCAACAAAGTCACGCGACTGTCCTAACTAATCGCATCATATGCGGTGTAGGAAGACATCACTTAGCTACCGTACACTGTGCCTTAACTAAAGTCAACAAACACAGCACGAATACTAAGTACTCTACTTCCTAAAATGACGGAGGGTTGCGGCTGGTTTTTATGAAAACCTTTAACGCTTTGAACTTGATCTCGTTGCGGAATCAAATGGTTTTTAAATGGAATTTTTTCGAGGCTTTTCTAGTTTTGCTAAAGGGGTCACTCCCGGTGAAGGGATCGTCGGCCCTTTCCTCGTCGAATGAGGTGCGGGATATATCATATATATCACTGTGCAAAGCAGAAACTATAGAAGCGATCAAAAGACAAACCGAGTATGTAGCATCTGCCAGTTATTGCTAAAGGAGTCACTCCCGGTGAAGAGATCTCAGTCCTTTCCCTATCGAATAAGGTGCAGGATGTTCTACAATGAACACCGCGATGCAAAGCAAGAACTGTAGCTACCTGTTTTTATTTTAAAATTCGATTCGACAACATCAATTAGGTTTATTTTCTTTCATTAATCTCATTAATGAATATCCCATCATTTAAGTCCACCTAATCATCACAGATAAATATAACGTATGCTTATGCCATCCGCATTCGCCTCGATGTCCCGTCTGCACCGTTAGGTTAGGTAACTAACGGCAGAGCGGGGCAGGGCTAGCGCGGGTGTAAAACATAAGCAACGTCAATATAATATATCATATATACTATATATAATATCTGTCACAGAACATCACATGATCACAGATAAATCACAGCAGAAGAAACATATGAAATATTGGATATACTAGGACGTCCGTGTTTTCAATACGAGCCAGTATAAAACACGGATTCCACGGTCGTGATGAGTAGCCAATCCTACACCCCTAGACCATTACGAGAGCGGCAAGCAACCATACCAATTCTAGGGTTAGGAGACCCGGACTCGACTCCTCGAGTTGGTCTCCCACTGGACCCCAGAACCCGGTTACTTGTGCCCTCCTCCTTGGGTCTATCCTAGTGCAGAAAAGTAAATAATATACATCAACGGTGACAACTTCCGCAACCTGGAAGTGCCCCAATAAAATAATATTACATACAAGTTTTTACATGAATGAAAATGAAAAACACTCATCTCACATAAAAACCCCCGGGCTATTCAAACACGACGATCCAATATAACATATCCAGCAACACATAACATCACATGTCATCAACGTAAGTAAATATGCGCATCCCAATTGTCGTTGACATATAGCAACGAAACCGGCGATATCACATATTACACTTACGGTCACAGAAAAGAAAGTGTAAAACTACAACAGTTGGAATCCGCAACCACCTCAGACATCGCATGCCTGATCAAATGAATTCTTTAGACATCGCATGCCTAACAATTATAAACCCCGCATTTTAGTCTCATTATCGAAAACACTTTTCAATATCAAGTTGGGCAATTCAACAGGATTCCCGACATTCTGATCGAATGCTCGTCGCAAACTTTAGTAGGCGGCCGCACCCCCGACGCCGTCGACAAAGTGCACCGAGGCGGAACACCGCTGCCGCGAGCACCCGAGCGGATGCTTTCGGCGACGGGGTTCTCCTACAGTCACTTGGTCGGGGCTATAGAGTGAGGCTGTCTATTAAGTTTACCCGGAGAGTATCCGCGTACACTACGTGATTGCGACGGACTTTTGATCACATCAAAACTCCGTGGCAACCGATCAAGTGAGACTAAACTGCTACGTTTATAATATTCATTCAGTTATCACATAACTTTTGTGAATTCCAATTGTTGTATCACATTCCGGATAAACAGAAAATGGTAAACTTTCCGATTGAACATTCGAACACCCAAGTATTCCCGAAACAGCTCAACACATGAAATAAGTCTAACAACATTCAGTTCGTGCCTCAGTACCAACGGTCCAGCCGTAGAAGGGTCATGCCAACGCCTCACATGTGGCACGCCGTACTGCCCCAAACCCAAAGGTTCAAAGGGCAGTTCAAGACGGTCACATAATCGAGTTAAGGTTTGTTGTCTTCTAGAGGGTCCATCGCGTTACTTGCACTACTTAGAACATCGTTAAACTACGGAAAAAATCCAACAATTGGAAATTTCCCGGCAGGGGAAAAAGTGGGTATTTATATCCGGTCAAACTTTTTAACATATTCTAAGATTATCCGGAAAAGCACACAGACAGAATTAGACAATCCGATCGATACACCGAGTCCCCAATACAACCCAGAAAATGCAACTCTGGAAAAAATTATTAAAAATCCCCAGGAAAACCAGCACAGACAACTAAGAATTACTGTGCAAAATTGGATGCACAAAACGACAAAATGGCCGCGGAACCGCCGCATGAGCATGCTCATGCCACTGATCCGCGGCGCCTTTATGGAATCAGGTCCTCGAATTTTAAAGCAATCCTTAGATCTTCCTGCTGATTTTTCTGAATATTTTTAATTCACAAAAAACCACGAATTTCAAAAAAAGTCCAGAGAGCATTTTTAGGTTTGGATTTTGGGTTGATCGGACTTCCAATTCCGTCGGGACTTCGCCTAAGGCTCTAGCTAGGCTCTGATAACACTGTAGGGTTCCTAAGCACACTAATGAAGTCTCACAAGTGATCAAACATGCACAAATCTAAAATTCCTTGTGCCTACAAACCCTAATACGGATCGTTAACTAGATATATAGGCGAAGCAAGCATGTAAACGGAAATATAGCTAAAGGGAAGGGGCTACAACCTTTGTAGATCCGGTCCTCTACGTCCTAGGCTCCGTGATGAAGTCCCCTCGCTGTCCAAATCATATCTTGGGCTCTAGCGTCGGCTTCATCGGAGAAAAACGGGCTAGGTCATCGACGACGATGCCGAAGATGATCTACGTCTAGGCATCGCAAGAACAAGCTCCAACTTCACCAAGCCTTGAAAACTTGTGAAGGAAACACCCTATACAACTTGGCAAGAGGTAGAGGATGAAGAAATAGGAAGTGGGTAGACTTTAGATTTGGATTTCTCACTCATTTTGGCTAGTTGCCATTGATGGTGCAAGCTTTCTTCAAGTTGAAGATGAAGAAGAAGATGATAAAGTATATGATAAGTGTTATGTAAATGATAAATAAATCAATACTTATCATTTACTAACCCTTGGTTAGTTGTAGAGAATGGACCATGGTTAACTTGAATGGTTAGGGTTAAAGATGAGACAAGAATGGTGACTTAGTCAAAGTTTCAAGAAACTTCAACTACAAACAAATCAAGCCACCATTCTATTTCTTTATCAATTTCTTTTTCCAAAATAAACAAAAAGAATAAATAAATGAAAAAGTAAATAAAAAGAAAACCCTAATCATAAACTTAACCATGGTCTAATTCTTTACACTAACCCTAGCTTGCATGTATCATCAAACATGATACAATCATGTGCACAAAATATATCACATATACAATGTGCACAAACCAAGTGAGTAAATCCATTTAAAGTGAACCAATACTAGTTAATGCAAAGTAATATATCAAATATATAATTCTACATTAAATCATTAAATCAACACTTGATTTAACGATCCGGTCATGTTGCATATAACCGGCTAGTATCCAATGTATCGGCTTATCGAGTCAATCCTTGATTCGATAACTAGGCTATATCGCATATAACCATTCGATACATTCATCGCGAGAATAGAATACGGTATCACATACACGCATTATTCTCGGTCCCGCACATATCTCATATGCGCTCCTATTTCGTTTCGCTTGAGCCAGGAAACCTCTGTGTAGGACTCTAAAGACTCGTGAATACGCCGGCAGCAGATGATGATCATATCAAACACCCACAAGCCGCAAGCGGTCTGCTAAACGTAACGGCCACCCGGGTATTGAGCGATCAGAAGATCGACGAGCAAGCCCGCTCACACTCCTGTGAATCCAACCAGTAACACTTACCGTACAGTCCGGTCTGTTCGTCTGATATGTCGCATATCTCGCCTAGGGGTGGTAAACGTCAGACCCAGTAGCTCGATAAGTCATGACGACTTGAGGTCCATAACATTCGTGAAACTACTGATAACTCTTACCAGTATATCACTGCAACCTTTGCCAGGGATTTCCTGTTATGGCCAGTCGTGCATTGCGCAACATCAACCCCCAATACCGGGAGAGACGAATCCCCTCCTATCGCTCATTGCCTCCATGTGAATCGGGACTGTACCCAAAAACCACCTGTTTGCACGACTCAGTAGAGCCGTGGTAGGGTGGAAATCAAAGCACAGTGGGAGACACACAAGACTCTATGACGATCTCGGGTCAACAGACTAAGCTGTACCAGTGTCACCAGAGAACTGCCATCTGACGTAAGGTATAATACCATCTGGGAGTTCTCGGCGAGTCCGTTCAATGTACCCAGTCTCCACTGAGCACCCGTATACCATCTCTGATGTCAAACACCAATGGATATGGGATCATCCATCGCCCATCACATGGGTCGAGAAAATACACGCTCGTCTACTCTGGAATATCGATGCCCCGTCTCGATATTCCCACGACTAGGAACAATGAAGGATGTACTCATTGACTACCCAGGCCCCACTAGTATGATCTGCATCATAGTCCTGGAAGTCGAGTACACATCCTAAGGGCTTTATCAACATGTAATCAGAGAGACAGAAAGTATACATGTTAAGATAAAGAGCAACCAGATAGCGTACAATCATGTCGAGCAAGAAAGTCCTACCTATATATGTCCCAGCATCCACTACAATATACATCCAATGTACAGTAATGGCCTCTAGGGCATACATATAACTAACAATGTATACAGGTGCTCATTGCGTTATGAGTATACCGGACAGGACTCGCCGGGAACATGCTAGTTGGTATTATACATATCGTCAGATAGCAGTTCTCAGGTGACATGTATACAGGTTAGTCTGTCGACCTGAGATCGTCATTTATCTCATGTGAGTTCCCACTGTGCTTTGATTACTACCCTACCACGGCTCAAAGGAGTCGTGCAAACATGTTTTTTTTGGGTACAGTCCCGAGCTACATGGAGGCAGTGAGCGGATCGTCGGGGATTCGTCTCTCTCGGTATTGGGAGTGAGATCGCGCTGTGTTTAGGGGAGCCATTACATGAAATCCCTGGCCAGGGTAATCGAGATTTACTGGTATGTATTTCAGTAGTATCTCAGGGTGTTCTGGGCTACTTTCCGACACGACTTATACAGCTATTGGGGGTCTGACGTTTACCAGCCCCCTAGGCCCAATATGTGATACTCATAGACGAACGGACCGGACTGTACGGATATTGTCACTGTCAGGCTCAGTAGGGTTTCTGGATGAGTTTGCTCATCAGCTTCCCTTTCGTTCAATACATTGGCCACCGTTACGTACAGCTAATTCCTCTGACGTGCTTATGGTTATACCCAGTGCCAGTGTATTGATGAGTCATTAGAGTCCCCCACAGAAAGTTTCCCAATTGCGGGCGAAACGTTGTAGAGGCCGTATGGTTTTATGGCAGGGTTCGAACATGCACGTGCACTTGTGCTCGTGTCATGGTTCGGACAGATAATACTAGCGGGCTTTGGTTTAAGCCGGATCCTAATATTATATTGTTAGAATATTTTTGTCTCGTTGCATTTGTATTTGGTCGGAATACAAATGCGGGTATGTATTTACAGTTGAGGTGTAATCTCGTAATTCGTTACGGGATTATTTTCGGAGTTGCCAATTTCCTTTTTTGTCGTCTTAAACATCACCCTCCATGTCTAATTTATGTGAGCATTGACCATTGATCTTTGACCTTGACTTTGTCAAGACTTTTGCCATCCCTTGCACTGAATTTTTGGCAGAGGGGGGGCTGCCCATTTCGAGAGCATGGGTTTGGGGCATGGGCTTTTGTTTTGAGGTGGCTGATTTTCATTGGGGGGTTTCTGCAATTCACTGATTGGAGGGGTTTTTTATGGTGACAAAAAATCAACCTCACTTGATTAATTCACTCCCCACTTCTCTTTGCACATTCTACAGAGAACCATTTTCTTGCTTCATGCAAAGTGGCCGAGCCCAATTCTTGCAAGCTAATTCTCTGTTTCTCTAAGCAAAATTCTTTGCTCACATTTCCATCCAAATTGGCAACTTCACCCTTGAGACAAAAGATTCTACACTCTCTCTATTTCATTCTTGGACTTGTCGGCTAGCACACTTCATGTCCGAGTTGCCTGGGTTCGAGGCGGGAGCCCGTATAAAGATTCGATGACGTGGTGCCGTTTTGACGAGCGAGATCGGAGACCAAACTTCGTCGGCGCAACAGCGAGGAGTTAGGCATGGGGATTGAAGACCGAAGGACACGGATCGATCGGTATAATTTCCTAACTCATTTTACAGATTGCCAGTTTACGGTTAATGGAACGATCCGGGATTTTGGGTTGCGGTGGCGCCGGTTTCGTAAAAAGTTTTTGTTCCGCATTTGGCGTCGTTCAGACGGCCGGGTCACCGCCGTAGCCCAACATGGTATCAGAGCCAAACTGTTAACCGCTTACTAGCTTGTTCTAACATGTTTAAAAGCCCGATCGAACAAAATTTCCGAAACCGCAATTTCAATACTAAAGTTTCTGTCGATTTTTTAAACTGGTCGAAAAATTATTTTGAGTGTTTTAGAAAATCAGACAGGCATTTTGAAGACACTGGAAGAAATTTGGTAGCACAAACTCACCACTAGATCACGGAACCGCGGCCAAACGCCCATGTTTGCTTCGGTTGCGCGGCGCTTTGGTGGGTTCGCTGCACCAATTTTCTTCTGGGGGACTTCAACTTGGAAATGTGGTTTCTGGAACATTTAGTTTTGGCCCAGATTATTTTGAGTACTGGATTTGTGCTTGGGGCCCACTTCGGGAAGTTTTGTCGATCGGAATTTTAAAAGTGTTAGTTTGCAGTGTTTTACATTTCTATCTGTGACCGTGAATGTCATTTGATCGGTAAATCTTATCTAATCGCTATAGTCCTTTTAGACGGATTTGCGAACGTGACATTTACGTTGATATTCTTTGTTGTGCTGTGATATTGCGGATTTGTCGTGGTGGATAGTTCCTGTGCAATGGTAGTGCTGTTTGGATTTATTTGTACATTTAATATTGCGGGGCGAGCATCTGACATGTGGACTACCGTCACTGTCTGTTTGTATATTATTCTTTTGGGGCACGACCGGGATGAGGTCGGTGTACCCGTTGTATATATTTTTTCTTTTCTGTACTAGGATTACCCCGTGGTGGGGTGCACGGATAGCCAGGTTCTAGAGGGCAACGGGCCCGCATCTCATGGCGTTGAGATGGAGGGGGCTTCACTCTAGAATTGGCGGGCTATTCGCCGCACTCGTAAGGGGTACAGGTTGACCCAAAGAAGGGTGCTCAAGTTACCGGATTCCGTGAAGTGCCGGGTGGTCCATTCACTTTGCTGAAGGGGGCTGTCTTGCTTCAGGTTTTGGTGAGTAACTTGCCGCACTCGTAGGGGTCTAGGTTTTCATTACACATGCTATCCACACGACCAGGGGAAAGTCGGGTTTCATTTGCGGCTCTATTAAACCCGGGGATCCCAGATTATCTGTATTGTTCTGTGATGCTTATTACTTTTCTGTGATGTTGCATTTATCATGCCTGGAGCGATTATTATATATTTATATATATACTAGTAGACGTTGTATATGTTTTGCCCCCGCGCTAGTCCAGTCCCCGCTCTGTCGTTAGTTAAGTAACCTAACGGGTGATGACGGGACCCAACGGCGAATGCGGATGGAATATACGTACATTATATTTTCGTTCTTTTCTAGTGTGATCATTTGATGGAAATGCGTTGATTCTTATCAATGCAAGGAAAAAAAACCTATTTATGATGTTGTTGGAACAATTTTCAAAAAGCTGTTATTACTAGGGCGTTTTCTTCTGTTTTGCACAGTGATATTCGGTTATGAATATCCAGCACCTCATTCGACGAGGCAAGGGCCGAGATCCCTCCATGGGGAGTGACCCTTTGGACAGAGGTTTGCGTCAGGGTAATAACTTCACTATAGTCGATTACTTTTTGCTTTGCATCGTGTTATTCAGATTGGAATACCCTGCACCTCATTCGATGTGGAAAGAGCCGAGATACCTTCACCGAGAGTGACCTCTTTAGCAAAGGTTTTCGTAACTATATATTTATAAAAACTACCCGGTTCCATCAACGATATCAAATTCATTACGTTAATGGTTTTTCGCCAAAAACCAGCCGAAGTCCTCCGTCATTTCAGATTAGTATTGCTTAGTATTCATGCTACGTATGTTGACTGTGTCAAGGCGTAGTGTGCGGTAGCTCTGTAATACTTTTCTGTCGCATGGATATGTAGATTGGTTAGGACGGTCATACGGTCATGTTGACTATATCAAGGACTCGTACGGATGGGTTTAATGCAATCAAGATAATGACGGGTTGAACTTGATTAGGATCCTTTGATATGTTGACTGTGTCAAGGTCACTTGGGTCCTAAGGGTAAAAACACACATCGGGAGTTTCAAACATACAGGAAACTTGCCAGGCAGGCGCATACATTCTGGAGTATGGTAACTTGAGTAGCTTCCATCAAGTTATCATGCGATGATAGTTGGATCCCGATTCCCACTGATGAGTTAGTTTACTCCTCGGGTGATTCCGACTAATTCTTCATTCAGGTTTGGAGGAGAATTTGAGAAAACAGTGGGAGGTTTCCTGATTAGATAAAATGATTAACCATTATGATCTAGGTTAGAGTGCATGCAGAGTGTTTCTTTTCTCTCTCTCTTTGACTGCGACCATGACCCGACCCTAGACTATAACTCAGCGACCAAATTAACCGAACTTTCTTATAACACTGGCTTTTGGATTGTCTCAGTTGCATACATCATTGCCACTCCTAATTCACCTTTGTATTTCTCCAGAACACCCTGTATTACTATGAACATCCAATTCCATTGGATAAATCCATCGTATGGTTATATACGAACTCGAAGGAACTTTTTCGAGGATGGATTCTGGTTCAGGAGAAATAGGAATAAGGTTTATTCAGTTGTCTTTTATCCTTACCTTCTCTCAGGTTACGAGTATTCCTAAGATTAGGAGAGTACACCTATTATGCTAATTAGATAGTCTTCTTCCAAACCATAGGCTGGTGCCGAATGGTAGGGAAGGAAGAAAACCACTTAGCCTAACGATGGTGTACAGAAGGTAATGAGTAAAGACAAATAAAGGGAATTGGAGATATGGCAAGGAAATATATGGTTACAGTCACGAATATTATAATGGAAGAGGCATTACTAGGAATACCCGGATACCCCTTCGAAACATATTCATGTTTTATTTTCATTGTGTATTGTTAATACAAAACTGATTTCCAAATTAGACCCTTACTCCAGGGTATGTATTTACCAGGTATGATTCTCACATCTGTATGGTTTTACAGATGATGAGTGAGAGTACGATATTGGGAATTAGGTGATCATCCTCATTATATCGGAATTTGTTGTAATTGGTGATAATTGAGGAAATCGCCTGGGAACAGTTTTCAACCTATGACGCACAGAGTTAGAGTTATTAAACTCAGGAGACTTATACAAAGTATTGTATATTTTCCAGTGTCCATTAGGACAAAGGGGTTGGTCCTCGTACTGTATTCTGTTTGCTTGTGACTTCTCAAGTTTTAGACAAGTGTTTCGTACAAATACAAGGTCCAAGTTTGAGAAGTTATAGGTACAAGAATAAAGTAAAGAACCAGGTGCCGCAAGTATCGGGGTTCGTCAAGGTGATCGAAGATGTAGATACTTGTGTACGGTATTCAGTTAATTGTAATGGTTTTGAGAAATTTGTTTCTCTATCAGGTTACTCATAATTGGATGCACTCCTAAGTTGAGTAATGCTGATCGGCATCTCTCCATTTAGGTTACATGCACTGGAGACAGATGCATGATTTGAATCTGGTTCCAATTAAATCAGTGCCTCTATTTCTATATTGTATATAGAATGGTTCATATCTTAACGTTGTTAAGGTATGGGGAGTTGTCCGGCTTATGCTTAAAACCAGACTCTTGATAACTCAAGAAACGTTTCTGTAATGGCAGTTTGTGGGTTTACCCGGGCTTTGACGAGGGTTAACTTTCTACCATCTGGAAGATCAATAGTGATATTGTTCTTGACTCGCCACAGTTTTAGTAAAATGGACTTTTTTCAGAAAACAGTAGTGGGAGTATGGTAGAACTGGTTGTGATTCCAAAACCTCTAACGATTACGAAAAATTTAATAGAACCTAAAGATTCAATCTGGTTTGACATTCCATTAGCCACTGCGCAGATATGGTGGGTAACCTCAGGCACCCGAGAGGTACTCCGGTATCCTCAAGGACGGTGACAGGGAAGTTCTTGTTTACCCAAATTTGACACTACTGTTGTTCTAGACTATGAAAATCGGCAGGAGGATGAGTATAGCGTCGTTCTAAACTAGCTTTAGAAGTACACGCGTATATGACTCTGCCAGAGGGTTGTCGTAGTCAGTGGGAGCAGCGGAAGCGTAGTAGACAAGTAGCTTATATCTATTTATAGACTAAAGCAAATATAGCGGAGATAGATCATCTATTTCTTATGTGACAGTCATGGGCTTTGACTTCATCAGAATAGGGGATGGATCTATTAAGAGGGTAGTAGGGTGTGAAGTTCTGGTTCTTGGATGACATAAACATTGTAGGAAGTGAAATTCCTGTACTACGATCGGTCATACTGTGGTAGTCACATAGTAGTTTCTCCACATAGGATATGGATATAATATCAGGCATTCTGGTTACTGGATCTACGGTTTTAGATCTAAATTTGGGTAGTTTCCCAATCAGGGTACTTTGGCAGCATTCTAAAGGTATTTTAGAATTAATGACTCCTGGCATGGTGGTATACCTGCGGGTGATGGAGTCACCCTCTCTAAAGGTGTCTTACAGACTAAAGGGGAGAGGAATGTGCATGATTGGCAGATCACTTGCTTAGGCAATTGAGTTGATCATGAGATGTCAAGTACCACACCAGATATTGTTTTTGCACTAGATGCAATAAGTTGATATTAATCCAATCCTGGAGAAACGTTCGGAAGTAGTTTTAGAACATAAGTAGTTATTCAAGGAATTTGATAACGACAGCCTCCTTCGAGGAGACAGTTATCATTCCAGGCTTCCAAGGTAACCCGGTTGACAGAGTGACTGTTAGAGTTATAGTTTTCCATCTGACAAGGGGCAGAAGTTTGGACAGGTGATCCAAGCGGATACTGTGCGAGGCGTGGTGCAGGATACTGATTAAATTCAGTTGACAATACAGTCTAAGAAGTTTGCTGGATTTCGAGTTCATTTATGATCTGGGTCCCATCTGATATCCAGACATATTCTAAGACATGTATTGCTCATTTCGGGAGATTGCTTTCTCAGCGAACTTTAGACAAAGAGAGACATAGAAAGAAACATCAGGGCGGATCCTCTCACTGAGGCTATTTCTCGAACACAATAATTTTACAAATGAGCTTTGTGAAACTGATTAGTAGAGGAGTTGGATGTTCGGTATCACACGAGCTCTGAGTACGCGGCATCGCAATAATTAGCCTTAAGTGCTAGTGGGAGATTGTTGGATATAATGCCCTCAAAGTCAATTATTGGATCACAGGTACGTGATTGCAATGATTGAGAGAGGACCTATACCGATAGGACAGTCTTGCTCGAGATGATAGTATCCTATCCGGTTTGTCTTTATCATCGTGTGCATGCTTTAGTTCACTATTGCATGTTGATAGAGCCCATAGGATTCTTGCATGACTGCCGGCAGTATGATGGCGATCATATACGTGGGAGCTGGGGTCTATAAGCACATCCTTAAAGTGTCCCTAGTCGTGGGAGTTTCGAGACAGGGCATCGACACTCCAGAGTAGACTAGTGTATACAGTCGAGACCCCGACGAGGGGCGGTGGCCGGTCTCACAAGCCATTGGTGTCAGTTGGTTCACCAAAGATGTATACAGGTGCTCATTGCATTATGAGTATACCGGACAAGACTCGCCGGGAACATGCTAGTTGGTATTATACATATCATCAGATAGCAGTTCTCAGGTGACATGTGTATACGTTAGTCTGTCGACCTGAGATCATCATTTGTCTCATGTGAGTTCCCACTGTGCTTTGATTACTACCCTACCATGGCTCAAAGGAGTCGTACAAACAGGTTTTAGTTGGGTACGGTCCTTAGCCACATGGAGGCAGTGAGCGGATCATCGGGGATTCGTCTCTCCCGGTATTGAGGGTGAGATCACGCTGTGTTTAGGAGAGCCATTACATGAAATCCCTGGCCAGGGTAATCGAGATTTACTGGTAGGTATTCCAGTAAATCTTGATTTCATTATACCTTTATTTGAAAACTTCACCTCTTTTATTTTCTTAAAAAGGTTTTGATTTCTGGGTTTCATCTTACTTGAATTACGTTACGCCTTTAGACGTGGCGTGATTTAAGTGCCGTTCATGAGCTTATTTCGGGTCATGACAAAGTTGGTATCAGAGCGTTAGGTTTAACCTTTGTTTGAGTTTAAGTTTGACTATGTGGAGTCTGGGGTGTATTTTATTTCGGAACCAAGGCTTAACCTTACGGAACTTAGACTTGAACGGGGGGAGGGTATTAGACCCGAACTTTCGTGTCATAAGTTGACCCTGATTGATGGAGTAGGTTGCTTGAGTAGAGTGACGTACCGTACATATGTTCCGCGGCATACTTACGATACGATACTCCACTTAAGAAACCTTAGGATGTACATATTTTGAGACTTATGATTCTTTTCGTACCCATGATTATACATCTATCTGAGATCCTTAATTCTATTTGTTTCCATGATCATACTCACATTGATTTGTTCCTCCTTATGATCATGTATCCCTTCTGGATCTGTCGTTTCCTTTCATGCCCTTGATCCGTTCTCTTCGATGCACGATTGAGGTTCCCGTCACCATGTTTGAGCGCAGATTGAGCTGCTGCTAGGATGGCGGTCAGGGCGAGCTCATCTGGTACGAGGGCTGACCATTGTGTTTTCTGATGACATGGGAACATCTCGATGTAGTGTTGTGTTGTGACCTCCTGTTGAGGAAAGTGCTTGGTTTTGTACCAGATGATCGGGCCATTATCAGAGCTGTCTGTTGTGAGAGGACTGTTGATGTACAGCATACCTCCGAGATCGCGATGTCTTCTACCCTGCAGACAAATGGCCCAGCTGTTGCTTAAATTGATGTGATATCGCTTCCAATGCTTACAAGCTGAGATCGCTGGAGCTTTCAGCCAGAGATACGACAGAGGATAGCTAGTCTACTTTGAGCTAAGAGAAGAAGGGTATTCGCATGCCGTCTAAGCGAAGTTAAAAAGTTCGAACGAATGTCAGAAACCCATTTCCAAGTCTAAGTATTCGGAGGAACATGCAAGTAATTCTGTGGATCCTTTAGAAGAATGAAACCCTAACTCGACATGACGACCATGGAACCGCTTTCAAACCTTAGGGTTTGCGGCAGTTTAGCGGTGTCATCAGTGAGGCTTGGGTTTGCCCTTCTACGGCTGGTCCAGAGGTACTATAGTATGTACCAGATATTATTAGACGGTGCTCAGGTGTTGAGCTTTTGGGAAATTATAGGATTTTGATGACTTGATCGAAAAGTTTAACGTCGTCCGGGTATCCTGTGATAGGAGACCAGTAGGCTGACCAGCTTCGGATAGAGGATCTCACCCAGATGCGTTGTGAGTTGATCGAGAACGGATGAGTATGGAGTATACCTCCGAGGGTTGGGATGAGTTCCTGAGGACGTGTTCGGCTAGAGATCTTCTACAGAGTGATGAAGATACCGAGTTCATGATTTCGAGTCCGAGTGAGAGACTCCGGATTGACTGTAGCCGAAGATATAGCAGTACGCAGATAGCATAACGTGATGTCGAAGCGGACGATAATACAGAAGAATGGAACCAGAAGTTCGTGCAAGATGCTGACGAGTTGTTGTTACCCCGTCAAGGTTAGAGATCAGATATGGGTACAGAGGCATTGATATATGGCCAGTTCCAGAGGAAATGTTGTGCGGAGAATGCAGATGTCCAGAAAACGAGAAAAGATTATGTAAGAGTACAGCCTCTGTACCGTTCGGCATAGGTAATATTGGGAGTGACCCTGACCAGGTTCTTTCCAGGACACTGCTGCAATGAGATTTACACCGAGGATCAGATGTGTCACGTGTATTCAGAAGGCCAGAGGCCGACGACAAAGACGTGCTGCTTTTACAAATTTGCAAATGAATTTTACATGATACTCACTAAATTATAATATGTCATGGCTCACTTTTACAAATTAAAACCATTCAAATTTGTAATTTACACTAATTTAGTGTAAAAATAAAGCTTATGTTAATATTTAAAATAATTAGTTTAGGAAAAATATTTAATTAAACTAAAAATTTATAAGTGGCTAAATAAACACCATTTACTAGTAATTACATAATTAAAATAGGTATTTTTGAAATTATAATGAAAAACAATCACGGTTAGGTCTTACGAAAAATACATTTTACTTTGCCGAAAATCATAAAATTCACTTAAACAATTTTATTCATTTAATTATTTATTTAATTATTTTTAAAACGTTACAATCTTCCCCCCTTTAAGAAATTCGGTCCCCGAATTTAAATTAAAACTTCCCTTCCGAATACTAAAACATTTAACAAAACACTCAAATCGTCGGGGCTCCGAAATCATCAATGCATAACAAAAATCAACCCCGTCAAGCTTAACGCAATCATCGGAGTTATGGCGAGAATAAAATATCAAAACCCAATATGAAAACCAACATAATATACATCAATCTACAACTTATATATATAGTGCGCATCATAGTAAACCGTCCAAATATCTGGATAAAGAAATATGCAAAAACCCCTTTTGAAAATCGCCGTGCAATGCACGTGTCACGGCATAAGTAGCGGACGTTTATTTTTTTTTTTTATAAAAAAAAGCTATATATATATATATATCTTTTATTTAACATGCACGTCCCGCCTTGTTACTAAATCAAATAGTAATGATTATAAAAAAAACACACTACTCAAACTGAAATCAATCCCAATCACATCAATAAAATATCATGTGCGTCCGGTACGCACTGAAATCAAAACCAAATACCGATACCAGGACTACACCCAAAAACAAAATTTAGTGCAACAGGAGTGCACCAAAAATATCTGTCAAGTGCAACGGGCGTGCACGACTCAATATCAGGTGCATCTAATCTGCACAAAACCCCGATTTAGTGCATCTGGTGTGCACAAAATCGCATCAAGTACGCCAAGTATGTGCAAGAATCCTAATCAGGTGCACATGGTGCACGAAAACATACATCGAATACCAAAATCGAAATCACAGCACAAAAATGCATGAAAACTAGGTCGAAACATATGTCAAAATCATGTGTAACCCCTATGCACGAAATCAAATCAAAAATCTCAAAATATATAAAACCAAATCAAGTGTACTGGGTGTGTACTAAACAACATCAATACAACTGATATATGAAACACAATTAGAATGAAATGAAGGTACACACATGAAATACCAATCGTAGAACAAAGTCCTCAAAATATCAAAATCCAATCAACGAAAATATGAAATTCAAATCACTAAATCGCAATCGTAAACACTATCGTCAATGTCCGCCTCTTTCCTCTGATGTCAATTGCTTCGAACTCGTCTCTTCGTAGCTGTGCTGACTGTGCTACCCACGGCAATACTCATATCTAGAGTGTCCCACGTAGTCGATCCTTTCACTTGATATCCGGACTACATTAAACTTATCGATCGATCCATCAAAATCCCATAATTCCCTGAGAGCTCAACACTCAAGTACAGGTTAAAAATATCCAGTACATACCCCAGCATCGATGATCCAGCCGTAGAAGGGCAAACCCAAGCCTCACTAATGGCACCGCGGAACTGCCGTAAACCCTAAGGTTCAAGGGCGCTCTCGTGGTCATTATGTCGAGTTAGGGTTTCATTCTTCTAGGGGGTCCATCGAAATACCTGCATGTTCTTCCGAATATCTTAAACTTGGGAAAATGGTTTTCTGATAATCGTTCGAACCCTTTAACTTCATCCGGACGACATGTGAATACCCTTCGTCCGCACGCTAAACAATGCTAGAATCCTCAAGAATAACCAATACTCTAATGGTTATCGCATTCGAGCCGCAACTCCCTCTGCCAGTGTGTCCGTGGTAACAGAAACCACCCTCCAACATTGACGAAGATAGATCAAAAGAATGAATGGAATACGGTGCAAACAATTGTACATCCTAAGGCTCCTTAAGCAGAGTAGCGTATCGTAAGTATGCCGCGGACCATACCCACGGTACGTTACTCTACCTAAATCGCCCACTCCATCAACCAAGGGTCACCTAGACTTATACAAGGTTAAACCTAGCGCTCTGATACCAACTTTGTCACGACCCGAAAGTACGGAACATGACCGGCACTTAGATTACGAAGCGTCTAGAGGCGCCACGTAACCTAAGTAAGCCGAAGCCCAGAAATGTAAACCATAAAAAAAGAAGAAGAAGAAAAAGAAAACAAGTTTAAAAGCATCAGCAAATTTTCTCAAAAATTTCGGCAGAGTCTCCTCTATAAAAACTGGCCCCCAAACGGGTACAACAAGTATAATATACATAAACAATAAAAAGCATCCCCAAACGGGATCTAGCATCAACGCCAACAGGCGGAAACAACCACAACAAGCACAATAATATACAACGCCAAAGGGCGAGGCTCAAAACTCAAAGAAAACAAAACCACCAAATCAGAATAATACATGCGCGACTCTAAGGTCAAAATAAAAGACTGGTCCAATAAACTTATCAAGTAATAGAAGTATGGTTGATGGAGCTTACTAGATACAAATGAAAGAATAAAAGTACAATGGTGGTTCGGATACAAGTGAACCAACCTACCGTGCAAATCACCCTGAAAGAATAGATGTGCCAGCAAGCTGCCAAGGAAACCTGTACATCGAACCTGTAATAAAATTTGGCACAACGGGGGTGAGTTGCCAACTCGTGAGTAGAAGACATCTACGAAAAGAAATCGAATGCACGACGCTATCCTAGGTCATAATAATAAGCTACTAAGTCCCAATCATCTAGTAATAGCAAGGTAATACTACGTGTAAGTGCAGATACTCCGTGCTCGTGTCAGTGTCTCATATAGTACTATGTCATATGATTGGATATGCATGCACCATGAATATAAAATAATCAATCCTGAAATCCAGATATATCTGTATAAGAAATCTTTAGCTGTTATCATAGTAAAACGTGTATAGAAATCTGAAATATCAACAATGAAATCCATGGAAATCCGTGTCAAGTATCGACACAAACATGTAAATCTCAAGTCTCATAGTCTCAATACCTCGTGCTCCGTCAGTCCGGATCGGCCCATAGCATCAAATCTCACGACAACGGTCGGTATCCTCCGGATATCCGCCGTGCCAGACATCACCGGTAGGTAGCCCTCCCCTGCCAGGCTCATCGTCTACAACTCGATCTTCTTGCCCCGGGGTACCATACCGGGCCCACTATGTACCCGAGACGGTTCATCCACTCCTCGAATCGGGTCTCGAAATGCAACAGAAAACATGAAATCTCATGGTGGACGACACATACATCACGAGAAAACCGCCTCTTATTTTAAAAAGAGAAGAGGAGAGAGAGAGAAGTTTTATATATTCTTGCGGTTTTCCCCAAAAATCCAGAAATCTCATAGAAATCCAAATCTTAAAATCATGAGTAAGCATATGATAAGTGTCGGCATATGCCCATGATACTGCATGATAACATGAAAATATGAATGCATGAATGTCTAAGGGATAAATATCATGTCTATACTAACATCAGAAAGTAATCACAATATTATATCGGTCTAGTTGTTAACTGATTCTATCAATAAAAGGTAATATGATTTAAAGTGTACGTGACATAGCAATTACCGATGATGATGTGTGTGAGCCTGCAAATGAGTGTGCATGGAATATGCGCATCATCGGTAATGGTGCTGGTGTCCTAACAGGTAAGGTTTATACTGATTATAGCAGCATGTGTAAGAACATGCATCATTATGATTCCAGTGTGAAAGTAAAGACGGATGTGTGTTATCTACTCATTTGATATACCATTACCACTACCACTATATGACTCGAACCTAACCTAGTGTCCATCTAACCTCCTAAGGAACAAAACCTAAGAAACTAGTCAATAAGAAACAAGAGTCTACCTAAGGTCTGAATCAATATCTCTAATAGTCGGCGATCCGGCCTCAATAGCGTCACGTACGTAGTACGGCTTCCTCGAATCAAGAGTGCGGATCAATCATCATATTTATGCCTCGTACGGTAAAATCTATCGTACGGCATCCCAATATCAGGGTACGGGTCAAGTATCTCCTAGGTGTCTCATCATTAATATAATGTCATCATCAACACATCTAATGATCGAGGTGCTAAACTGTGATCACATACATCAATCATATATCATTGCCATCAAAATAAGCATCATTAGTTTATTCTCAGAAATATCATGTCATATGTATCATATCGTCCTCAAGTCACACCTCTATGATATCGACATCAGGTCACACCTATATGATGTCGTAATCAAGTCATACATATCCCATATCGTGATCAATCACAAGTTACAGTCCGGGTACTATTTTAGAGTCCCATATACCTCAATATCATCACCACATATTATAATTTAAGTATACATGTTCATTATCTCATTCTGTAATGACCCGCTAACACTTAATACGACTGTATAGCCAAGAATCACGGCATCAAGCCCAGTTACACTGTTTCATCATACCTCGGATATCATATCACATCAATGTATCCCATATACGTGTTGTATATGTATATATACCTATACCTCGTCCTATATATATATATACACATGCACGTATACACCATGTCGAGTTTCAGTGTGTGCGTATGTGTGTTTCTACCTGAAACCTACGAACCTCTTCAAAGGTATTCATCTTCTGGTAAGGTTTTCCTACATCAGTCTAGTCCAGTCTAGGGTCATTACTAGGGTTCTACTCATTAAGAATCTAGGGTCACAACTGGTTTCCTAATGTCAAAAATTACTATTCCTATTCTACGTTGCGGGGGTGCTAAACGCCATCCACCCGACTTCCCCCCGTAGATATGCATCTACTCACCTGGTCCATGTCTGCCGAAGACGGTGTCGCCATCCTCCTCTTCATCGCCCGCAGTCCACGTGAGGGGTACCTAAACGCAAACATATAAATAGCATCGTAAACTGAATCACATACAAAAGTCAAAACAACGCAAGGAACAAGCATAGGTTAAAACCTATGTCCCGTCCACGCAAAAGCACCAAATATCGCTCGATATCGGCGTACAAACTCCGATGGATCGAGATAAACATTAACAAATAACTCGTAGTTTTAAAACATATTACTTATATTATAAAACATGATTAAATCCATCGAAACCCTAAAATCCATCAAACCGTCCAATTTCGTAAAACCCGAAAATACCAATTTACCGTTTTTCATCAAAACTTGACATTTAAATGAAACCAATGGTTATAAAACTCATTAAATAGCATAACTAGACTATACAAACCATTACTACATTTTTATTACACAAATTTGTATTAATTTGAAATTTCTAGTTTGCAACCTTTAACAATTTTCAACATTTTTCAAGCAAAATACCACAATTCCACCACAAAACATGATGTTGTATGAATTAATGTACTAAACTACAATTCATGATGATAATGATATGATGAAACCATAATTATATATTTAATCTCATTTATTTAGGAATTTCCCAAAATCTAGTTTACAAAAATAGCCTTTTATTAGTATTTTTCCAATTATCACAAGAAACTAGTGATCAAACTAAGTTTTTCATTCCATTAACATACTAAGATTCTCACTAAAACTACAATATAATGATAACAACCTTAATTGGAATTTTATTTTATCCACAAATACATTTTAAAAAAACTAGTTAGCTAAATAACATTATTAAATCAATTTGAATACACAAATTATTATATAATAACCATGCAAGATTTTTCCACTTCTAAAAATGGTAGACTAGTTATTATAACCCTAATTAATTAATAAAAATCATAACTTGAATTTACAAACCCTAACTTGAATTTTAAAAATTGAACATAGAATTAATCTAATAAAACTAATTATGCTTTAAAAGAAACATCTAATGGAAATAAAACAAAAGAGATAGATTTATACCTTCACAACCTCAAATCCAAACATGAAAATGAGCCTCAAAAATGCATGCTTTTCATCTCCAAAATCCATGTAAAAATGAGCAAGGAATAAAGGGTATGAAATAAATATGATTTTGTGGAATTTTAATTGAATTTTTGAAGTATTTTTGATGAATTTTGAATAAAAATGAAGTGGGAAATGGGGGGGGGGCTGCCATGGGGTTGTTGAGGCTGGCCACAATTAGGAGGAGGGGGTGGAGAATGAGAAAAGTGAAGAAAGATGTAGAAAGTTCCACCAAAATATCATATCATTATGTCTTTTCATGCTTTTATTAAATTTTCTTTTAATTCTTTACTATACCAACTCAAGAAAACTCTAGAAAATTGGAAAAATTTGCAAATGAATTTTACATGATACTCACTAAATTATAATATGTCATGGCTCACTTTTACAAATTAAAACCATTCAAATTTGTAATTTACACTAATTTAGTGTAAAAATAAAGCTTATGTTAATATTTAAAATAATTAGCTTAGGAAAAATATTTAATTAAACTAAAAATTTATAAGTGGCTAAATAAACACCATTTACTAGTAATTACATAATTAAAATAGGTATTTTTGAAATTATAATGAAAAACAATCACGGTTAGGTCTTACGAAAAATACATTTTACTTTGCCGAAAATCATAAAATTCACTTAAACAATTTTATTCATTTAATTATTTTTAAAACGTTACAGGTCGTGATAATTGGTCGAGGGATGACCAGAGAGGTGCCAAAGCAGAATCATTCCGTTAGCACACTGACCGGGTCGACGAGCTGAGGGATTGCGAGATTGGTAATCCACAAAGAAATGAGGACCCAGAGATAGAAAACGCCAGACCGTGAGCAGGAGGCAAGCGAATGTTCTTGCTCTGCCAGTTTTGGGCACACCGACACTCTTTTTCAACATTGTAGGAGGTGTACCTCAATGTCATTTATTGAGATTTGCGTTGTGATCCGAGTATCACGCTTATGTCGCTTGGATTTGAGTTTTGATGATTGAGTTTCATGATATTGTTTTCGTGCACCTTGGCTGCACCTACTGAGTATTTACATTTTGTGCATAGTTATTGCACTTGATATAAATTTTATACACCTGGGTACACTCGGCGAGGCTTTTATATGCATTTGAGTTATTGATGAGTTTTCGTGCACTGGATGCACTGTATTTGTATTTCGTGCACTGATTGCACTAGATTTGCATTTCATGTGTTTGTTGTACCAAGTGGTTATTTTGTGCGTTGATTGCACTAGATTTATATTTCGTATATTGGTTGCGCCGATTTATGCCTTTGGGCATTCGTTTTACCCGATTTGTGTTTTCGTGCGCGTTGGCGCTTGCCGTTCGTTTTCATGCATGCTACTGTACTAGATGCTTTTTACGGACCTGACGCGCTTGGATTGGATTTTGCGCACATTAGGCGCTTGATATTGGATTTGTGCATGTTGGATGCACTTGATTTGGATTTTCGTGCATGTTGGGCGCATGATATGAGATATGATTTTGTGCACACCGGATGCACTAAATTGAGATTTTCATTTGTGCATGTTAGTTGCACCGGATTGAGATGTCTTGCACTCTAGATGCACTTGATATTGTTGTCATGCACACTCGTTGCACTGGACAGATGCTTTCGTGCACACCCATTGCACTTAGTTTTGCTTTTGTACACATTGGTAGCACTTGTATTTGGATTTGATTTCCGTGCGCACTAGATGCACGTGATTGTTGGATACGCCTTTTGAGAATGATTTTGCTTTTGATCACTTCGTTTTCATGATTGGTACTATATATTATATATTAGCCGAACAGGACTGATCTGAGAACAGTACCTGAGTATTTAGCATGCATTAAAAGTTTAGCAAGGGCTTTTCAAAAGGTGCTATTGTCTCGCTATTTCCTATGTGTCAGTGAGTGACACGAACAATAGCAAAGGAAAACTCAAAAAGGCGGAACACATATTTGAGCAAAGACATGTATAGATACATTTATTACTTGATAAACGAGCGTCCGTCACTTATGCAACGAGTTACGCATCATACGGCGATTTAGAAAGGATTTTTGCATGTGTCTATTCCGTTTTTGGAGATTTTTCAAGGATGCGTACTATATACATATTATAGTATTTGACTAGTGTATATTGGATTTCGGTATTGGATTTCGAGATTGGTATCTCCAATGTAACTCCGATGATATGCGTGCAGATCTGATGATTTGCGTGAAGCTTGACGGAGTTCGATTTTGAGTTTTGTACTCGTTTTTCAGGCGTACGCGATGCGCTGTAGTGTTTTTTTTTATCTTCCGTGATTTCGGAGACCCGTTGATTTGAGTTGATTATTGAAATGTTTTAGCAATTGGCGGTTTAAATTGAAATTCGGGGACCGAATTTTTTTAAGGGGGGAATATTGTAACATTTCAGAAAAATAAAATATTATTTTTCGGGAACTTTTATAATTAAATAATGAATATTATGAATATTCTAATAGTGCGGTATAATTAAATACCGATAAATTGGGAAAATTTTGGGAAATTGTAGAAATTGCTGAAATGAGAGTGTTTTAAATGAATTAAACAAATTATGACTTTTTATAATTTATTATACCCTATTTTAATGCTAATAACGATTAAATATCGCTAATCGCGTTAAGCCGGATTTGTGCACATGACTTGCACCATGTCATATTGCTTTTTTCTGCATTTTCCTACATGGTCTTTTCTTTTATCATGCACGGTTTTAGTTTTAAAATGAAAGAGAAAAGAAAAGAAAAGAAAAGGTTTTTAAATGGGCATGGTGAGAGGTATGGGCAAGAGAGAGAAAGATAGGGGTTTCCTTTTGTAACACCATAGAATGTGATTAGAGCTAATTATACTTTTGTAAGTCCACGTTGCCCACCCCGGTGCTTACGGGGAGGCGGAAACTGTATAAAAATCGATTTTTAGAACTCAAGGCAACATGGACTAAAAGGAGGATCTTTGCTAAACAAAAACTAGCAACCATGCTAAAACATTTAGCTACTCGGTTAAAGGGTTATACCTAAGTCTTGAACTCCTTCTCTTCTCGCTCCTTGGAGTGGGATGAACGGGTCCTCCTCGTCGCCTTCTCTTGCCGAAGAAAGATCCACCCGAGGTCCTCTACCTTTGGCTCCTACCTCAACCTAGAAGTAACTGAAGTGCTTGGTATGCTAAACCTAAAACCTTAGGATGAGTAGAGAGTAATTTTGGTGTTTTATTTAAAAAGCAAAATGGTTCTCAACTCATGAGAGGGGAGAGCTTTGAGAGAGAGGAAGAGGATGAGAGAGAATGAGCATCAGAGAATGAGGATAATATCAACCATTCTCACATATATGTGAATTATGATAATTAAATAATTAATCAAAGATAATAGTGATGGTTAACTTGAAATGACCATTATCATTTCACATTAATGAATTTTGCAAGAATCAACGAGCATCTTTCAAGTGAAATGATGATGGTCAATATGTCAACATGGGTCAACAAGTCAACCAAAGTCAAATGGTCAATAACCCTAACCATATCACAATTATCTTTAATTAATATCAATAATCATATTTCACATATTCATTACGGTTTGGAAAAAGACATCGGTCATCAACCCTAATGAGAATCCTCTGCCTCTGCCTCGGTCAACTGTGCATACACACCCGCATCCATGTTCCGAGGAACACGAATACAATGAGATAAAACCAATTCCAAAACATAAACTAGGATCTGGCTTAAACCAAAGCCCGCTAGTAATAACTGTCCGGACACCAAACGTGCACAAGTGCGCGGATGTGAACGAACCCCGTCGCAAAACCATGCGACCTCTACTCTGTTTTGCTCAAAGGCGAATAACCCTCTGTGTGGGACTCTAAAGGCTCGACACTACGCTGGCAGTGGGTTTAACCATAGGCCACAAGCGGTACTAGCTGTACGTAACGGTCCCCAGGTAGAGGCCGATAAGAAGACTGACGAGGTGAACCCATCTGAACTCCTACTGAGCCTGAATGTGACAATCTCCGTACAGTCCGGTCTGTTCGTCTAAGAGTATCGCATGGCGGGCCTAGGAGGGCGGTAAACGTCAGTCCCCTAATAGCGGTACAAGTCATGTCGGAGTGTAGCCCAGAACACCCTGAGATAACACTGGAAACGCTACCAGTAAATCTCTCTACCCCTGGCCAGGGACTTTATGTAATGGCTCTCCTAGACACAGCGTGATATCAACCCCTAATACCGGGAGAGATGAATCCTTTCTAACCGTCACTGCCTCCAAGTGCTTCGGGACTACACCCAACTGCTACCTGTTTGCACGACTCCTTTGAGCCGTGGTAAGGTAGCAATCTAAGAACAGTAGGAACACACTCGAGGCGGAGTGAAAGTGTCAAGTCAACGGACTAAGCTGTACTCATGTCACCTGGAAACTGATAACTGACGATAGGTATAATACCAACCAACAGTTCCCAACAAGTCCTGTACAGTGTACTCGTAAACTAAAGAGCACCCGCATACTATCTCAAGCACGACGTACTAATGGCTGTGGGATAGACCATCTCCCCTGTTGGGATGAGAAGCGCATACGCTAGTCTACTCCGGAGTATCGATGCCCCGTCTTAATAATCCTACGACTAGGGACCTGTATAAGGATGTGCTTGTAGATTAACCAGCCCCTATTAGTGTGACTGCCATCACAACGCTGGTAATCAAGCAAAGATCCTAAGGGCTCCACTAATGTGTAATGGCGATATGCTATAAGAAACACATGCACACATTAAAGTAGAAACAAACCAAGTAGCATACTACTATTTTGAGCAAGATTGTCTATACAACTGTGAATATCCCAAGCTTCCATCAAGTAATATACAAACTAGTATGATACAGTAATGGCCGCTAGGGTATATACACTAACAATCTCCCACTTGCACTAAGGCCATGTACTGGCGTATCGAAGACCTATAATCTCGATCAGCCGCTCGAACTGAGTCTGGGGTAAGGCCTTCGTGAATGGATCTACAGTGTTATCTTCTGTAGCAACCCTCCGAACCTCGATCTCCCGGCGATCCACGATCTCCATGATCAGGTGATACCGCCTCAAGATGTGCCCGGATTTCTGATGGGACCTGGGTTCCTTCGCTAAAGTTATAGCCCCGTTGTTGTCACAATACAGAGGTATTGGATCAACAATGGACGGAACCACCTGAAGTTCTGTCAAGAACTTCCTCATCCAGACGGCTTCTTTTGCGGCATCAGATGCAGCGATATATTCCTCTTCCATCGTCGAGTCAGCAACAGTTTCCTGTTTGGAACTCTTCCAACACACCACCCCTCCATTGAGGGTAAAGACAACACCTGACATGGATTTGGAGTCATCCTTCTCACTCTGGAAGCTGGAGTCAGCAAAGGCCTCGATCTGGAGGTCTTTTCCGCCATACACCAAGAACATTTCCTTAGTCCTTCTCAGGCACTTGAGAATGTTCTTTACCGCTATCCAGTGCTTCTCCCCAGGGTTTGACTGATACCGGATTACCACACTCAGTGCATAAGCTACATCTAGTCTGGTACACAACATCGCATACATTATAGAGCCTACCGCAGAGGCGTAGGGTATAATAGACGTGCGATCCCTTTCCAAATCAGTCTTGGAAGACATCTCTTTGGAGAGGGTGATCCCGTGACAAGCCGGTAAAGTACCGCGCTTGGAATCTTCCATACTGAATTTTTTCAGTATGGTGTCGATGTACCTGGACTGTGAAAGTCCTAATATCCTCTTGGATCTATCACGATGGATCCGGATCCCCAGAATGTAAGAGGCATCACCTAGGTCTTTCATAGAGAACCTGTGTGATAAGAACCCTTTGACAGATTGTAGCATAGGAATGTCATTTCCTATCAAGAGAATGTCATCCACGTATAAAACGAGGAATACGACAGTTCGTGCTACAATTTTACTATAGATGCATGGTTCATCTGGATTTTTGATAAAGCCAAATTCTTTGACCGTCTCATCAAAACAGATGTTCCAACTCCGCGATGCCTGCTTCAGTCCATAAATGGACTTAAGCAACTTGCACACCTTCCCGCTGCTCCCACTCTGAATGAAACCCTCTGGCTGGTCCATATAGACTCACTCCTCTAAATTTCCATTTAGAAAAGCGGTCTTTACGTCCATCTGCCAAATCTTTTAATCGTGGAAGGCAGCAATAGAAAGAAGGATCCGAGTGGATTTGAGCATAGCTACTGGAGAAAAGGTTTCGTCATTGTCCAAACCAGGTCTTTGACGGAAACCCTTTGCAACAAGTCTAGCCTTATAGGTTTCAACCTGTCCATCGACACAAATCTTCCTTTTGAAGATCCATTTGCAGCCTACGGGTTTTACCCCTTCTGGAGTAACGTCCAAAGTCCATACTTTGTCGGTGTACATAGACTCCATTTCGGTCCGCGTTGCATCCAGCCATTTTACCGAGTCAACGCTTTGAATGGCCTGCTGGAAGCTAGTCGGCTCATCATTATCAATGATGCAATCCTCTCTATCCCCATCTATGAGAAAACCGTAGTATCTCTCGGGCGGATGAGAATGCCTACTACTTCTGCGGAGCGGCGCGTGAATGTCATGTTCTTTCGAACCTTCTGGTTCTACTAAGCTTTCAGTAATAGCTTGTAGTTCTGGAATTTCTTCCAGTTCTACTATGCTCCCAGTTATATGATTTTCCAAAAATTCAGTTGCCAAGAAGCAGGCATGACGAGAAACAAAAACCTTTTGTTCCTCTGCGCAATAGAAGAAATATCCCTTGGAGTTCTTTGGATATCCCAAAAACTTACACTGTACTAAGCGTGCCTCGAGTTTGTCTGCATGCTGCTTTTTGACAAAAGCTGGACATCACCATGTCTTAATATGCTTAAGATAGGGTTTCTTCCCACTCCATATCTGATATGGTGTGGTAGGCACTATCTTAGTTGGAACTCGGTTCAAAAGATATGCAGCTGATTCTAGTGCATATCCCCAGAATGATCACGGCAACTCAGAATTACTCATCATGGAACGTACCATATCCAATAGGGTTCGGTTCCTTCTCTCTGATACACCATTATGTTGTGGGGTGTATGGAGGAGTAAGTTGAGAAAGAATTCCTTTCTGTTTTAAGTAACCCAGGAACTCGGCACTCAAGTATTCACCACATCGATCAGATCTCAGTGTCTTGATACTTTTGCCTGTTTGTTTTTCTACTTCATTCTTGTATTCCTGGAATTTTTCAATGGCTTCTGATTTATGCTTCATTAAGAAGACATACCCGTACCTTAAAAAATCATCCGTAAAAGTAATAAATTAAGAATAACCACTTCGCGCATGTGTAGACATTGGACCGCATACATCGCTGTGTACGAGTCCCAAGAGCTCACTCGCTCTTACTCCGTGTCCAGTGAACGGAGTCTTTGTCATCTTTCCTTTGAGACATGATTGACAAGTTGCATATGATTGATATTCGAACGGATCCAAATATCCTTCTTTATGCAACTTAGTTAACCTTTTCTCATTTATGTGACCCAGTCTACAATGCCATAAGAAAGCATGATTTATTTCTGGAGACTTTCTTTTGTGTGTATTCTGGACATTGAAAATCTGTTGTTGGTTCAATACGTATATACCATTGTTTAATGTACCCGACCCAATAAGAACATGATTAAGGTGAATGTTTACAACATTGCTTACAAATGCAAAATCATAACCTTCTTTAGACATTAAAGATACAGATATGATATTACAAGTCGAACTGGGTAAAAAATAATAATCACGTTAAACCAAAACATGTCCATCTGACAATCCCAGGTGATAGTCCCCCACGGCCTCAGCATCCAAGCTAGCTCCGTTTGCAACTCTAAGGGTCATATCACCTGCCTTCAAAACCCTACGCTTTCTCAGTGCCTGCAAAGAATTACAGATATGAGATCCTGATCCGGTATCCAATGCCCAGGAAGTAGAGTTTATTGATAGGCAGTTTTCAATAACATACACACCTAAAGCCAAAGCCACAACTTGCTTCGAGTCCTGGTTTCTGGCCTTCCAAGCCCTGCAATCTTTCTTCCAGTGTCCACTCTTATGACAGTAAAAGCATTCTTCCTTTCCCACAAGTTTTCCCACTACCTTTGCTGCTTTAGCCTTTCCCTTGGCTTCCACTTTACAAACACCACCCCTTGGTTTGGTGGGGGCCTTCTACTTCCTTCCTTTGGCTCTCGCCTTGGACCTAGAAGAGGAAGCTCCTCCAACAAATAAAGTTGATGTTTCCCTACCTTTCTGTAGGGTGCCCTCTGCACTCCTCAACATGTTCAGAAGTTCTGAAAGTTCAACTTCCTTTCCTTGCATGTTGAAGTTCAGGATAAACTGGGTGTAAGTGGAAGGAAGGGACTGGAGAATCAAGTCGGTGTAGAGCTCGTTCGCTAACGTGGTCCCAAGGTCCGCGAGCTCTTCAATGTAGCTAATCATCTTAAGCACGTGTTCCGCTACGGATGATCCGATGGACAATCTCGCCGAAAACAACTTTTTCGAGACTTCGTATCTGGCGATACGGGATTGCTCTCCACACAGATTCTTAGTACGAAGAAATATGGATTCTCGTGCCTCCTCTGATGTTCATTGTCCATAGAGGCAAGCACGAGGCACTTGGCCTTCGCACTATCAATCTCCCAGGTCTTACCGATTTCCCTAACCGTGACGCTAGATTGAGGACCTGGCATAGGGGGAGCTGTGGTGGTAAGGAGATACCCCAACTTGTCATAAGTGATTGCCATTTTGACATTCCTGAGCCAATCTTTGTAGTTTGTCCCTGTTAGTATATTTTTATCTAGTAGTAACTTAATCCCGGTCATGATACTTGGTTGCTGCAATTAGGAGAGAGAGAAGAAACACTTTACCATGATGCACTTGCAAGTTTAGAGTGGTTTTTAGTTTGTCTAAACAGGATGGCTCCTACTGTCTCTCGAATCCTTCCTCAAACCAAAAAGGAAGAATTAGTCGAGATCAATCTCACCGTACAATACTTGCTTAACCGTTCAGCCAGGCCAGCGTTGGTACTTCGAGGGAGGTTTTCCAATGCTTTCGCGAAGTTCCTTAATTATGTAACCTCTTTTCCTTATGGGCATAGCCCCGCTAACACCTTTCTAGACACCTACTTGGTTTATAGCATTGATCGTTAAGTGAGAAAGATTCCGAGGAGTAGCATATACTCACAGTAGGATCAGGATCCAAATATCATCGTGTGATAAAACTGAAGGAATCCTACCAAAATTATCACACTACAAATGATATGCAGCACTAGAAAGTTTCAGTTTCTTTAGAAACTCCCGATGTGGATTTTTGCCCCATGCTCTTGTTAGTTATATGTATGCCCTAGAGGCCATTACTGTATATGAGATGTATATTGTAGTGGATGCTGGGACATATATAGGTAGGACTTTCTTGCTCGACATGATAGTACACTATCTGGTTGCTCTTTTGTAAGTCCGCGGCGGCGCCCCGGCCGTCGATCCGACGCCGGAAATGCCGAAACGAAAACTTTGCAAACTAGCAAACCGGCACCACCGTGCACTTCTAACCCGGATCGGGCCATTAACCTAGCTACTAGCAAACAAAAAGATGGGTAGAGAAGTATACCAAGAGATCCGTGTGCTTCGGTCTTCGTCTCCACTCCGATCTCCCGCGGATACTTCGTCCGTCACCTCCTCGTCGAAAAAGTGCACCACGTAGCCGGGTTCGTTTACGGGCTCCCACCTCTGGACCGAGGCAACTCGGGCATGAAATTGGCTAGCCGACGCGTCCAAGGTTTGCTGTAGATGTAGTGTAGAATCTATTGTCTCTTGGGGTTTAGATGCCTTTGATGTTGAGGGAAGAATAACTTGAGAGAGATGAGCAATGTAATTTTAGCAAGCAAAATGAGAACCACACCAAAAAGAAATTCCTCTCATCTCTCCCCTCTTGCCCAAGTGGCCGGCCACAACTCTCCATGCTGGAGATAATGGAATGAAAAACAAATCCATGGAGAATAGAAAAGATAATGCAAGATAAAAAGGTCACACCCATTTCACAAAATCAATCTTTTCATTTCCATTCTCATAAAGGCAATGGAATGACCAAAATGGAATCTCATGATGAATAAGCAATCACGATGCCTCACATATGCAAGATAACCCCTCCACAAAATGTTATTTGCAAACTGCAAATAACACCTTCCAACGAAAAGTCCGGCCGTGAAGGAACAAAGGAAAACCGGCCGGAACGGAATGCAAACTGGCAACTACAGAAAACTGATCCCGTAATAAATTATAGGAAAACCCCACTACTGCAAATACATGCCCGCATTTGTATTCTCACTGAACACAAATGCAAAGAGACAAAATCCACACTATCCAATACTAGGATCCGGCTTAAGCCAAAGCCGGCTAGTAAAATCCGTCCGATCACGACCCGTGCAATACCGCACGTATCTGATCGAACCCTGCCATATCTCCATAAGGCCTCTACAGCGTTTCGCCTGAAACTTGAGTAACTGTGTATGGTGGACTCTAAAGACACATCAATACTATGGCTGTGCATTTAACCACTAGCACGTCAGAGGTATTAGCCATACGTGACGGGCCACCAGCTATTGACCAAAAGGGACGTCGATGACCGAACTCATCCTGACACCCTACTGATCCTGTCAGTGACAATATCCGTACAGTCCGGTCCGTTCGTCTATGAGCGTCGCATGGCGGGCCCAGGGTGTTGGTAAAAGTCAGACCCCCAAAAGCGGTACAAGTCGTGTCGGAGTGTAGCCCAGAACACCCTGAGATACTACTGGAATACCTACCAGCAAATCTCCTGCCTTGGCCAAGGACTTTTCATGTTCTGGCTCTCCTAGACACAGCGCGACCTCACCCCCAATACCGGGAGAGACGAACCCCTACAGATCCGCTCATTGCCTCCATGTGGCTCGGGACTGTACCCAACTAAAACCTGTTTGCACGACTCCTTTGAGCCATGGTAGGGTAGTAATCAAAGCACAGTGTGAACTCACATGAGACAAATGATGATCTCAGGTCGATGAACTAACCTGTACACATGTCACCAGGGAACTGCTATCTGACATGAGGTATAATCCCAACTAGCAGGTTCCCGGCGAGTCCTGTCCGGTGTACTCATAACCCAATGAGCACCTGTATACATCTTAGGTGAACCAACTGACAACAGTGGCTTGTGAGACCGGCCACCGCCCCTCGTCGGGGTCTCGACTGTTTACACTAGTCTACTGTGGAGAATCGATGCCCTGTCTCGAAACTCCCATGACTAGGGACCTTTTAAGGATGTGCTTATAGACTCCAGCTCTCACGTATATGATCGCCCTCATACTGCTGGTAGTCAAGCAAGAATCCTAGGGGCTCTATCAACGTTTAATAGTGACTCGTAAGGTCACTTAAAGCAGTACACGATGATAAAGATAAACCAGATAGCATACTATCATCCTGAGTAAGACTGTCCTACTGGGACAGGTCTTCCCTCAATCATTGCAATCACGTGCCTGTGATCCAATAATTGACTCTGAGGGCACTATCTCCAACAATCTCCCACTTGCACTCAAGGCTAATTATTGCGATGTCGCATACTCACAGCCCGTGTGATACGGAACACCCAACTCCTCTACTAGTCAGTCTCACAAAGCTCGTTTGCGAAACTATTGCGTTCGAGGAATAGCCTCAGTGAGTGGATCCGCTATGGTGTTTGTTTCTATGTCTCTCTTTATCTCAAGTTCGCGAAGAAAGCCATCTCCCGAAATGAGCAATACCTGTCTTAAAATCTCTGGATGTCTGATGGGACCTAGCTCAAAAATGAACTCCAAATCCAAACTTCTTAAACTGTTTCGTCAACTGAACTTAATCAGTATCCTACGCCATGCCTTCCCTCAGTATCCACCTGGACCACCTGTCCAAAATACTGCCCCTTGTCAGAGGGAAAACTATAACTCTGACAGCCACTCTGCCATCCAGGTCACCTTGGAAGCCTGGAATGATAACTGTCTCCCGAAGGAGAATGCTGTTATCATATCCATAGAACATCAACTTATGTTCTAAAACTGCTTCAGACTGTTTCTCCAGAATTGGATGAATATCAACTTATTGCACCTACTGCAAGAACAACATCTGGTGTGGTACTTGACATCTCATGGTCAACTCAATTGCCTTAGCAAGTGATCTGCCAATCATGCGTATCCCTCTCCCCTTTATTCTATAAGACACCTTTAGAGAGGGTGACTCCATCACCTGCAGGTACACCACCATGCCAGGAGTCGTCCATTCTAAATACTCTTAGAATGCTGTCTAAGTACCCTGATTGGGAAGCCACCAAAATCTAGATCTAAAACCATAGATCTAGTAACCAGAATGTCTGATATAAGATCCAATTCCTATGCGGAGAAACCACTGTGTGACGACCAAAGTATAACTGATCGTAATGTAGGAATATGACTTCCTACTCTGTGTATGTCATCCAAATACCAGGACATCACACCCTACTACCTTCTTAACAGATCCATCCCCTATTCTGATGAAGTCAAACCTTTGACTGTCACATCAGAAATAGATGGTCTATCTCCGCTATATCTGCTTTAGTCTATAAATAGACATAAGCCACCTGTCCACCAATGCTTCCGCTGCTCCCACTGACTACGACAACCCTCTGGCAGAGTCATATAGACGTACACTTCTAAAACTAGTTCAGAACGACGCTATACTCATCCTCCTGCCGGGTCTCACAGTCTGGAACAACAGCAATGGCAAGTCTGGGTAAACAAGAACCTCCCTGCCACCGTCCTTGAGCATACCGAAGTACCCCTCGAGCGCCTGAGGTTACCCACCATATCTGCGGAGTGGCCAATGGAATGTCAAACCAGATTGAATCTTTAGGTTCTTATCAAATCTTCAGTAATCGTTTGCGGTTCTGGAATCACTTCCAGTTCTACCATACTCCTACTACCGTTTTCTGAAAAAATCAAATTTTGTTAAAACTGTGGCGAGTCAAGAACAATATCACTATTGATCTTCCAGATGGTTGAAAGTCAACCCTCGTCATAGCCCGGGTCAACCCACAAACAGCCTTTACAGAAACGTGCCATGAGTTATCCGGAGTCTAGTTTTAAGCATAAGCCGGACAACTCCCCGTATCTTAACAATGTCAAGATATGAACTGTTCTATATCCAATATAGAAACAGAGGCACTGATTTAATTGAACCAGATTCAAATCATGCAGCTGTCTCCAGTGCATGTCAACTAAATGGAAGGAGGCCGATCAGCGTTACTCAACTTAGGAATGCTTCCAATTATGAGTAACCTGAAAGAGAAGCAAATTCTCTTAATCATTACTATCAACTGAAACCATACACAAGTATCTACATCTTCGATCTCCTTGAAGAATCCTGATACTTGCAACATCTGGTTCTCTACTTTATTCTTATACCTATAACTTCTCAAAACTTGGACCCTGTGTTTCTATGAAGCACCTGTCTAAGAACTAAAGAAGTCATAAGTAAACAGAATGTAGTACGAGGACCAACCCCTCTGTCCTAATGGACACTGGACAATATACAATCCTCTGTATAAGTCCTTTGAGTGTAGCGACTCATTCACTGTGTGTCGTAGGTTGAAAACTGTATTTATGGTAAAGAATAATTACACCGCTTGTTCAATGCTCCTTACCTAACCATCCACTGATATAGGTAAATGTCATAGACATAATTTCAAAAAGGTATGTCTCACTATATAAAAATAGACATACAGATATATCAATTGAAATTGGTGCATAACAACGGATATTCAAAACTTTATATTTGTCGTCCGGCAAACAACCCAGGTGACTTCCTCAAATATCACCAATTATAACGAATCCCGATCTAATGAGGATGATCACCTAACTCCCACTTATCATCTATAAAAACCATACAGATGTGAGAATCATACCTGGTAAATACATACCCTGGAGCAAGTGTCTAATTGGGAAATCAGTTTTCTTTTAACAGTACACAGTGAAACTGAAACATTAAAATGTTTCGATGGGGTATCCCAGTATTCTTAGTAATGCCTCTTCCATTATCCAGATTCACAACTGCAACCGTATAATTCTTTGCCACTTCTCCAAATCCCTTTTTATGTCTTTAGTCATTACCTTCTGCACACCCCTTTAGGCCAAATGGTTTTCTTCCTTCCCTACGGTTCGGCACCAGCCTATGGTTTGGAAGAAGACTATCCAATAAGCATAATGGGTGTACTGTCCTAATCCCAGGAGCACTCGCAATGCAAGAGAAGTTGAAGATAAAAGACAACCGAATAAACCTTATTCCTATTTCTCCTTAACCAGGATCCATTCCCGAACTGGAACAAGTTCCTTTCGAGTTCGTATATAACCATACGATGGATTATCCAATAAACTTGGGATCTTCGTAGTGATACGGAGTGTCCTGGAGAAATACAAAGGTGATTTAGGATTGGCGAAGAAATACTTGGTTTAGTCGTGAATAGCAGTCGCAATTTACTTTGCCCTCTTACTAATCCCTTTCTTTGTCTTTACTTAATACCTTCTGTACACCATTTTAGCTAATTGGTTTTCTTCATTCCCTACCGGTCGACACCTGCCTATGGTTTGGAAGAAGACTATCCAATTTGCGTAATAGGTGTACTATCTCCTAAACCAAGGAGTACTCGCAACCTGAGATAAGGTAAAAGGAAAAGACAATTGAATAGTCCTATTCGTTTTCTCCAGAACCGGAAACCATCCTCGAATTCCTTCGAGTTCGTATATAACCATACGATGGTTTTGTCCAATGGAAGTGGACGTTCATAGTAATACGGGGTGTCCTGGAGAAAAGGGTAAAAGTAGGAGTGGCAATGAGGTTTGCAACTCTGACAATCCAAAAACCAGTGTTTTAGATGGTTTGGTCAACTTGGTCACCGAGTCATAGTCTAGGGTCGTGTCAATGGTCGCTGCCAAAGAGAGAAAGAAAAGAAACACTCAGCGTGCACTCTAACCTAAATCAGAATGGTTATCACTTTATCTAATCTGGAAACCTCCCACAGTAATGTCAAATTCTTCCCCAAACCTGAAAGAAGAATTAGCCGGGATCACCCGAGGAGTAAACCAACTCATCAGTGGGAATCGGGATCCAACTATCATCGCATGATAACGTGACGGAATCCGCTCACGTTATCACATTCCAGAAGGTATGCGCATATCTGGTAAGTTTCAGTTTCTTTAGAAACTCTCGATGTGGATTTTTGCCCCATGCTCTTATGACCTTGGTGTGAGGTCAAAATATCATAAGTCACATGTCAAGTTCTACCCATCATTGTCCAGGTTAATTTGAACCCACCCGTACATACCCTTGATGTAGGCCAAAATAGTAGTACGACTGTCCCAAACCAACGCATCTATCTATGCAACAGCTAAATATTCGGCAGCTACCAATCACTATGCCTTGGTGTGAGGTCAAAATACATAGCTTGAATACTACCGAATATTTAACCGAAATGATGGAGGGCTACGAATGGTTTCTGGCGAAAACCTTTAACGTATTGAACTTGATATCGTTGAAGGAATGGATAGCTTTTAAAAATATAGTGACGAAAACCTTTGCTAAAGAGGTCACTCCCGGTGAAGGGGTCTCGGCTCTTTCCCCGTAGAATGAGGTGCAGTATATTCCAACTGAATAACACGATGCAAAGCAAAAGTAATTGGCTATAGTGAAGTTATTGCCCTGACGCAAACTTTTGTCCAAGGGGTCACTCCCGGTGAAGGGATCTCGGCCCTTGCCTCATCGACTGAGGAGCTGGATATTCATAACCGAATACCACTGTGCAAAACAAAAGTGAACGACATTGCAATAACAGCTTTTTGAAAAATGTTCCAACAACATCAAAATAGGTTTGTTTATCTTGCATTGATCCGAATCAACACAGTCCCATTAATTGATCACACCAATAAAGAACGAAAATAATGACGTACGTATATGCCATCCGCATTCGCTACTGGGTCCCGTCATCACCCGTTAGGTTAGCTAACTAACGATAGAGCGGGGACTAGACTAGCGCGGATGCAAAACATAGACAATATCTACTAGTATATTTATAATATATAATTTTCGCTCAAGGCGTGATAAAAAGAAACATCACAGAAATGTAACCAGCATCACAGAACAATACAAATATCTGGGATCCCCGGGTTTCATAGAGCCGCTACTGAAACCCGACGTTCCCCTGGTCGTGTGGATAGCCTGTGCAATGAAATCCTAGACCCCTACGGGCGCGGCAAGTTACCCGCCAAAACCTGAAGCGAGGCAGCCCCCTTCAGCAACGTGAATGGACCACCCAGCACTTCACGGAATCTGGTAACTTGGGCACCCCTCCTGGGCCAACCTATACCCCCTACGAGTGCGGCGAACAGTCCGCCAATTCTAGAGTAAATCCCCCTCCGTCTCAATGCCATGAGATGCGGGCTCGTTGCCCTCTAGAACCCGGCTATCCGTGCACCCCTCCGCGGGGTAATCCTAGTACAGAAAGTAAAAATATACATACAACGGGTACATCGACCTCGACCCGGTCGTGCCCCAAAAGAACAGTACAAACAGGCAGTGACGGCAGTCCACATGTCGGACGCTCGCCCCGCAATATCAAATGTAGATAATACAACAAAACCGTACTAACATTGCATCCAGGCTATCCCCCACGACCAATCCGCAACATCACAGCACAACACAGAACATCAACGCGAATGTCACGTTCGCAAATCTGTCTTAAAGGGCTATAGCAGTTAGACTGGATTTACCGATCAAATGACATTCACGGTCGCAGATATAATGTAAATACTGTGAACTAGCATGTTTAAAATATCCGATCGAACAAATTTACCGAAGTGGTCCCGAAGCAGTACTGTAGCACTTACAGAAAATCTGGGCCCAAAAAGAATATACCAAAACCCCTATTTTCAATTCATAAGCTATCTGCAAAATTTTGGTCGAATGATCTATCAAAAGTGCGGCGGAACCGCGGCCCAAGCATGGGTTTGGCCGCGGTTCCGCGGCGATATGGTGAGATCAGGTGATCCATTTTTCACAGATTGCTTATAATTCCTTGCACAGTATTCTTCAACAACCTGAAAAAATTTTAGAGCTGAAAAAATTTCGACAGAGAACACAAGTACAAAAAATACGGTTTTTGGGATTTTGATCGATCGAGGCTTTAAAACATACTAGAGCAAACTAGGCATGGTTAATGGCGTGGCTCTGATACCAATGTAAGTCCGCGGCGGCGCCCCAGCCGTCGATCCGACGCCGGAAATGCGGAAACGAAAACTTTGCAAACTAGCAAACCGGCACCACCGCGCACTTTTAACCCGGATCGGGCCATTAACCTAGCTACTAGCAAACAAAAAGATGGGTAGAGAAGTATACCAAGCGATCCGTGTCCCTCGGTCTTCGTCTCCACTCCGATCTCCCGCGGATACTTCGTCCGTCACCTCCTCGTCGAAAAAGGGCACCACGTAGCCGGGTTCGTTTACGGGCTCCCACCTCTAGACCGAGGCAACTCGGGCGCAATGTTGGCTAGCCGACGCGTCCAAGGTTTGTTGTAGATGTAGTGTAGAATCTATTGTCTCTTGGGGTTTAGTTGCCTTTGATGTGGAGGGAAGAATAACTTGAGAGAGATGAGCAATGTAATTTTAGCAAGCAAAATGAGAACCACAACAAAAAGAAATTCCTCTCATCTCTCCCCACTTGCCCAAGTGGCCGGCCATAACTCTCTATGGTGGAGATAATGGAATGAAAAATAAATCCATGGAGAAAAGAAAAGATAATGCAAGATAAAAAGGTCACACCCATTTCACAATATCAATCTTTTCATTTCCATTCTCATAAAGGCAATGGAATGACCAAAATGGAATCTCAGGATGAATAAATAATCATGATGCCTCACATATGCAAGATAACCCCTCAACAAAATGTTATTTGCAAACAGCAAATAACACCCTCCAACGAAAAGTCCGGCCGTGAAGGAACAAAGGAAAACCGGCCGAAACGGAATGCAAACTGGCAACTACAGAAAACTGATCCCGTAATAAATTACAGGAAAACCCTACTACTGCAAATACATGCCCGTATTTGTATTCTCACTGAACATAAATGCAAAGAGACAAAATCTACACTATCCAATACTAGGATCCGGCTTAAGCCAAAGCCGGCTAGTAAAATCCGTCCGATCACGATCCGTGCAATACCGCACGTATCTGATCGAACTCTGCCATATCTCCATACAGCCTCTACAGCGTTTCGCCCGAAACTTGAGTAACTGTGTGTGGTGGACTCTAAAGACTCGTCAATACTATGGCTGCGCATTTAACCACTAGCACGTCAGAGGTATTAGCCATACGTGACGGGCCACCAGCTATTGACCAAAAGGGACGTCGATGAGCGAACTCATCCTGACACCCTACTGAGCCTGTCAGTGACAATATCCGTACAGTCCGGTCCGTTCATCTATGAGCATCGCATGGAGGGCCTAGGGGGTTGGTAAAAGTCAGACCCCCAAAAGCGGTACAAGTCGTGTCGGAGTGTAGCCCAGAACACCCTGAGATACTACTGGAATACCTACCAGCAAATCTCCTGCCTTGGCCAAGGACTTTTCATGTTCTGGCTCTCCTAGACACAGCGCGACCTCACCCCCAATACCGGGAGAGACGAACCCCTGCAGATCCGCTCACTGCCTCCATGTGGCTCGGGACTGTACCCAACTAAAACCTGTTTGCACGACTCCTTTGAGCCGTGGTAGGGTAGTAATCAAAGCACAGTGGGAACTCACACGAGACAAATGACGATCTCAGGTCGATGAACAAACCAGTACACATGTCACCAGGGAACTGCTATCTGACATGAGGTATAATCCCAACTAGCAGGTTCCCGGCGAGTCCTGTCCGGTGTACTCATAACCCAATGAGCACCTGTAAACATCTTAGGTGAACCAACTGACACCAGTGGCTTGTGAGACCATCCACCGCCCCTCGTCGGGGTCTCGACTGTATACACTAGTCTACTCTGGAGAATCGATGCCCTGTCTCGAAACTCCCACGACTAGGGACCTTTTAAGGATGTGCTTATAGACACCAGCTCTCACGTATATGATCACCCTCATACTGCTGGTAGTCAAGCGAGAATCCTAGGGGCTCTATCAACGTGTAATAGTGACTCGTAAGGTCACTTAAAGCAGTACACGATGATAAAGATAAACCAGATAGCATACTATCATCCTGAGTAAGACTGTCCTACCGGAACAGGTCCTCCCTCAATCATTGCAATCACGTGCCTGTGATTCAATAATTGACTCTGAGGGCACTATCTCTAACATCTTTATCTTAACATGTATACTTACTGTCTCTCTGTTACATGTTGATAAAGCCTTTAGGATGTGTACTCAACTTGCAGGACTATGATGCAGATCATACTAGTGGGGCTTGGGTAGTCCATGAGTACATCCTTCAATGTTCCTAGTCGTGGGAATATCGAGACGGGACATCGATATTCCAGAGTAGACTAGCGTATATCTTCTCGACCCATGTGATGGGCGATGGATGATCCCATATCCATTGGTGTTTGCCATCAAAGATGGTATGCGGGTGCTCAGTGGTGACTGGGTACACTGAACGGACTCGCCGAGAACTCCCAGATGGTATTATACCTCACGTCAGATGGCAGTTCTCTGGTGACACTGGTACAGCTTAGTCTGTTGACCCGTGATTGTCATAGTGTCTTGTGTGTCTCCCAGTGTGCTTTGATTTCCACCCTACCACGGCTCTACTGAGTCATGTAAATAGGTGGTTTTTGGGTACAGTCCCGATTCACATGGAGGCAATGAGCGATAGGAGAGGATTCGTCTCTCCCGGTATTGGGGGTTGATGTTGCGCTATGCTCGACTAGCCATAAAGGGAAATCCCTGGCCAGGATTGTAGTGATTTACAGGTAAGAGTTATCAGTAGTTTCACGCTTGTTATGGACCTTACATCGGCATGACCTATCAATCTGCTGGGGTCTGACGTTTACCACCCGTAGGCGAGATATGCGACATATCAGACGAACAGACCGGACTGTGCGGTAAGTGTTACTGATTGGATTCGCAGGAGTGTGAGCAGGCTTACTCGTTGATCTTCTGATCGCTCAATACCCGGGTGGCCGTTACGTTTAGCAGACCGCTTGCGGCTTGTGGGTGATTGATATGATCACCACCTACTGCCGGCGTATTGACGAGTCTTTAGAGTCCTACACAAAGGTTTCCTGGCTCAAGAGAAACGAAATAGGAGCGCATATGAGATATGTGCGGGACCGAGGATAATACCAGTATGTGATACTGTATTCTATTCTCGCGATTTGTATCATCGGTCGGTTATATGTGATATAGCCGGGTTACCGAATCAAGTGTTGATTCGATATATTGATACACTAGATATTAGTCGGTTATATGCGATATGACCGGATCATTAAATCAAGTGTTGATTTAATGATTTAATGTATAATTATATATGTGATTTATTACTTTACATTAACTAGTATTGGTTCACTTAAGATTGATTTTCTCACTTGATGTGCACAAGTTGTATATGTGATATATGTTTATGCACTAGTTTGTATCATGATTGATGATACATGTAAACTTGGGTGTGTGTATGACTTACACCATATTTAAGATAATGGTTTAGCTTTTTATTCATTTTTGTAAAACAAAATAGTGGTTTTCTTTGTCTTGGCTTGAAGCTTTATGATGCTTTTAAGCATCTTTGACAAAGTCCACTCATTTTGTTTTGCATAAGATTTTCATTAACCAAACCATTAACTCAAACTATGGTTTAGTCTTTACAAAGGTTAACTCACCCATGGTTGCATCATGATAGACTTCACTTGATTATTCTTTTTACATAATTCATTTTATCATTATTCTTTTCTTTCTTCTTCTTCTTCTTATTCAAGAAGAAGAAAAACTTGCTAGAAATTTTCAAGTGAAGAAATAGAGTGAGAAATCCAAATCCAAAGTGAACCCACTTCCTATTTCATCATCCTCTACTAATTGCCATTTAGTTTAGGGTGTTCTCTTCACAAAGTTCATGTAGGGTTACTAGGCACTCTAATAAGGATCTACAAGGCATCAACCATGCCGGATTAGAATTTTAGCCGTGCCGAATAACTCTAAACAAGATCGTTAACTAGAAATTAGGCGATCACATGCAAGTAAATCACATTTACACTAAGTGAATACGAAATACAACCTTTGTAGATCGGTCCTTCACTTCTAAAGCTCCTTGTAGTAGTCCCTTCGCGGCGATCATCGGACTCCCGGACTCTCGGACGGCTCCATGAGAAAATTGCAACGGGATTGCTTGAAGTCTTCGAGGCCGAAAATGATCTACGTCGAGGGAATACGGACTCAAGCTTCTACTTCACTAACCAAAGAATTAGTGAAAGAAACACCCTAAACTAAAGTGCTAGTCTAGTAGAGGATGGTGAGATAGGAAATGGGTACACTTTAGATTTTCATTTCTCACTTTGTATCTCTCTCTTTATCAAACCCTAGAATCTAAGTGAAGGAGGAAGAAGATGAGCTCAAAATAAGAATGGATAATGATGAAGAGAGAGAATAAGCTAACCATGGTGAGTGAGTATCATATACTAACTCATGTAGAGACATTACCATAGGTTAATTATAGTGGTTAGGTTAGTTAATATTTTAAGTAAAACAAAACAAGTGGACTAAGTTAATGCAACATAAGCTTCAAGAAGCTTCATGCATTTTAGCTCATTATCCATTTGTTTTTGAATTACTTTAAATATAAAAACCTAAACCTATAATTAGTATGGTATAAGTCTTGTACACCCATGATACTTGTATCAACAACCATGATACAAAAGTAAACACAAATAAATATATATATCTAGTTGTGCACAAGTGAGAAAAAAGCAATGCTTAAGTGAACTAATGGTAGTTAATGTAAATTAGTATATTATATATACAATTATACACTAAATTATTAAATCAACACTTGACTTAATAATCCGGTTATATCACATATAACCGACTAACATCCAATGTATCGACTTATCGAATCAACACTTGATTTAATAACTAGGTTATATCGCATACAACCGATCTATACAAACATCGCGAGAATAGAATACGGTATCACATACACGCATTATTCTCGGTCCCGCACATATCATATATGCGCTCCTATCTCGTTTTGCTTGAGCCAGTACAACTTCTATGTAGGACTCCAAAGACTCGTCAATACGCCGGCAGTAGGTAATGATCATATCAAGCACCCACAAGCCGTCAGCGGTACTAGCTAGACGTAACGGCTACCCGGGTATTGAGCGATCAGATGATCAGCAAGCAAGCCCGCTCCAACTCCTGCAAAAAGCCTGACAGTGACACTACCGTACAGTCCAGTCTCTTTGTCTGATATGTCGCATATCAAGTCTAGGGGTGGTAAACGTCAGACCCCAATAATCGACAAGTCATGCCGATATGAGGCTCATAACGGGTCGAGAAACAACTGGTAACACTTACCGGTAAATCTCTAAACCAGCCCTGGCCAGGGACTTCCCTGTTATGGCTAATCGAGTATAGCGCAACATCAACCCCCAATACCGGGAGAGACGAAACCCCTCCTATCGCTCATTGCCTCTATGTGACTCGGGACTGTACCCAAAAACCACCGTTTTGCATGCCCTCTTGGACGTGGTAAGGAGGAAATCAAAGCACAGTGGGAATCACACAAGACTCCATGACGATCTCGGGTCTACAGACTAACCTGTACTAGTGTCATCAGAGAACTGCCATCTGACGTAAGGTATAATACCATCTGGGAGTTCTCGGCGAGTCCGTCCAGTGTACCCAGTCTCCACTGAGCACCCGTATATCATCTCTGATGTCAAACACCAATGGATATGGGATCATCCATCGCCCATCTGTATGGGTCGAGAAAGTATACGCTAGTCTACTCTGGTATATCGATACCCCGTCTCGATACACCCACGACTAGGGACCTTGAAAGATGTACTTATGGACTACCATGTCCCCACTAGTATGATCTGCATCATACTCCAGGTAGTCAAGTACACATCCTAAGGGCTTTACCAACATGTAACAGAGAGAAAATCAGTGTACACGTTAAAGTAAAGGGTAACCAGATAGCATACTATCATATCGAGCAAGAAAGTCATCCCTATATACGTCCAAGTATCCACTACAATATACATCACATGTATTGTAATGGCCTCTAGGGCAAACATATAACTAACAATCTCCCACTTGCACTAGGGCCATCTGATAACAGTGGTTGTAGTATCTCATACTCAACCATCCCATAAAAGTCTCTCTTTGGGAAATGGCCTTTGTGAGTCGATCCGCCGTGTTGTCCTCTGAGTCTACTCTCCTGACCTCGATCCCCTGGAGATCAACCATCTCCATGATCAGGTGACACTGCCTTAGAATATGTCTGGATCACTGATGGGACGGGCGATCCTAGGCATAGGCCACAACTCCATTGTCACACAATGGTAGGAACAAAGTTCATCTCATGAACTAATATACACCCAGACTTCCTCTTTGGTAGTATCTTTGGTAGCGATGTATCTAACCTTTATCGTCTAGTATGCCACGGTATATAGCTTGGAACTCTTCCAACATACCGTCCCTTTACTTAGGGTTAATACAATGCTTTTGACCGACATTCAGTCGTCCTTATCACCCTGGAACCTTTTTCAGTGATTCTCCCCAGGATCGATTGATACCATCCCACTACAACTAGTGAGAATCCTAACATCCAATTAGATCTATCTCATAGATCCAAAACCCAGGATTTAGTAGGTATCACTTTGATTCTATACGGAGAATCATTGTGATAACTGAAGATTGATCGAGCGTAGCATAGGAAACTCCTTCCCTATCAATAGTATGTCATCCACGTACTCTACGAGGATCACCACCATACTTTCTACTACCTTTTTGTATATACAAGGTTCATCTACCATTTTGATGATGTCAAACTCTTTGACTAACACATCAAAACAGACGTTCTAACTTCGCGATACCTGCTTTATCACATAAAACATCTTTCACACGTTTCCGCTGCTCCCACTGCCTACGAGGCCCTCTGGCTTTGTACTTATAGAGGCACTCTTCTAAAACATCATTTAGAAAAGCAGTCAAGGCACCCAACCGCCAGATATCGTAGTCATGGTATGTAGCCGTGGCAAGTAGGATCTGGATGGACTTAAGCATAGCTACTTAGAAAAGGTTTCATCATAATCCATATCTGGTCAATGATTCAAACTTTTAACAAGTCTAGCTTTGAAAGTCTCAACTTTTCCATGTACACCAAGTAATCTTCTCAAGATATACTTGCTCCTGATGGGGATGTAACCCTTCAGATCAAGCAACCAAAGTCCATACTTTGTTGGTGTATAAGGATTCCATCTCAAATCGCTAAGTATCCAGCCATTCTTATAGAGTCCCACTCCTGATGGCCAGCTCGAAACTAGTTCGGTTATCATCTCATGATGCAATCCTCGCTCCCACTGTCATAGAGAAACAGAAGTATCTCTCAGGTGGGTGAGGAACCCTACTAGATCGGCGGAGAGGCTGAGGTTTGTTGGCAACTATTGAATCTTTTGGTTCTACCAAATCATCAGCTGCAGTTTGTATAGCTGGAACATTTCCAGTTCTACATAACAGATCTTGCCTCGAGCTTGTCTGAATTTTGCTTTCAGACATAAGCCGGACGACCCCAAATCTTAACAAACTTAAGATATGGGCTCTTCCCTTTCCATATCTTATATGAAGTGGTAGGTAATTGATTTGATCGGAACCCTATTCAATAGGTATGCAACTTCTCCAGTGCATAACTCCCAAAAGGAAATAGGTAATCTCAGTAGTACTCATCATAGAGCGCACCATATCAAATAGGGTGTAGTTGCTCCACCCCGATACACCTACGTGATGTGGTGTATACGGAGGAGTAATGCTGAGAAAGAATCTCATTCTCCTTTAGAATAATCCAGGAATTCCGTACTCAAGTATTCTCCTCCTTGATCACATCAAAGGACATAATACTTATACCCGTTTTGGTTCTCTACTTCTAACTTATATTCTGTGAATATCTCAAAAGTTTCGGACTTGTGTTTCAACAGGAACATATGTCTGAATCTTGAGAGATCATCAGAGAATGTAATGAAGTACAAAGAACCGGTCTTGGCATGTATAGACAGGGAACCTTCATACATCAACATGTATCACCCAAGAGTTCACTAACTCTTTCTTTGTTTCCAGTAAACGGAGCTATGGTCATCTTGTTTCTATGACATGACTGACAAGTTTCACAAGATGTAAATTCAAACTGATTTAAATATGCATCTTTATGTAACTTCAGCTAGTCGGGTCACATTGATATGACCTAGTCTACAATACCTCAAGAAGGATTCGTCCATTTCTGAACTCTTCCTCTTGTGTGTGTTCTGTATACTAAGAACTGTAGTTTGATTTAGAACGTCAATGCTTTTAGATAACGTGCCTGAACCGATCAACCGTTGATATAGGAAATGTTCAAAACATTATCCAACGTTACAAAATTATATCCTTCTTTACGAATAAAGAGACTGATATGATGTTGTATATCAGGTTCGGTATCTAATGACATTTGTTCAAGAATCAATGTATTCTGGTAATACAGGGTGATAGTGACCAACAGACTTGGCTGCAACACTTGTACCGTTTTCTGTCTTATGAAAGTTATCACCCGTTCTCAGTTCTCTACCTATTGTAGCCCATGTAACAGATTACATATGCGGAATCCTGATCCGGTATCACATACCCAGGACGTAAAGGATACTGAGAAACAGTTCTGTATAATGAACACACCCGAAGAAGATGCATCATAATGCACTTTCTTCGTTTGGGCGGCACGGGAATTCTGTAATCCCCAATTTCCTGCTCTGTCTTATAACAATTATAAGTTGGAGCGGGACCAACGTTCCCCAGCTCAGTATAACAAGCGGGTTCGGTCAATATATCCGTATTATTATCTTGATTAAGGCGTGACATGGTCGCTACCTGGAGAGAGAGAGAAGAAAACACTCTGTGTGTACTCTTGCAAGATCAGATTGGTTATTATTTTATCTAATCAGGATGGCTCCCACTGTTTTTATCAAATCTTCCTTCAAACCCTAAAATGAAAGACTAGCCGGGATTAATTACACCCTACAACTTCGCCAATCTTTCAGCCAGGTCAGTGTCGGTACTTTGAGGGAGGTTCCCCGTGCTTTTGCACGGACCTAATTAAAGTAAACCTCGTTTTCCCAGAGGCGTAACCCCATTGACACCTTTCTAGACACCTACTTGATCGGCTAATTGTAATGTGTAAAACACTCCCAGGAGTAACAATTACTCGCAGTGGGTATCGGGATCCAACTATCTCATAGAAGGTATGCAATCTCATTGCAAATTTCAACACTTGAAATTCCCGATAATTTTGCCCCGAACGATCTATCACCTTGACAAGGTCAACAAACAATAGACCGTAAGTCAAGTTCAACCCGTCATTTCTTGATTGAATTAAACCCACCCGCACGACCCTTGACAAGGTCAACAAGGTCGTACGACTACCCTAACCCAATCTGCATCATATGCATAAGCAGATAAATACTGGTTAGCTACCGCACACTGCGCCTTGACAAGGTCAACAAACGCAGCACGAATACTAAGCAGGACTTATCTGAAATGACGGAGGGCTACGACAAGTTTTTCTGAAAACCTATTGCGTAATGAACTTGATATCGTTGTAGAATCAAATGATTTTTAAAGTGTAGTGTTTTTGAGGCTTTTCTAGTTTCGCTAAAGGGGTCACTCCCGGTGAAGGGATCGTCGGCCTTTTCCTCATCGAATAAGGTGCAGGGTATGTCATATATACCGCTGTGCAAAGCAAGAACTATAGAAGCAATCAAAAGACAAACCGAAGGGTGTAGCATCTGCCAGTTATTGCTAAAGGGGTCACTCCCGGTGAAGGGATCTCGGCCCTTTCCTTATCGAATAAGGTGCAGGATATTCTACAAGGAACACCGCGATGCAAAGCAAGAACTGTAGCTACCTGTTTTTGAAAAATTCGATTCCACAACATCTTTTAGGTTTCTTTTCTTTCATTAATCACATTAATGAAGTCCCATCATTTAAGTCACCTAAACATCACAGATAAATACGACGTACACTTATGCCATCCGCATTCGCCTTGATGCCCCCTCGTGCACCGTTAGGTTAAGTAACTAACGGCAGAGCAGGGCAGGGCTAGCGCGGGTGTAAAACATAAGTAACGTCTATATAATATATCATATATACTATATACAACATCTATCATAGCACATCACATGATCACATCACAGATATCACAGCAGAAGAAATATATGAAACATTGGATATACTAGGACGTCCGTGATTTATTTTGAGCCTCTATAAAACACGGATTCCACGGTCGCGATGAATAGCCAAACCCACACCCCTAGACCCCTACGAGAGCGGCAAGCAACCCTACCAATTCTAGAGTTAGGAGACCCGGACTCGACTCCTAGAGTTGGTCTCCCACTGGACTCCAGAACCCGGTTACTTGTGCTCTCCTCCTTGGGTCTATCCTAGTGCGGAAAAGTAAATAATATACAAATGGTGACATCAACCTCATCCTGGAAGTGCCCCAATAAAAGAATATTACATACATTAAATTTACAAGAATGAAAATAAAAACTCTCATCTCACATAAAAAAAAACCCGGCTATTCAAAACGCGACGATCCAATATAACATATCCAGCAACACATAGCATCACATGTTATCAACGTAAGTAAATATGCGCACCCCAATTGTCGTTAACGTATAGTAACGAAACCGGCGATATCACATATTACACTTACGGTCGCAGAAAAGAAAGTGTAAAACTACAACAGTTGGAATCCGCAACCTCCTTAGACATCGCATGACTAACAATTATAAACCCCGCATTTTAGTCTCTATATCGAAAACACTTCTCAATACCAAGTCGGGAAATTCAACAAGATTCCCGATATACTGATCGAATGCTCGTCGCAAACTTCAGTAGACGGCCGCACCCACGGATGCCGTCGACGAAGTGCACTAAGGCGGAACACCGCTGCCGCGAGCACCCGAACGGATGCTTTTGGCTACGGGGTTCTCCTACAGTCACTTGGTCGGGGCTATGGAACATGGCTGTCTATTAAGTTTACCCGGCGAGTATCCGCGTGCGCTACGTGATTGCGACGGACTTTTGATCGCATCAAAATTCCATGGCAACCGATCATTTGAGACTAAACTGCTATGTTTATAACATTCAAATTAGTTATCTCATAACTACTTGTGGATTCCAAATATTGTATCACAATCAAGATAAATAGACAATGTTAAACTTTCCGATGCCTCACATGTGGCACGCCGTATTGCCCCAAACCCTAAGGTTCAAAAGGCAGTTCAAGACGGTCACATAATCGAGTTAAGGTTTGTTGTCTTCTAGAGGGTCCATCGCATAACTTGCACGATCTAGACGTTCTTAAACAAAATGAAAAATCCAACACTTGGAAATTTTCCGGATCGGGAAAAAGTGAGTTATTGATATCCGTTCGAACTTTTTAATACTTTCTAAATATCCGGAAAACACAACGAAATTAAATTTTTCCGATCGAATCAACGAATACAAAATAGACCCCTGAATACTCAACACTTGAGTCAGATAAAAATACCCAGAAAAATATCAGGAAATTGAATGGGAACATTACTGTGCAAAAAGTTAAAGGTGACATCACTATATGGCCGCGGAAACGCCGCACGAGCCAAGCTCGTGCCGCGGTTCTGCGGCTCCTTGGGAGCCAAACAGTGTCGTTTTGCACAGTTTCCCTTATAATTACCTGCTGATTTTTTTAAGCATTTTTAATTCATAAAAATCCCAGATTTTAAAAAATGTACAGAGAAGGTGTCAACTTCGTCATATCGGGGTTCGATCGGAGTTTTAACTTCGTTAACAAATCGCTTAATGCTCTAGCTAGGCTCTGATACCACTATAGGTCAGGTAGCCACCCCATCCAATGGGGTCACCGTGGCACCAACGGGTCCCTCAGTAGCTACTTTTTACGCATGCCCCTTCGTGAGGACTACAACCCGCCGGAACACCTTCCAGTCTCGGGACATCCTGGGGGTAAGAGCCTATGCTTCGCCACACTGTCACACGGTGAGAACCCTCCATAGGTCGACATCCAATCCCTAGTAGCTACTGAGGATCCGTTGGTGCCATGGCGACCCTATTGGATGGGGTGGCTGCCTGACCTACAGTGGTATCAGAGCCTAGCTAGAGCATTAGGCGATGTGTTAACGAAGTTAAAACTCCTATCGAACACCGATATGACGAAGTTGACACCCTCTCTGCCTCCAAAGTGCCGCGGAACCGCGGCACGAGCATGGCTCATGCGGCGGTTCCGTGGCCCTATAGTCATATCGGGGTTCGATCGGAGTTTTAACTTCGTTAACACATCGCCTAATGCTCTAGCTAGGCTTTGATACCACTGTAGGGTTACTAGGCACTCTAAAGAGGATCTACAAGGCATCAACCATGCGGATTAAAATTTTAGCCGTGCCGAATAACTCTAAACAAGATCGTTAACTAGAAATTAGGCGATCACATGCAAGTAAATCACATTTACACTAAATGAATACGAAATACAACCTTTGTAGATCGGTCATTCACTTCAAAATCTCCTTGTAGTAGTCCCTTCGCGGCGATCATCGGACTCTCGGACGGCTCCATGAGAAAACTGCAACAGGATTGCTTGAAGTCTTCGAGGCCGAAGATGATCTACGTCGAGGGAATACGGACTCAAGCTTCTACTTCATTAACCAAAGAATTAGTGAAGCAAACATCCTAAACTAAAGTGCTAGTCTTGTAGAGGATGGTGAGATAGGAAATGGGTACACTTTAGATTTTAATTTCTCACTTTGTATCTCTCTCTTTATCAAACCCTAGAATCTAAGTGAAAGAGGAAGAAGATGAGCTCAAAATGAGAATGGATAATGATTAAGAGAGAGAATTAGCTAACCATGGTGAGTGAGTATCATATACTAACTCATGTAGAGACATTACCATAGGTTAATTATAGTGGTTAGATTAGTTAATATCTTAAGTAGAACAAAACAAGTGGACTAAGTCAATGCAACATAAGCTTCAAGAAGCTTCATGCATTTTAGCTCATTATCCATTTGTTTTCGAATTACTTTAAATATAAAAACCTAAACCTTTAATTAGTATGGTATAAGTCTTGTACACCCATGATACTTGTATCAACAACCATGATACAAAAGTAAACACAAATAAATATATATATATCACATATATATATCAAGTTGTGCACAAGTGAGAAAAAATCAATGCTTAAGTGAACCAATGTTAGTTAATGTAAATTAGTATATCACATATACAATTATACACTAAATTATTAAATCAACACTTGACTTAATAATCCGGTTATATCACATATAACCGACTAACATCTAATGTATCGACTTATCGAATCAACACTTGATACGATAACTAGGTTATATCGCATACAACCGATCGATACAAACATCACGAGAATAGAATACGGTATCACATACACGCATTATTCTCGGTCCCGCACATATCACGTATGCGCTCCTTTCTCGTTTTGCCTGAGCCAGTACAACCTCTATGTAGGACTCTAAAGACTCGTCAATACGCCGGCTGTAGGTGATGATCATATCAAGCACCCACAAGCCGTCAGCGGTACTAGCTGGACGTAACGGCTACCCGGGTATTGAGCGATCAGAAGATCAGCAAGCAAGCACGCTCTAACTCTTGCAAAAAGCCTGACAGTGACACTACCGTACAGTCCGGTCTCTTCATCTGACATGTCGCATATCAAGTCTAAGGGTGGTAAACGTCAGACCCCAATAACCGATAAGTCATGCCGATATGAGGCTCATAACGGGTTGAGAAACTACTGCTAAAACTTACCAGTAAATCTCTAAACCAACCCTTGCCAGGGACCTCCCTGTTATGGCCAATCGAGCATAGCCCAACATCAACCCCCAATACCGTGAGAGACGAAACCCCTCCTATCGCTCATTGCCTCCGTGTGACTCGGGACTGTACCAAAAAACCACCGTTTTGCACGCCCTCTTGGACGTGGTAAGGTGGAAATCAAAGCACGGTGGGAATCACATAAGACTCTATGACGATCTCGGGTCTACAGACTAACCTGTACCAGTGTCACCAGAGAACTTCCATCTGACGTAAGGTATAATACCATCTGGGAGTTCTCGGTGAGTCCGTCCAGTATACCCAGTCCCCACTGAGCACCCGTATATCATCTCTGATGTCAAACACCAATGGATATGGGATCATCCATCGCCCATCTGTATGGGTCGAGAAGGTATACGCTAGTCTACTCTGGTATATCGATGCCCCGTCTCGATACACCCACGACTAGGGACCTTGAAGGATGTACTTATGTACTACCATGTCCCCACTAGTATGATCCGCATCATAGTCCAGGTAGTCAAGTACACATCCTAAGGGCTTTACCAACATGTAACAGAGAGACAATCAGTGTACACGTTAAGGTAAAGGGTAACCAGATAGCATACTATCATGTCGAGCAAGAAATTCATCCCTATATACGTCCAAGCATCCACTACAATATAAATCACATGTATAGTAATAGCCTCTAGGGCATACATATAACTAACAGTTCATGGCCTAGTGAAGATAGAGCTTGAGTTTGAGTCTCCTCGACGTAGATCATCTTCGGCCTCGAAGTCAACGAGCTAGCCCGCTAATTTCTCCGAGGAAACCATCGCTAGAGTCCGTGATCACGATGATCGCAGCGAAGGGACGTCAACACGGAGCTTTAGAAGTGAAGGACCGGATCTACAAAGGTTGTAATCCCTTTCACTTAGTGTTGAGTTGTTCACTTGCTTATAGTTTTCGCATAATCTCTAGTATACGATCTTGGTTAGGGTTGTTCGGCACGTCTAATTTTTTGAATCGGGCATGGTTGATGCCTTGTAGAACCTTGTGACTGTGCCTAGAAACCCTACAGTGATATCGGAGCCAAGCTAGAGCTTTAGGCGAAGTCTAGACGAAGTTAAAAGTCCGATCGAACCCCGAAACCTCGACACGGACCCTTCTCTGGAAATTTTTCAAAACTGTTGATTTTTTCACATTAAAAATACTTTAAAAAATCAGCAGGGAATTATATGGCACTCTGTGAAAAACGACAAACTAAGTCGATCAAAGCGTCGCGGAACCGCGGCATAAGCATGGCTCCCGCGGCTGTTCCGCGGCCGTGCAGTCACATCATGCTTTGTATTTTGCACAGTAAAGTCCTTATCAATTTCCTGATGCTTTTGTGTATTTTAAATTCTACTCAAATGTTGAGTTTTCTGGAGATGTTTTGTATTCGTTGATTCGATCGGAAAGTTTAACTTCGTCTATGTATGTTTCTGGGTAATTTTAGAAAGTGTTAAAAAGTTCTACCGGATATCAACAACTCACTTTTTCCCCTGCCGAAAAATTTCCAAGTGTTGGATTTTTTCGTAGTTTAAGAACGTTCTAAGTCGTGCAAGTAACTCAATGGACCTTCTAGAAGACAACAAACTTTAACTCGATTATGTGACCGTCTTGAACTGCCTTTTGAACCTTAGGGTTTGGGGCAGTACGGCGTTGCCATATGTGAGGCGTTGGCTTGACCCTTCTACGGCTGGACCATTGGTACTGTGGCATGTGATGGATGTTTTTAAACTCCCCTCAAGTGTTGAGAACTATTTGGGAAAACTTGGGTATTTGATTATTCGATCGGAAAGTTTAACATTGTTTATTTATCTAGAATGTGATACAATATTTGGAATCCACAAGTAGTTATGAGATAACTAATTTGAATGTTATAAATCTAGCACTTTAGTCTCATTTGATCGGTTGCCACGGGTTTTTGATCTAATCAAAAGTACATCGCAATCACGTAGCGTACGCGGATACTCGCCGGTAAACATAATAGACAACCACGCCACATAGCCCCGACCAAGTGACTGTAGGAGAACCCCGTCGCCAAAAGCATCCGTTTGGGTGCTCGCGGCAGCGGTGTTCCGCCTTAGTGCACTTCGTCGACGGCATCCGGGGGATGCGGCCATCTACTAAAGTTTGCGACGAGCATTCGATCAGGATGTCGGGAATCTTGTTGAATTGCCCGACTGATTATTGGAAAGTGTTTTCAATATCGAGACAAAATTGCGAGGTTTATAATTGTTAGGCATGCGATGTCTAAGAAATTCATTTGGTTTGGCATGCGATGTCTAAGAAGGTTGCGGATTCCAACTGTTGTAGTTTTACACTTTCTTTTCTGTGACCGTAAGTGTAATATGTGGTGTATCGCCGGTTTCGTTGCTATACATCAACGACAATTGGGATACGCATATTTACTTACGTTGATGACATGTGATGTTATGTGTTGCTGGATATGTTATATTAGATCGTCATGTTTGAATAGCCGGGGGTTTTTATGTGAGATGAGAGTTTTTCATTTTCATTCATGTAAACATCATTGTATGTAATATTCTTTTATTGGGGCACTTCTGGGCTGAGGATGATGTCACCATTGTATATTATTTACTTTTCCGCATTAGGATAGACCCAAGGAGGGGAGCACAAGTAACCGGGTTCTCGGGTCCAGTGGGAGACCATCTTGAGGAGTCGAGTCCGGGTCTCTTAACTCTAGAATTGGTAGGGTTGCTTGCAGCTCTCATAGGGGTCTAGGAGTGCGGGATTGGCTATTCATCATGACCGTGGAATCCGTGTTTTATAGGGGCTCAAAATAAAATACGGACGTCCTAGAATATCCAATATTTCATATGATATTTTCTGCTGCGTTATCTGTGATGTGATCATGTGATATGTTCAGATAGATACTGTGTATAGTATATATGATATATTATATAGACGTTGCTTATGTTTTACACCCGCGCTAGCCCTGCCCCGCTCTGCCGTTAGTTACCTAACCTAACGGTGCAGACGGGACATCGAGGCGAATGCGGATGGCATAAGTGTACATTGTATTTATCAGTGATGTTTAGGTAGACTTAAATGATGGGACATTCATTAATGAGATTAATGAAAGAAAATAAACCTAAATGATGTTGTGGAATCGAATTTCAAAAAAAAAATTAGGTAGCTCTAGTTGTTGCTTTGCATAGCGGTGTTCCTTGTAGAACATCCAGCACCTTATTCGATAAGGAAAGAGCCGAGATCCCTTCACCGGGAGTGACCTCTTTAGCAATAACTAGCAGATGCTACAACCTTCGGTTTGTCTTTTGACTGCTTTTCTAGTTCTTGCTTTGCATAGTGGTATTGTGAATATCCTGTACCTCATTCGACGAGGAAAGAGCCGAGATCCTTTCACCGGGAGTGACCTCTTTAGAGAAACTAGCAAAAGCCTCAAAAACACTCCATTTAAAACCATTTGATTCTGCAGCGAGATCAAGTTCAAAGCGTTAAAGGTTTTCATAAAAACCATCCGTAACCCTCCGTCATTTTAGGAAGTAGAGTACTTAGTATTCGTGCTGCGTTTGTCGACCATAGCCGAGGCGTAGTGTATGGTAGCTAAGTGATGTCTTCCTACACAGCATATGATGCGATTAGTTAGGACAGTCATGTGACTTTGTTAATCTTAGCCAAGGGTCATGTGGGTGGGTCTAATTAATCATGAAATGACGGGTAGAACTTGACTAGTGCTTATGATTTGTTGACCATAGCCAAGGTCATAGGTGCTAGGGGTAAAAACCTTTATCTGGAGTTTCAAGTGTTGAAATTTGCAATGAGATTGAATACCTTCTATGAGATAGTTGGATCCCGATACCCATTGCGAGTAATAGTTACTCCTGGGAGAGTTTTGCACTTTACAATTAGACGATCAAGTAGGTGTCTAGAAAGGTATCAACGGGGTTATGCCCCTGGGAAAACGAGGTTTATTTTAATTAGGTCCGTGCGAAATCACGGGAAACCTCCCTCAAAGTACCGGCACTGGCCTGGCTGAAAGATTGGCGAACTTGTAGAGTGTAATTAATCCCGGCTAGTCTTTCCTTTTATGGTTTGAAGGAAGATTTGATAGAAACAGTGGGAGCCATCCTGATTAGATAAAATTTATAACCAATCTAATCTTGCAAGAGCGCACACAGAGTGTTTTCTTCTCTCTCTCTCTAGGTAGCGACCATGTCACGCCTTAATCAAGATAATAATATGGATGTATTGACCGAACCAGCTTGTTATACTGAGCTGGGGAACGTTGGTCCCGCTCCAACTTCTAATTGTTATAAGACCGAGCAGGAATTAGAGGAATACCAGGATTCCCATGCCGTCCAAACAAAGTAAGTGCATGATGATGCATCTCCTTCGGGTGTATTCATTACATAAAACTGTTTCTCAGTATTCTCTGCGTCCTGGGTATTTGATACCGGATCAGGATCCCAAATATGTAATTTGTTACATGGGCAACAGATAGGTAGAAAACTGAGAACGGGTGATATGTTTCAAGAGTTGAAAACGGTGCAATTGTTGCAGCCAAGGTGTTGGCAGTTATCACCCTGTATTTCCAAATATATTAATTCTGAATGAATGTTATTAGATACCGAACCTGACATACAACATCATATTAGTCTCTTTATAATTAAAGAAGGATATAATTTTGTATTGTTGGATAATGTTTTGCACATTTCCTATATCAAGTGTTGACCGGTTCAGGCACGTTATCTAAAAGCATATACATTCTAAATCAAACCACAGTTCTTAACGTACAGAACACACACAAGAGGAAGATTTTAGAAATAAACGAATCCTTCTTGAGGCATTGTAGACTAGGTCATATCTATGCGACCCGACTAGCTAAGTTACATTTAGATGCATATTTAAATCAGTTTGAATTTACATCTTATGAAACTTGCCAGTCATGTCACAAAGATAAGATGACCATAGCTCTGTTTACTGGAAACAGAGAAAGAGTTAGTGAACTTTTGGGACTGATACAAAGTGATATATGTAGGTCCCCAGTCTACATATGCTAGGACCGGTTCTTTGTACTTTCTTACATTCACTGATGATCTCTCAAGAATCGGACGCATGTTCCTGTTAAAACACATTTCTGAAGCTTTTGAGAACTTCAAAGAAAGAAGTAGAGAACCAAAACGGGTATAAGTATTATGTCCTATGATGAGATCAGGCAGGAGAATACTTGTGTATGGAATTCTTGGACTATTCTAAAGGAGAATGAGATTCTCTCTCAGTGTTACTCCTCTGAATACACCACAGCACAACGATGTATCGGGGTGGAGCAAACGCACCATATTAGATATGGTGTGCTCTATGATGAGTATTATTGAGTTACCTATTTCCTTTTGGGGATTATGCACTTGAGAAGCTGCATACCTATTGAATTGGGTTCGAATCAAATCAGTGCCTACCACTCCATATGAGATATGGTATGGGAAGAGCCCATCTCTTAAGCAAGTTAAGATTTGGGATTGTCCGGCCTATGTCAAAGGCAAAATCCGGACAAGATCGAGGCAAGGATAGTTCTGTAGAACTGGAAAAAGTTCCAGCTATACAAACTGCAGCTGATGATTTGATGGAACCAAAGAATTCAATAGTCGCCGACGAACCTCAGCCACTCCGCCAATCTAGCAGGGTTCCTCACCTGCCTGAGAGATACTTTGGTTTCTCGATGACAGTGGGAGCGAGGATTGCATCATGAGATGATGACCCAACTAGTTTCGAGCAGGCCATCAAGAGTAGGGACTCTGTAAGAATGGCTGGATGCTTAGCGATCTGAGATAGAATCCATGTACACCAACAAAGTATGGACTTTGGTTGCTATATCTGAAGGGTTAAATCCCCATCAAGAGCAAGTATATCTTGAGAAGATTACTTGGTGTAGATGGAAAAAGTTGAGACTTTCAAATCTAGACTTGTTAAGGTTTTCGTCATCGACCAGGCGTGGATAATGATGAAACCTTTTCCAGTGGCTTTGCTTAAGTCCATCCGGATCCTACTTGCCATTGCTGCATACTATAACTGTGATATCTGGTGGTTGGGTGTCATGACTGCTTCTTTAAATATTGATTTAGAAGAGAACGTCTATAAGAACGCAGCCAGAGGGCTTCGTAAAAAGTGGGAGCAACGGAAACGTGTGCAAGATGCTTTGTGTGATAAAGCAAGCATCGCGGAGGTGGAACATCTGTTTTGATGTGGTAGCCAAAGAGTTTGACTTCATCAAAATAGTAGATGAACTTTGTACATACAAAAAGGTAGTAGAGAGTATGGTGTCATCCTCGTATTGTACGTGGACAACATACTCTTGATAGGAAAGGAGTTTCCTATGCTACGCTCGGTCAATCTCCGCTTATCACAAGGATTCTCCGTATAGGATAAAGGTGATACCTCCTAAATCTAGGGTTTTGGATCTATAAGATAGATCCAAATGTATATAAGGATTCTCACTAGGTGTAGTGAGATGGTATCAATCGATCCTGGGGAGAATCACTGGATAGCTTCCAGGGAGATAAGCACGACTGAATGTCAGTCGGGCATTGTCTTTACCCTCAGTGGAGGGACGGTATGTTGGAAGAGTTCCAAGCTGAGATACCGGGGCAAACTAGACGATAAAGACTGGTGACAACTCTATCAACAATACTACCAAAGAGGCAGTTTGGGTAGATATTAGTTCATGTGATGAACTAGGTTCCAACCGTTGTATAACAATGGTGTTGAGGCTTTGGCCCAGGAACCCCGGTCCCATTAGTGACCCAGACATATTCCAAGGCAGTATCACCTGATCATGGAGATAGTTGATCTCCAGGGTGATCGAGGTTAGGAGAGTAGACTCAGAAGACAACACGGCGGATCCACTCACAAAGGCCTTTTCCCAGAGAGAGACTTATATGGGATGATTGAGTATGAGATACTGCAACCACTGCTACAGATGGCCCTAGTGCAAGTGGAAGATTGTTAGTTATATGTATGCCCTAGAGGCCATTACTATACATGAGATGTATATTGTAGTGGATGCTGGGACATATATAGGTAGGACTTTCTTGCTCGACATGATAGTACGCTATCTGGTTGCTCTATATCTTAACATGTATACTTACTGTCTCTCTGTTACATGTTGATAAAGCCCTTAGGATGTATGCTCGACTTGCAGGACTATGATGCAGATCATACTAGTGGGGCCTGGGTAGTCCATGAGTACATCCTTCAATGTTCCTAGTCGTGGGAATATCGAGAAGGGGCATCGATATTCCACAGTAGACTAGCGTATATATTCTCAACCCATGTGATGGGCGATGGATGATCCCATATCCATTGGTGTTTGACGTCAGAGATGGTATGCTGGTGCTCAGTGGTGACTGGGTACACTGAACGGACTCGCCGAGAACTCCCAGATGGTATTATACCTCACGTCAGATGACAGTTCTCTGGTGACACTGGTACATCTTAGTCTGTTGACCCGAGATCGTCATAGAGTCTTGTGTGTCTCCCACTGTGCTTTGATTTCCACCCTACCACGGCTCTACTGAGTCGTGCAAACAGGTGGTTTTTGGGTACAGTCCCGATTCACATGGAGGCAATGAGCGATAGGAAGGGATTCGTCTCTCCCGGTAATGGGGGTTGATGTTGCGCTATGCTCGACTGGCCATAACTGGAAATCCCCGGCCAAGGTTGTAGTGATTTACTGGTAAGAGTTATCAGTAGTTTCACGCTTGTTATGGACCTTACATCGGCATGACTTATCAAGCTGCTGGGGTCTGACGTTTACCACCCCTAGGCGAGATATGCGACATATCAGACGAACAGACCGGACTGTGCGATAAGTGTTACTGATTGGATTCGCAGGAGTGTGATCAGGCTTGCTCTTTGATCTTCCGCTCGCTCAATACCTGGGTGGCCGTTACGTTTAGCAGACCGCTTGCGGCTTGTGGGTGATTGATATGATCACCAGCTACTTCCGGCGTATTGACGAGTCTTTAGAGTCCTACACAGAGGTTTCCTGGCTTATGCGAAATGAAAGAGGAGTGCATATGAGATATGTGCGGGAACGAGGATAATACCAGTATGTGATACTGTATTCTATTCTAGCGATTTGTATCATCGGTCGGTTATATGTGATATAGCCGGGTTACCGAATCAAGTGTTGATTCGATATATTGATACACTAGATATTAGTCGATTATATGCGATATGACCGGATCATTAAATCAAGTGTTGATTTAATGATTTAATGTATAATTATATATGTGATATATTACTTTAAATTAACCAGTATTGGTTCACTTAAGATTGATTTTCTCACTTGATGTGCACAAGTTGTATAAGTGATATATGTTTGTGCACTAGTATCATGATTGATGATACATGCAAACTTGGGTGTGTGTATGACTTACACCATATTTAAGATAATGGTTTATGTTTTTATTTATTTTGGTTAAACAAAATGGTGGTTTTCTTTGTCTAGGCTTGAAGCTTCATGAAGCTTTTAAGCATCTTTGACAAAGTCAACTCATTTAGTTTTGCATAAGATTTTCATTAACCAAACCATTAACTCAAACTATAGTTTAGTCTCTATAAAGGTTAACTCACCCATAGTTGCATCATGATAGACTTCACTTGATTATTCTTTTTACATAATTCATTTTATCATTATTCTTTTCTTTCTTCTTCTTCTTCTTCTTCAAGAAGAAGAAAAACTTGCTAGAAATTTTTTAAGTGAAGAAATAGAGTGAGAAATCTAAATCCGAAGTGAACCCACTTCCTATTTCATCATCCTCTACTACTTGCCATTTAGTTTAGGGTGTTCTCTTCACCAAGTTCATGACCTAGTGAAGATGGAGCTTGAGTTTGAGTCTCCTTGACGTAGATCATCTTCGGCCTCGAAGTTAACGAGCTAGCCCGCTAATTTCTTCGAGGAAACCATCGCTAGAGTCCGGGATCACGATGATCGTGGCGAAGGGACGTCAACACGGAGCTTTAGAAGTGAAGGACCTGATCTACAAAGGTTGTAATCCCTTTCACTTAGTGTTAAGTTGTTCACTTGCTTATAGTTTTCGCATAATCTCTAGTATACGATCTTGGTTAGGGTTGTTCGGCACGTCTAATTTTTTGAATCGGGCATGGTTGATGCCTTGTAGATCCTTGTGACAGTGCCTAGGAACCCTACAGCTCTTATGACCTCGACTTTGGCCAACAAATCATAAGTCACATGTCAAGTTCTACCAGTCATTTTCCAGGTTAATTTGAACCCACCCGTACCTACCCTTGACTTTGGCCAACAAGGCAGTACGACTGTCCAAAACCAACGCATCTATCTATGCTACACATGAATATCCAATAGCTACCAATCACTATGCCTTGACTTTGGCCAACAAACACAGCTTGAATACTATTGACTATCCATATGAAATGACGAAGGGCTACGAATGGTTTTGGCGAAACCGTGAACGTAGTGAACTTGATATAATCGAAGGAACGAGATAGCTTTTAAAAAGGAGTGGTTTAAGCTCCGCGTTTAAAAGTTGTTTTGAAAAGAAACCGAGCGATTTTGAAATTGTTCCAACGACTTTAACTTTGGTTTATTTTCTTGCATTAATTTATGCGTCCCATCAATTAATCCTACCATTGCAGAAAACAACGAAAATATGACGTACGCTTATGCCATCCGCATTCGCCACGGGGTCCCATCATCACCCGTTAGGTTACTTAACTAACGACAGAGCGGGGGCTGGACTAACGCGGATGCAAAACATAAGCAACGCCTAAATAGATATCATATATAGATATTAACATTCGTCAGATGCAATGATAGCCATTCCAGATCACAGATGAGAATATTGGATATACTAGGAATCCGCGTTTCGTTCGAGCCTGTAACGAAAGACGAATTACACGGTCGCGATGAATTGCCAAACCCCACCCTAAACCCCTACGGGTGCAGCAAACTACCCGCCAAGTACCCGAAGTGAAGCAACCTCCCTCAACAACGTGAGTAGGCCACTCGGCACTTCGAGGTACCCGGTAGTTTGTGCACCCTACCTTGGATCTATCCAAGGAGCAAAAAAAATAAAAGAAATAATATAAAATGGAAGCTACAACCTCACCCCGGATGTGCGGCCATACAAATAATATTACATCAATTTACATATTACATCAAATTTAAGATAAAGAAAATCTCATCTCACAAAACTCCGGCTATTCATCCATGACAATCCAACGAGTTCATATACACAATCCATCAACTTTACAGATCACAGATATGCACGACCCCCACTAATCGACGTATAGCGATTAGTTGACGTTCAGTGCATATATCACATCATAGATATAACCCATTTGCTAAAGTCTATAGAACTTCGATCAAAATACGGATTTGCAACTACCCCAAACACAACTTTGTTCTCTCGAAATACTGGGCAGAAACAAATTATCCTAAAAATCCCAAAACATCTCACAAAGAACACTGCAGCAAAAATGAGCCACGGCCGAGTCAACTCGGCCGCGGATCCGCGGTAAGAAGCATGTTCTTGCCGCGGCTCCGCGGCGCGTTGACCGAGTCAGTGGGTCATTTTTCTTGAGCGTTCTTTAAAACCCCTGAACCGATTTTTAGTATATGTGGAATTATTTCTAAAGAAGGTTTAAAAATCGGCAGAAAGTTAGGTTTTCCGGACGTGTTTTGCGATTTTTCTCCGATCAAAATTCTAAATGCTTTGCTAGCTTGCTAGTTTGTGTTTAGCTAGGCTCTGATACCACTGTATGTCTACGTTGCCCACCCCGATGCTTACGGGGAGGCGGAAACGGTATAAAAAATCGATTTTTAGAACTCAAGGCAACAGGGACTAAAAGGAGGATCTTTGCTAAACAAAAACTAACAACCATGCTAAAAGATTTAGCTACTCGGTTAAAGGGTTATACCTAAGTCTTGAACTCCTTCTCTTCTTGCTCCTTAGAGTTGGATGAACGGGTGCTCCTCGTCGCCTTCTCTTGCCGAAGAAAGATCCACCCGAGGGCCTCTACCTTTGGCTCCTACCTCAACCTAGAGGTAACTAAAGTGCTTGGTGTGCTAAACCTAGAACCTTAGGATGAGTAGAGAGTAATTTTCATGTTTTATCTCAAAAGAAAAATGGTTCTCAACTCATGAGAGGGGAGAGATTTGAGAGAGAGGAAGAGGATGAGAGAGAATGAGTATGAGAGAATGAGGATAATATCAACCATTCTCACATATATGTGAATTATGATAATTAAATAATTAATCAAAGATAATAGTGATGGTTAACTTAAAATGACCATTATCATTTCATATTAATGAATTTTGCAATTATTAAAGAGCATCTTTCATATGAAATGATGATGGTCAATATGTCAACATGGGTCAACAAGTCTGTAAGTCCACGTTGCGACCCCCGGTACTTACGGGGAGGCGGAAACGGTATAAAAATCAAATTTTTAGCGCATGGGGCAACATGGACTAACAAAGTCGGGATCTTTTCCTAAACTAAAACTAGCAAACAAGCTAAAGAGAGTTAGCTACTTGGAAAGATGGTTATACCTAAACTTGAACTCCTTCTTCTTCAAACTTTGTAGAGATTGATGGTTCTTTCCTCGTTGCCTTCTTCCGTCAAAGATGGATCCACCTGAGGGTTCAACCTTTGGGCTCTTTCTCGAACTTTGAGAGAACTAGAATCTTCGGCTTGCTAAACCTTTGATCCTAGAGTGAGTAGAGAGTGTCTAAGGGGTGTTTTCTTTTCAAGGAGAGGGATTCTCAACACATGAGAAGGATTCTCCTTGAGCTTGAGGAAGAAGAAGATGAAGTGAGGAGAGAGAATGAATATGATAGAATGAGCTCTCTTTTTCCTTTTGCAACCATATCAAAAAGAAAAAGAATTATCTAAATAATAATAATAATTCAAATGAGAATAGTTGATGGTTGTTTTGGAATGACCACTATCATAACTTCATTAAATGAATGTAAGCTAGAATCAAGGAGCATCGTTGCAAAGTAATGATGATGGTCAAATATTCAACCATGGTCAACAAGTCAACCATGGTCAACAAGTCAACAAAACCAACCATGACATAATTTCATTTAATTACTATTATTAATTGATATTTCATAAATCCATTAGGGTTTGGAAAAAGACGACTGTCAACTGTGCATACGCACCCGTTCCGAAACCCTAATGAAAAATCTCTTCCTCCGCCTCAAACAACTGTGCATACACACCTGCATTCTTGTTCCGAGGAACAAGAATACTGAGAGATAAAAGCAACCCCAAAACATATACCAGTATCTGGCTCAAACCAGAGCCTGCTAGTATAATCCGTCCGGACTCCAAAAGTGCACAAGTGCACGGATGAGAACGAACCCTGCCGCAAAAACCATGCGACCTCTACTCTGTTTTGCCCAGAGGCGAATACCCTCTGTGTGGGACTCTAAAGACTCGACACTACGCTGGCAGTGGGTTTAACTACAGACCGCAAGCGGCACTAGCTGTGCGTAACTAGGTTGACTTTAAAGACTCGACACTACTCGACATCATGCATGTAAAATTCATAAAAGCATATGTATGAAAGTATGAGGATATAAATCAACAGATGTCCCTCGCGACATTGACGAGTCTTTAGAGTCCTACACAGAGGTTTCCTGGCTCAAGCGAAACGAAATAGGAGCGCATATGAGATATGTGCGGGACCGAGAATAATGCGTGTATGTGATACCGTATTTCATTCTCGCGATGAATGTTTCGATTGGTTGTATGCGATATAACCTAGTTATCGAATCGAAGATTGATTCGATAAGTCGATACATTGTATACTAGTCGGTTATGTGCGACATGACCGGATCATTGAATCAAGTGTTGATTTAATGATTTAATGTATAATTATATATTTGATATATTACTTTGCATTAACTAGTATTGGTTCACTTTAAAAGGATTTTCTCACTTGATGTGCACATTGTATATGTGATATATTTTTGTGTGCACTTGATTGTATCATGTTTGATGATACATGCTAACTTGAGTTTCTGTAAAGATTAAACCATGGTTATATGAATGGTTAGGGTTTTGTTTACTTATTCATTTATTTATTTTGTTTATTTATTTTGGAAAAGAAAATGGAAATGGTGGCTTTCTTTGTTTCTTTCATGAAGCTTCATGAAGAGTTGAAAGTTTGACCATTTTGTTTTCTTCCCTTAACCTAACCATACACCTAACCTTAGTTTACTATCTACACTTGACCATAGTTAGTATATGATAAGTATTCATATTATTTTCATTTTTCAAAACACTTATCATATACTTTCTTCTTCTTCATCATCTTCATCAAGAAGAAAGCTTGACTCCATTAATGGCACCTTGAGTAAAAGAGTGAGAAATCCAATTCTAAAGTGAACCCACCTCCTATTTCTTCACCCTCTACCTCTTGCCAAGTAGTATAGGGTGTTTTCTTCACAAGTTTCACGACTTGGTGAAGTTGGAGCTTGATCTTGTGTTGCCTCGACGTAGATCATCTTCGGCATCGTAGCAGACGACTAGTCCGCTCATTTCTCCGATGAAGCCGATGCTAGAGTCCGAGATCCGACATGGTCAGCGAGGGGACATCTACGTGGAGCTAAGGAAGTGGAGAACCGGATCTACAAAGGTTGTAGCCTCTTTCTTTTAGTTAAAATGTTAGCTAGTTTCACTTTTCGCCTAAACTCTAGTCAACGAATCCGTATTAAAGTTTCTCGGTACTTGTAAAATTTTAAATTGGCATGGTTGATGCCTTGTGAGACCTCATTAGCGTGCCAAGGAACCTTACAAAGCTCGTACGGTAAATCATCGTACGGCATCCCAAATCTGGGTACGGGTCAATATTACATTTATCTCATCAATTAACTGGTATCTTTATCATCATATCACATGAACTGGGGTACTAATCTAAGTTTAGTACAAACCGATACCATTTATGTAAATATAAATGCGTGTGTCGAACACACGTCCAAAGGCCCGCTAAAATCTCATGTCGTATCCCAAATACGAATCACATTATATCATCGATCTCATGGCACTATGCTCAATCTCATTGACTCATCTCCAAATGTCATACACTATCCTTATCGTCCAGGTATAAGTATAACAAGCAAGCATGTGTGTGTGTGTGTGTGTAAACCTATCCTAAGGTTCGCATCTAGGAAACTATACTAGATTACTTCTAAACCCTTCTCTATCCATAGTACACCTAATCACATCTAGAATATCCATATCACACATAACGCTATTATATATATAAATATAGTATATTTCCAGTATACTACGTATCGAACTGCGGGGGTGCTATACGCCATCCACCCGACTTCCCCCGTAGATATAATCTAATCACCTTGCATCCTGCGTGTCGGTGTCGTTGTCGCCTTCATTTTCTTCCTCGTATGAAGCCCTCGAGAAGGTACCTACAAGATATCACAATCACAAATGCACCTTAAAATCACATCGAGAAAACCAAACGACACGCTAAGGCCTATAGGTTAGAACCTATGGGCCACGCTTTCAAAACCATCAAACAATCCTCGATATCGTCGTACAAGCGCCAAGTGATCGAGGTAAAATAAAATACTAGAATTCCAGAATTCAAAATACGCAAAACAAAACCCGAATCAAAACAACCACTATTGAAAATGGTCCCAGATTTCACCCTAAGTCAAATTGGTCAATTTTGCATATACCAAGGGTCTAGTTTACATGAAATAAAGCTAAAGAACCAACACGGGTCAAAATGGTAGGAATCAGGCCGCAATTAGCAGCCATACAGATTAAATCTGCGGTCAAAATTGGGAGATAGGGGCTGGGGTTTTGGGGTTAGCTTCCTAGGTGCCTGCACATCTCTATGTGTTTGCAAAATAATTTTCAGAGTCTCCGAGTGATAGCAGATTTCAATTAACCCTCACAGAATCAACAATTTTTCGATATTGGCTTTTTTAAATCCGTATTTCGGGGTTCTAGTCTCTGGTTTGGGTCTGAATTCTAGCACTAGGGGGTTTGTGTGACTTCTACTGAGCTCAATTACACATCCCTACCCAAAATTTCCTAAAACCCTAACTAGAGTTTTCAAAGTTCAACCAAACCACACGATATCGGTTCTAATCTAACATGGGGGTAAAAGAAATGGAAAAACTAAGCTAAAGGTTCAGAAAATAGCTCATTTGGCAACTCAAGAAAATTCTTGAGTTGCCCCAAGTGGCCAAAATCCTTGCTTTCTTGGTCTAATATGCTTACCTTGAGCTTGAGCATCTTTTTAATGAAAAGGGTAATGGGTTTTGAGGTGTTTATTGTGATGATTTGAGAGGGTTGGAGAGGGTGAAGGAGGAGGACATAGTAGCAGCAGCAAGTAAAGAGAGGGGAGAGGAAAATGATGGAAATGGTGAGATGCAAGTCAAAGATAATCCCCTCACCTTCTCTCTCTCACCCATACCTAATATTCTATTCATCTTTTTCTTTTCTTTTCTTTTCCTCTTCTATTTTCCTATAAATCAATAACCATGCTTTAAAACATGAAGGAAAACCATGGAAAACATATGTAACAAGTGTAAAATGATATGGTGCATGTTTTGCACAAAATATGCTAAAAATCCGATTAGCGATTTTTAATCGCGATTAGCACTAAATTAGCATATAATTAATCATAAAAACTTAAAATTTACATAATTCACATAAAACACCATCTTTTAAGTAATTTCTATAATTTTCAAAAAATTTCCCAATTTATCGGTATTTAATTATCCCGCTTTATTTAAAATATTCAATATTTTATTATTAAATTATAAAAATTTCCCAAAAATAAAATTTTATATTTTTGAAATGTTACAGTACAATACCAACTGGCATGTTCCCGGCGAGTCCATCCGGTGTACTCATAACCCAATAAGCACCTGTATACATCTTAGGTGAACCAACTGACACCAATGGCTTGGGAGACCAGCCACCGCCCCTCGTCGGGGTCTCGATCAGTATACACCAGTCAACTCTGGAGTATTGATGCCCAGTTTCGAAACTCCCACGACTAGGGACATTTAAGGATGTGCCTATAGACCACCCAGCTCCCATGTATACAATCGCCATCATACTGCAGGTAGTCAAGAAAGAATCCTATGGGCTCTATAAACATGTAACAATGATCTGTAATGTCTCCTAAAGTATTTACACGATGATAAAGACAAACCAGATAGCATACTATCATCTCGAGTAAGACTGTTCTACCGGTATATGTCCTTCCTCAATCATTGCAATCACGTGCCTGTGATCCAATAATTGACTTGAAGACACTATAGCCAACAATCTCCCATTTGCACTTAAGGCTAATTATTGTGGTGTCGCATACTTACAGCCCATGTGATACCAAACACCCAAATTCTCTACTAATCAATTTCACAAAGCTCTTTTGAGAATCTATTGCGTTCGAGAAATAGCTTCAGTGAGTGGATCCGCTCTAATGTTTCTTTCTATATCTCTCTTTATCTCAAGTTCACAGAGAAAACCATCTCCAGAAATGAGTAATACCTTTCTTAGAATATGTCTGGATATTTGATGGGACCCAGTTCATAAATGAACTCCAAATCCAGCAAACTTCTTAGACTGTATCGTCCACTGAACTTAATCACAATCCTATGCCATGCCTTCCTCAATATCCGCTTGGACCACCTGTCCAAAGTACTGCCCCTCAAAAGAGGGAAAACTATATCTCTGACAGTCACTCTGTCATCCATGTCACCTTGGAAGCCTGGAATGATAACCGTCTCCCGAAGGAGGCTGCCGTTATCATATACCTAGAACATCCACTTATGTTCATAAACTGCTTCCGAACATTTATCTATGATTGGATTAATATAAACTTATTGCAACTAGTGCAAAAACAATATCTGGTGTGGTACTTAACATCTCATGATTGACTCAATTTCCTAAGCAAGTGATATGTCTATCATGCGCATCCCTTTCCCCTTTAGTCTGTAAGACACCTTTAGAGAGGGTGACTCCATCACCTGCAGGTACACCACCATGCCAGAAGTCATCCATTCTAAAACACCTTTAGAATACTGTCTAAGTACTCAGTTTGGGAAACTACCCTAATCTAAATATAAAAAAATAGGTCTAGTAACCAGAATGCCTGATATTATATCCATATCCCATGTGGAGAAACCACTGTGTAACAACCACAGTATAACCGATCGTAGTATAGGAATTTCTCTTCCTATAAAGTGCATGTCATCCAAATACCAGGACATCACACCCTACTACCTTCTTTAACAGATCTATCTCCTATTCTAATGAAGTCAAAGCCTATGACTGTCACATCAAAAATAGATGATCTATCTCCGCTCTATCTGTTTTAGTCTATAAATAGATATAAGCTATTTTTCCACCATGCTTCTGCTGCTCCCACTGACCACAACAACCCTCTGGCAGAGTCATATACACGTGTACTTCTAATGCTAGTTTAGAACGACGCTATATTCATCCTCCTGCCGGGTCGCATAGTCTTGAACAACAGCAATGGCAAGTCTGGGTAAACAAGGACCTCCGTGTCACCGTCTTTGTGGATACCGGAGTACCTCTCGGGTGCTTGAGGTTACCCACCATATATGCTGAGTGGCTAATGGAATGTCAAACCCAAATGAATCTTTAGGTTCCATTAAATTTTCAGTAATCATTTGTGGTTCCGGAATCACTTCCAGTTCTACCATACACCCACTACCGTTTTCTGAAAAAGTCCATTTTGCTAAAACTGTGGCGAGTTAAGAACAATATCACTATTGATCTTCCAGATGGTAGAAAGTTAACCCTCGTCATAGCCTGGGATAACCTACAAACTGCCATTACTGAAACGTACCTTGAGTTATCCAGAGTCTGGTTTTAAGCATTAGCCGGTGTCACGACCTGAAATAAGCTCATGACCGACACTTAAATCACGCTACGTTTAAAGGCGTAACGTAATTCAAGTAAGCAGAAACCCAGAAATCTAAACCTTTTAAAGAAAATAAAAGAGGTGAAGTTTTGAAATAAAGGTATAATGAAATCAAGTTTTCTTAAAAGCATAGAAAAGGAACAGGAAAAATGCAAGTGGAAATTATTAGTTTGAAATCATGTTTCGTCTTTTAAAAAAAATTGGGCAGCACCCCTTTGTATATTTTGATCCAAAACCACAAATACAAGATAATATAAAAGGCATCCCCAAGCGGGAGCTAGCTCTTCGCCCAACGGAGGATCCAAAACCACGCAAATAATAAAACAAGTATACGACGCCCAACGACGAAGTTCACCACTAAAGATAAAGAAATATGCAAGACATCAAAACCCACAAGTAGCGGAATACCCCTCGCTCTAAGTCTCGCAACCACAAGTTTCACTAAGTCTCATTACTTATACAAATACTAGTTTTGATTGATGGAGTTAACTAGATACAATATGAAATGTAAACACAAGAGTGGGTACGATACAAATGTCCCACCTACCAAGCAAATCACCCAAATGTAGCTATATGCCAGCGATGCCGCTACGGATCCATGCGGTCAACCTGTAAGAACTGTGGCACAACGGGGGTGAGTTGCCAACTCGTGAATAGAGATATATCAACAGGTAGAAATCGAATAAACAATGACTCCCAGGTCAACTGTATCATAAAGGTAATACTATGATATCTAGGGTGACCATATCTGTATGTGTGCCAACAATGTATCAACACCTATATGTATGCGGATATCATCCAATCATATGATCAATGTCTGTATGCATGCGGATCTCGTCCAACCATATAATCAATGCCTGTATGCTTGCGGATCTCGTCCACATGTCAACCAATGACACAACATCATCATGCATGTAAATATCATAAAAGTATATGCATGAAAATCTGAGGATATAAATAAACGTGTGTCCTTCGCGACATATTAAAATCATGGAACCTGAGTGCCCAGTATCGACACTCGAAATCATCATGAAACCCGTGCCCAGCATCGGCATAAAAATCCTCATATCTCTCGGGCTCCGTCAGTCCGGATCAGCTCTCGGGCTCCGTCTGCGGGATCGGGCCGTGGGCTCCGGCAGACGAGTCGGCCCCCTATCATCTCTCGACTCCGGTCGATATCCTCTGGATAACCGCCAGGCCCAACCAATCACCGGTAGGTAGTGGTCCCTCTGCCAGGCTCATCGTCATCCCCATGAAATCTCTCTCGTCCCGGGGTACCATGCCGGGTCCACCATGAATCCGCAAACGGATCCTCCTCCTCTTCGAATCAGGTTTCACATGTCACATGTCTCAGAACCGAGAAAACTCATAGTGGATGCACTGAAATATCAAATCAAGAGAAACCGGGTTTTTAAAACAATACATACTTTCTTTTGAAATGACCACGGTTCTCAAATCCAGAAATATCATGAACACACCATATCGCAATGCATGTAATCATAAAGCATGATGTATGCGATATATAACAGAAATATGCACATGTCGAGGGAAAACCGCTCTTTTAAATAAATCCAGTTTTTAAAATATATCCTGCGGTTCTCAAATTCTCTAAAGTCCAATGCAACATCGCAGAAAGGTGCATTTGACTATAGCAAGTAAACTATGCAAGGAGTCATATCATGATGCAGCAATCCTACTGTGTAGTGACATGGCAATTATCGATGATGAAGTGTGTGAGCCGGAAAATCTGTGTAGGTGTAACATACGCATCATCGATAATGGTGTAAGTGTACTAGCACAGGTATATACAATGCAATGGAATAACCTGAATGCAGCATAAGGTAAAACATATGCAAATGCTGACAGGTCTACGTATCTATCATATGTCTAAGTCGGTGAATCTATCAATCGGCATCTAGCCTCACAGCATCACGTACGGTGTAATTCATCGTACAACATTCTCTAGTCAAGGGTATGGATCAAACATCATGTCAAACTCATCACGTACGGAAAAATCATCGTACGGTGGCATAAAACCAATAGGGATCCTATCAACCTTTACGACAATAAGGGTACGGACCCAATGTCTCGTACGGCATATCATTCAAAATTCACATATTATAATTATCTATATACCTATGTCCCAGGTGACATCCATAACAATCTTATATCAGGGGACCGAAAAAGGTATCAATCATTTCAATCGACTCGCATCTGTGTACCAACATCTCATCAAATCATCATATCACATCGTATATTTCATTCATCGCATTTATATCTCACATCAAGTAAATTTCACATATCCAATCTATCTTTACTATAAGCATACATATCTAATCTAACACACACACCCGAACCATACAATTAGTTTTCAAAGAGGCGAATCGTAGTTTTGAAGGTAGGGGCTACGGTGCTTTACAAGAAAAAGATATCATTTGAAAATCCATAATTTCCCTTAAAGTATCTATATAAAAGATGCATACGACTCCGCAGTTTGGAAATAGGTATGGTTTGGATGACAATTTACGTCGGCTATCTAGTATATAATATCCAATATAACAACATCCTCGAACATCGTCCTCAAAACCCGTCATCACATATCAATCGTATTATATCACTACTAACTGTCCTTTAGTTTCTAATATGGTTCTCGAACTATCTTATAACCCTGTCCCTAGTTTCTATTAAAGGTTTCCTTAACCATATTCTATATATAATTGGTTTCCATCAACGTTTGCGGGGGTGCTATACGCCATCCACCCGACTTCCCCCGTAGATATAGATCTACTCACCTTGATCCTCGATTGCTGAAGTCGATGATGTCATGCTCCGTCGCCTCATAATCCACACGAGGATACCTATAATAATAAACAATCGCAATCGCTATTAACATCAAGTCCAGAAACCAAAACGGCACACGGATCGCCTATAGGTCAGAACCTATAGCCCATACGTGCAAAAACGACTAAACAACCCTTGTTGTTGATGTACAAACATGCAACAACCAAATACAAATACAAATATCAAAACCTAGCATTCAAAATACGGAAAACATATTAAAAAATCACACCAAAGTGTGCCCAGATTTTGATTCAGGCCAAAAGGACTTGCACAAACAAGTCTAGGGTGATGTACATAGTGTATATGACCTACTGGATCAACCCCGACACCAAAATCCACCAAGTAGCCATCCGGTCCACCATGAAATCTGGCCTTCTCGGCCATCAGTACTCCATTGGGGTTCGTGCAGGTAGGGTGGTCTCATATAGGTCCAATTTGGTCTCTAGAGTTGTTTGGGTAACTCAAAAACTCCCCGGGTCATCCCAGATTCCCTGTAGTCACCCATTTAGTCACAAACCGACATTCAATATTGAACATGTAATCTGGGGTTTTGTCTCTGGTTTGGTCCAGGTTTTTAGCACTATGGGGGTTTGTAGTCATCAATTACTCTCAAGTTCATCAACACAACTCAAGGAAAACCCTAACCCTCTCTAGAATTTTCCAAACACTTCAAAACCTCTCTAAACCATATCTAAACTAACATGAACGCTAAAGTAAATGAAATACTATACTAGGGGTGCAGGAAATACCTCATTTGGCAACTCAAAAATATTCTGGAGTTGCCCCAAGTGCTCAAAATCATATTTTTCTTGGTCCAAAGTGCTTGTGAGGAGCTTGTGCATGTTTTTTGTGAAATGGAGATGAACTTTTGAGTTGTTTTTGGTGTTGTCTAATGAGGTAAAGGGAATGGGGGAGAGAGGGCAGCAGCCATGGAGGTGAAGGGGAGAGATGATGAGGGTGATGAAGTGAAGGAAGAATGTCTCAAGTCAAAGGTGTCACGACCCGAAGTTCAGCTCGTGACCGGCACTTAAACCACGTAACGTCTTCAGGCGTAACACAATTTAAGTAAGCCGAAAAACCCAGAAATCTAAACCATAAAAAGGATAAGTGATGAAAACATTTGATAAAAACGTTTGTTAAAACATTTATAAATCTCAAGTAAAAATCTTTCAAGTTTAAATTATTTTATTAAAAATTTCGGCAGCACCTCCTTTGTAAAAACAAGCCCCGAAACGGTACAACATAAGAAAAAGGTAAAACAACTGATGAAATATAAAGAGCATCCCAAACGGGAGCAATCACGCCCAACGGCGGAATAACCACCACACAAATACTATACGACGCCGTAGCGAAGGAATGAACAATATAAGTGTAAACAGCATGAAAGAAATAAAAGAAATAAACACCCAGAGTCACAAAAATAATATACAACATCGTCCTTATAACCGGTCTATAAGTCAATACAAAACTGGTAGATGGAGAGTACTAGATAAATGAAGTGTACAATGAAATGTAAACAGATAACCGCAACCCACCTATAGCAAAATGGCTCGTACGCCAACTGTAGCGGTATCCGCAACAAAAAGATACAAGGATGTAGTCCTGCCGAGACTACTCTGAGAGCCAACTTACAAATACTGTGGCACAACGGGAGTGAGTTGCCAGCTCGTGAATAGTAAATAACATATAAAGGTAATCGTAGGTATGCACGTACTGTGATACTCTAACATGTGCAATCTGATAACATTTATATGATGAACTGGGTATGCAATAATCATGCAAGGTACTTTATCAGGTACTACGACTATATGATGAAATGCATAACAATGAATACTGAGCATAGGATAAAATATCATCTACACGAATCATCATCGTGGAAAAATACCCGATGTCCACCAAATACACCCCGAATCCCAAAAACTCAGGCGCCGTCACTCTAATCGGCCCTCAAATCCTGTAAATCTCATGCAATGTGTCGTATGCCGCATAACATCATACTACAAGTAAAAAGGGAAAACCGCTCTTTTCAATGGATGCAGTTTTGAAAATATTTCTTGCGGTCCCTATTTCTCTAGAAATCAAAGCCAGCATCATCTATGTATGTGAAATATGTATGTATGAAGGTATGGATGCACAAGAATATATATACGCAAGTATGGATGTACAATATGCTTGTGCGTCAATCTAGATGTACAAGTGGTATATACGCATGTATGAATGTACAATATGTATATGTGCCAATATGGGTGTACAAGTGGTATATACGTAAGTACGAGTACACAATATGTATATGTGCCAATATGGATGTACAAGTGGTATATACGCAAGCATGAGTGTACAATAGGTATATGTGCTAATATGGATGTACAAGTGGTATATACGCAAGCATGAGTGTACAATAGGTATACGTGCCAATATGGATGTACAAGTGGTATATACGCAAGTATGAGTGTAAAATATGTATACGTGCCAATATGGATGTATAAGTGGTATATACGCAAGCATGAGTGTACAATATGTATACGTGCCAATATGGATGTACAAGAGGTATATACGCAAGCATGAGTGCACAATATGAATATGTGCCAATATGGATGTACAAGCGGTATATACGCAAGCATGAGTGCACAATATGTATATGTGCCAATATGGATGTACAAGCGGTATATACGCAAGCATGAGTGCACAATATGTATATGTGCCAATATGGATGTATAAGCGGTATATACGCAAGCATGAGTGTACAATATGTATATGTGCCAATATGGATTTACAAGCGGTATATACGCAAGCATGAGTGTACAATATGTATATGTGCCAATATGGATGTACAAGCGGTATATACACAAGCATGAGTGTACAATATGTATATGTGCCAATATGGATGTACAAGCGGTATAAACGCATGCATGAGTGTACAATATGTATATGTGCCAATATGGATGTACAAGTGGTATATACACAAGCATGAGTGTACAATATGTATGTGTGTCAATATGGATGTACAAGTGGTATAGACGCAAGTATGAGTGTACAATATGTATATGTGCCAATATGGATGTACAAGTGGTATATACATATTGGCACATGTACAATATGTATATGTTCCAATATGCAATAGAATCATGTCTAATCATCAATGATGCGGTGATCAAAATGATGTATGGTTCGTAGCAATCCTATAGTGCGACTGTTATGGCAATCACTAACGGTGTGAGTGTAACATACAAATAGTGCTCGTGCAGCTTGAACCGTTAGTGACAGTGCGGTGTTACCTAACTGCTATTTCTATATGCTACAAAGGATGGGTATGCTACAAAAGTACATATGCACAAGCAGTATATATAAATATATATACTCAACTACAATATCCTATCAAGCCCTGACGCTTAACGCCATACGGGCGATTTTCCTGTAGATGTTAAATCTACTCACCGTGATCTCGATCTACGTGTATTCGACCACCTATTTCCCCTTCTTCGCAGCGCTCGAAGTACCCGCCTGTGAACCTACAAACACACAAGCAACATACACATAAGGCTAAAACTCTGTCAAAAGCGATATCAAGATTATTAGAAAAAAACTCGCCCCGGAAGCTAAACACGTGAGATCGATACACTAACACGTGTGTGTGCAAAGACAAGAATTACCCCGATGTGCCACGATGCACAGAACCCACTAAACTCAGACTCAAAGCGTACGTGTCTGTAACGTTTTGAAAATCGTTTCGGTGAAATTTCGAAAAAACGGTAAAATAAGGGGGTTTTCTGTAAAAAGTCAAAATGCAAATATCTTTATTGTAAAATTAAATATACATATTCTAGCTATGGAATTGCTAGTATTTGGTGTTTATTGAGCCACTAGTGAAATTTCAAATTTTATGAAAATTTTTCCTAAATTAACTATTTTAATATTATTTTAAGCCGTCACTAATACATTTAATTAGGGAAAATTACAAATTGGAATCAGTTGAAACAAATTTTGTGCATCATAAAACATTAAATAAAATTTTATCATGTGTTTTTTGAAATGAAATGGCTTGCCAAAACGGTTTAGAAAAATATCGAAGAAAAAGGCTTTTTTCGGTGAAATTAGTGTTAATGGGAATTGGGGTAATATATTTATCTTTTTCCCTAACCCACACACCCACATCTCACCCTCTCTTTCCCTCCCCATGTGGCCGGCCCCACTATGACAGCCCTCCCCCTCTCTCTCTCTCCAATCACCAAGAAAAGAAAAGAAAAGAAAGGAAAATGATAGAAAAAGGGTGGACTTTGACTAGATATTATTTTCTCCATCTCACTCTCTCTCCTCCCTCACCCAAACCCCCTCCATTTCTGTCCAAACCTGAAACCCCCCCACAGCAGCAGCCCTCCACCAAAATCCCACACCATTTTGCCTCAAAAATCCATTAAAATGCTTCAAAAATCCATGCAAATTCAAAGCAAACTCAAAATCCAAGCTATACCCATTTTCCCTTGGCCTATCTAGCATGGATCTAGGTGTATGGGAGCTATTTTTAGGTGGCTTAGTTCCATGTTTGATCCATGGATAGTGAGGTATAAACCCTAAACCCATGTTCATTTGTTGCTAATACTTTAGTCTAGCTTAACTAGATGTTTAATTATGGTTTTAAATTTGTGATTCAAAATTCAAGAGAAGGGTTTGTAAATTAAATTAGGGTTTTCATCTTTGGGTATTGATCTTAATGAGTGGATTAACATGTTAATTCTTGCTAAAACCAAATCTAGTTACAAATTTCAAATTGTTAGTTGGAAATTGTGATAAATGTGCTTTTTGCTAACTAGGTTTTTTTGAAATGGTTTTATATTTGGGATTAAAATCTAAATTAAGGTTTCATGTCATTATTAATATTATAATGTGTAGTTTAATACTTTAGTTCATGAAAATCCAAGCTAGATTGTGGTTTGTGCATTTTTTTGCTATAAAATTGTTAAAATTTGGGTATATTGTAAACTAGAATTTTGGAATTTATGGAAATTGATGAGAATAAATTATAGGAATGGTTTATATGACTTTGTTATGATATTTAGTGAATATTGTGGCCGCTAGATTCGTTTAAACATCAAGATGTTGTATTAAAACGGGTAATTTGTGCTTGCTAGATTTTCGGAAAAATGGCTTTTAAAGTGAATTTGGGTTTTTTGTGAATTTTAAGCTATTTTATATTATAATTAGTGCTCGTGATTGTATAAATGAGTGTGGTTGGGTTTTTCTCGATGGTTTGGCGTTTGTACGCCGACGTCGAGCGTTTTTGGGTTGATTTGTGAAAGCAACCATAGGTTTTGACCTATGTGGGTTTCGTGTGTAGTTTTGGTCATGAGTCGGATTATAATGCGATACGGTGCTTATGATATGTAGGTACCCATGTGGACTTCGAGACGACAAGCAAGCGCGTGGTGACATCGGCACCGGCGAGCGAGGACCAGGTGAGTAGATTTATATCTACGGGGAGAAGTCGGGTGGATGGCGTATAGCACCCCCGCAGTTCGTGGTGATGTATACGAATACGTATACACACATATAGATATTGTTTATATATTGTTTGAGTATATTGATGATAATATGGATATTTGGTGTTCTTGGATATTTAGTATCGCGAAACCCTAAAGTAGTGGTCGCACCACGCATGCACACACCAACCCATACTTGCATACTTTCTTCTTTCATTTGTGCTTATACGGGAATATATAGTTATGTGTTAACATGGATATGGGACTATGTGTTCACATACGGATTTGAGGATGATACTTGGGTTTGAGATGAGTCGATGAGATTTGTATTGAGGTTGTGAATTCGGTGATATGGCAGGATTCGTATTTGAGATACGACATGACGTTGTAGCGGGTCCTTGACTTAGTGTTTTCACACACGTCCATGCATACTTAGGCGGTATCAGTATTGTACTAGACGTAGAACAGTACCCCGATCATGATATTTGATAAAGAGGATACCAGGCGAATAGTATGATGAATGTGATATTGACCCGTACCCAGATTTGGGATGCCGTACGACGGATTTACGTACGAACTATATTGATGATTGATCCGCACTCTTGACTTGGGATGCCTGATTATAGATATGGTATCGGATATGATATTATTGAGGCGGGATCACCCACTATACATATACAGGTATGTATATGTATCGACTCAGATGATAGGAGATTTCCTTACCTATAGTTCAGCTTGTTAGTTCAGCCGTATAGTTTAGTGTAGTTGTTAGATTAGATTAGACTCCTACCTATTTCAAAACTAGCGGATCGTGGGTATTTTAAAAGACAGGTCGAGGGATCTATGGATATTTCAAAACATGTATCCTTTCTTAAAAACCACCGTAGCCCTTATTTTCAAAACCCCGCGATTCGTGTTATTTCAAATGGCACCATTGTTTAATATTTAGCTCCCGCTCATTTTGGTTGCTCGCTCCGCATCGCATACTTACATTGTTATTTCATATTGCATTGTTGACATTATGCTGTTCGGACACCAGCACCATTACCGATGATGCGTATGTACCACATACACTTACTTGCCGGCTCACACACATCTTCATCGGTAATTCCCATGTCACGTACACCTTAGAAAATATTATTGCTTAACTTAGATTGATAGCTAGTAGTTTGACATAATATTAGTGTACATACCTTATATGCCAGCTTAGATATTGTAGTTATTACTTGTCGCTTCATGCATACTGTTATTCATTGTTATGCCGTATTCATGGATTCTCATGCTTATATTCATGGTTTTACATGCTATTGATGATTTGGATTTCCATGATATTTTCTGGATTTGGAGGAAAACCGCAAAACATATATAAACTGCTTTCTCTCTTTTTAAATAAAACATGCGGTTTTCCCATGATGTATGAGTTGTCCACTATGAGTTTGCTGATGGATTTCGAGATCCGATTCGAGGAGTGGAGGAACCGTTTCGGGTACATGGTGGGCCCGGTGCGGTACCCCGGGGCAAGAGGATCGTGTTGTTGACATTGAGCCTGGCAGGGGAGCACTACCGACCGGTGATATTACCCGACGCGTCGGATATCCGGAGGATACCGTCGTGGTCTTGAGATGGATGGTAGGGGCCGGTCTGGACTGACGGCGCCCTAGATATTGAGATTGAGACATTGAGATTTCGAGATATTGAGGTACTGAGATTTGATGATACAGGCCAGTCCGGATAGCCGGAGCCTGACATTTTGAGAAATTGAGATTTATGTTTTGTGTCGATGCTAGACACTGTTGATGCTGATTTCATTTATGATACCTCATTTTAAAAATACAAAGGAAATCTCACTAAATTATGAAAACAGTTTCTTCATTTACATGTATTCTGTTTTCATGCATTCATACCTCATTGATATGATATATTTCTACCTGAGGCACTGACACGAGCACTTGGTATTACCGTTGCTTAGAGGTATACCCTAGCCATTGTTATAGGCTGCATGTTATATATATATTTGAGGATATATTACGATCTTTGACCTAGGATTGCGTTATTTATGCGATTTCTGTGCGTAGATGTTTTTCTACTCACGAGTTGGCAACTCACCCCCGTTGTGCCACAGTTCTTGCAGGTTTCGCCGTACAGGTTTCATTACGGTTTTGCTGGCACTATTTCCATTTCCGGGTGACTTGCTAGTTGGTGGATTTATTTGTATCGTACCCATCATTACATCTTGTATATTATTATTCAGTTGTATCTAGAAATTTCATCAACCAAACATGTATTTATTTTTGAGATAGAGACCAGTGATGTTATTCTTTCGACCTTAGAGTCGCACGTTGTATTTCTGTGGATTTCTTGTTGTTTTGCGTTTCCTTTTGAGTTTTGATCCTCGCCCTTGGCGTTGTATATTATATTACTTGTGTGGTTGTGACCGTCGATTGACGAAGAGCTAGCTCCCGCTTGGGGATGCCTTTTTATTGATTTCGTATACTATTCATGTTGTATCCCGTTTGGGGGCCAGTATTTACAAAAGAGACTCTGCCGAAATTTTCGGGAAATATTTGATGTTTTTTTTAAAAACCGCATAATTCGGCTTATGCTATTAAAACTACTTGTTTTAAATTGGTTTTCCTTCACTCTACTACCTTTCATGGTTTGGATTTCTGGATTTTCGGCTTATTTAGATTACGTATGCCTCAAGACGTTCGTAGTTTAAGTGCCGGTCAGATTCCGTACTTTCGGGACGTGACAGTGTCGCGCGAGTCACAAAACACACTAAAAGGGTAACTGGTCCCAGATTTTTATCTGGACGAAAAACCCAAAAAGAAAACAAAACCAAACACTGTAAAACCAACATAGATACCACCCTGCAAAACAACAATACCCAAAGCACAGGGGGGCCGGCGAGGCCGGAATGCAAGGGAGGTCGCCAGATTTTATGGGGTTGAACGGGCTCGAATTTCAACCCAAAACTCTAGCTACCCCGTACACCATTCTGTAAAAGTTTTCTATGAAAGAAAAGATCACAGATAAAGCAGGTGACTCGTATCTTAAATTTGATAAAAACCGTATTTAAAACTCAAATTTGGGACTTTAAGTTGTTTTAGCAAAATCCAGTGATACAACTAGGTTTACACAGCACATATAACACCAAATTATGTTAATTAAACCATGATAACCCTATTTTAGCCAAAACACCTCTCAAAACACCAAGTTATCCCCATAACACTACTTAAACAAGATATTAAGCTAAATAAACTTTTATTTTACCAAAAGGAAGTTGGGGCGAGTTTTATACCTCCAAGTGAGTTAGTGGTGGCTCAAACTAAAGACTTTGCCATATGGAAGTGTTTGCAAGGGATTTTGTGAAGAAAATGGACTTTGGTGAAGAATTTAGCTTGGATGCAAGAAGAAGAAGAGAAGAAGAAGAAGAAGTGAAGAGAATGTGCGCTGCTGCTGCTGTGCTGCTGCTGCTTACTGCTTGCTGCTGCTGCTGTTGTGTGATGCTGCTGCTGCTGTATGTGCTGCTGCTGCTGGGTGTGTGTGTGTGTGTGTGTGTGTGAAAATGAGAGGGAGAGATATGTGATGATGTGAGGAAATGAGTGTTGATTGTTTGAAAAAAAGAAATGAGAGATATGAGAGTCAACCCCCCCTCTCCTCATTAATTACCAAGCATGGCACAAACCCATCATGCTCTCTCTCTCTCTCCAATTCAAGTCAACTCCCAAAACAACACTAAAGTTATTTAAATTATAAAAATTTAATTCCCTTAATTAACTTCACATTAACCTAATAAGATGGGTTAGTCCACCATGACTATCTAAACATGGCTTAACCCAAAACTTAGCCCTTAGGTTACATGCACATGTGCGTGCAAGCCTAATTAAATTCTAATAAAATATTCATTGATTTTGATAAAATATTTGAAAATTGTTTTTGTAAACCTTTTTGCTAAAAACCACACATTAAAGTTTAATTAGCCACTAATCACATTCTAAGGTGTTACAATCTTCCCACCTTAAAGAAATTCGTCCCCGAATTTAAAAATTTAGCTACGCGTAACTTCAAAGAGATGAGGGAATTTCTTCCGCATCTCGCCCTCAGCCTCCCAAGTGATCTCTTCACCATTTGGGTTGCGCCAAAACACCTTCACAGATGGCAAGACCTTTTATCGAAGCTTCTTCACCTGCCGGTCTAATATCACTACTGGCTGCTCGGTGAACGAAAGATCGCGCTCGAGCTGAACGGTCTGATGCTGAATCATGTGAGAAGGGTCATGCAGGTATCTACGAAGCATCGACACATGGAATACGGGGTGAACATCCAGAAAGTCGGGTGGAAGAGCCAAACGATATGCAACTGCGCCTACGCGCTCGAGGATCTCGAAGGGACCTATAAATCTGGGTCTAAGCTTCCGTTTCTGCCCAAATCTCATCACGCCCTTCATCGGAGAGACCCTCAGAAAAACGTGATCACCAACTACGAACTCTAGGCTGCGACGATGCCTGTCCGCATATAGTTTCTTCCTGCTCTGAGCCACTCTCATCCAATCCTGAATCAACTGTACTTTCTCGGTTGTCTCCTGCACGATCTGCGGCCCCAAAATACTGCTCTCGCTAAGCTCAGTTGAACAGGCTGGCGATCTGCATCTCCTCCTATACAAGGTCTCGAAAGGTGTCGTATGAATAGTATCTTGGAAACTATTGTTGTAGGAGAACTCCACCAAGGGTAAATGATGATCCCAGCTACCACCAAAGTCTAAAACGCACGTTCGGAGCATGTCCTCGAGAGTCTGAATAGTCCGCTCTGACCGGCCGTCGGTCTGTGGGTGAAATGCTGTGCTGAACTCAGTGGGTGCCCAACGCCTCCTGAATTCTCTGCCATAGTCGGCTGGTAAACTGGGTGCCTCGGTCTGACACGATACAAGTCGGGACGCCATGCAATGTTACGATCTCGTCGATGTAAAGCTGGGCATACTGAGCAAATCCAAAAGTGGTCTTCACTGACAGGAAGTGAGCCGCTTTCGTCAAAAGATCCACGATCACCCAAATAGAGTCATACCCTCGACTGGTCCTGGGTAGACCCAAAACGAAGTCCATAGACATCTGCTCCCATTTCCACTCCGGAATGGGCAAAGGCTGCAACTCTCCCGCGGGCCTCTGGTGCTCGGCCTTGACTTGCTAACAAGTCAGGCATCTCGACACGAAGTCTGTGACGTCCCTCTTCATTCCGTCCTACCAATAATCATTTCTCAGATAGCGGTACATCTTGGTGAAACCTGGATGAATGCTGTATATCGATCTATGCGCCTCCTCAAGAATCTCACGCCGCAGTCCTTCAGAATCTGGTACGCACAATCGAGTCCCAAATAGCAGTACTCCCTGATCATCGATCACGGATTTGGAGTCTCTGCCCTGTCTAATATGCTCCCTGATCTCTGAAAGACGGTCGTCACTGGGCTCTGCCTCGCGGATACGGTCAAGCAACCGTGGACATGCACGAACATGTGCAAGCTGTCCCCCGATCGGAGTGAACTCGAACTGCATTCGGCTGTCGCATAAAATCTGCCAATCTGCTGACAACTGCCTCTGCACTGCGCTCAAACTAGATAGACTACCTTCGGGCCTCCTACTCAAAGCATCCGCCACTACATTCGCCTTGCCCGGGTGATAAAGGATCCCACAATCGTAGTCCTTCACTAACTCCATCCAACGGCGCTGTCTAAGGTTCAGGTCTCGCTGCTGAAATATGTACTTCAAGCTCTTGTGATCAGTGAATATCTGGCACGACTCGCCGTATAGGTAATGTCGCCAGATCTTGAGTGCAAAGACCACTGCAGCCATCTTCAAATCATGAGTGGGGTAGTTCTGTTCGTGTTTCTTCAGCTGCCGTGAAGCATACGCGATCACCCTGTCGTGCTGCATCAATACGCACACTATCCCCACTCGAGAAGCGTCACAATAGACCACAAATCCGCCCGTTCCCGAAGGAAATGATAACACCGGCGCCGTAGTCAAGCGAGTCTGCAATTGCTGAAAGCTATGCTTGCACGCCTCTGTCCAATTAAAAGGAACTCCCTTCCGGGTCAACCCGGTCAACAGTGCAGCAATACGGGAGAAGTCCTGTACAAATCGTCGGTAGTAGCCAGCCAGGCCTAGGAAACTGCGGATCTCCATAACTGATGTCGGTCTGGGCCAATGCCGAACGGCCTCGATCTTCTTCGGGTCTACACATATACCATCTCATGTAATCACGTGACCCAAGAAATCTATGTTGTCAAGACAAAACGCGTACTTGGAGAATTTCACGAACAGCTGATGCTCCCTCAATGTCTGCAATGTGATCCGCAGGTGCTGCTCGTGCTCCCCCCGGCTCCGAGAATACACCAAAATGTCATCAATGAATACGATGATGAATGAATCAAGATACGGCCTGAAAATTCGGTTCATCAAGTCCATAAACGCTGCTGGGGCATTGGTGAGTCCCAACGACATCACCAAAAACTCATAGTGCCCATAATGCGTGTGAAAAGCCGTCCTCGGAATATCCTCCTGCCGAACCCGCAACTGATGGTAGCCTGATCGCAAATCGATCCTACAAAAGTATCTTGCACCCTGAAGCTGGTCGAACAAGTCGTCGATGCGTGTTAAGGATATCTGTTCTGTACAGTAACCTTGTTCAGCTGGCGGTAGTCAATACACAAGCGCAAACTGCCGTCCTTCTTCTTGACAAACAGGACTGGAGCACCCCAAGGAGACACACTAGGTCGAATAAGCCCTTTTTCCAGCAAATCTTACAACTGACCTTTCAACTCTCTAAACTCCGCCGGGGCCATCCGATAAGGCGGTATGGAAATAGGCCCCGTGCCGGGAATCAAGTCAATGCAAAAAACAATATCGCGCTCAGGCGGTTGCCCAGGAAGCTCGTCAGGGAAAACATCAGAGAACTCACTAACAATCGGAACCTGGTCCAACGAAACCTCTGTAGCTCTAGTATCGTAAACATAGGCTAGAAATCCCTGACATCCCTTCCTCAAAAGTTGTTCAGCGCGAAGAGACGAAATCAAACTGTGAGGGGCGGCACTACGGTCCCCCTGCACAACAAAACCGACTTGCCGGGAAAACAAAACCTAACTATCTTCTCGCGGCAGTCCACAGACGCATAGCACGTAGCTAACGAGTCTATGCCCAGGTGAACGTCGAAGTCCAACATCTAAAGAAGGATCAGGTCGACGGACAACTCTCTATCTCCTAAACATATGACACATGACCAAAATACGTGTCGCGCAACCAACGACTCTCCACCAGGAGTAGTAACGACAGGCAGCTGATCTAACAACCCCGACTCTCGGCCCAAACTTAGCATGAAGTGCGAGGAAACATACGAGTGCATAGATCCTGGATCAAACAATACGTGTGCGTCAAACGAACATACTGAAAGAGTACGTGAAACCACAGCATTGGACGCCTGCGCATCCTGATGGGTCGATGCGAAAACTCGTGCATGCCCTTCACATGCGACTGACTGTCCTCTGCCGGCAACATGTGATACGGCTGCCTTCCTTCGGCGTTTGACGGTACAATCTCGAACGTGATGATAGATACTCGCGCACCAGAAACATCCATGCGATGGCTGCTGACCCTCTTAGGGATATGTCAGGGTACAATCCCGAACGTGATGATAGATACTCGCCCACCGGAAACACCCATGCGATGGCTGCTGACCCCTGGGGATAAGAGCTAAACAACTGGCCTCGTCCCCAGCCTCTGCTACTCCCACGACCTGGATGCAATCTGTCGCGGCGACTAAACATCTGCCCCCGTGCTGATACACCAGTACGAACCCTCCTCACTTCCGGAACGACCGACGGCTCAGAAAGACGCTCCTCAACTTGTAGGGCTGCGTCCCCTGCTACTGCATGCGAGTCGCAATACTGGGCGCTGATAGCGATGAACAACTGGGTAACAGGTGGGACAACCTCCTGTCGCTGCGCTCGACTAGCCTCAATCAACGATCCCATCATCTAGCGCAAATCCTGCATATCGGCCTCTAGTCTAGTGATACTATCTAGCGAAGGTGGGTCAACCTGCTCCTGTATATGGGCGTATCATCCAGGTCAGTCCTCGTCTCAGACGAGTCAACTCTGATTTTGGCTCTCACGGCCGCTCTCTGCGCCCTCGTAGTCTTCGGAGGCATAATGGCAGGAAAAGAAACAAGATTCGATAAGAATACGGAAATCGAATCACAAGAATGTATAGAATCATGAAGGAATTTCAACCAATAAGTCCTAAGGTCACTTAGGCAGAGTATCGTGTCGTGAATATGCCGCGGAACATACACACGCAACGCCACTCTGCTTCAGCTACCTACTCCATCATACCAAGGTCATCCTACACTCCGAAAGGTAAAACCACGCTCTGATACCATCTTTGTCACGACCCGAAGTTCAGCTCGTGAACGGCACTTAAACCACGTAACGTCTTCAGGCGTAACGCAATTTAAGTAAGCCGAAAAACCCAGAAATCTAAACCATAGAAAGGATAAGTGATGAAAACATTTAATGAAAATATTTGTTAAAACATTTAAAAATCTCAAGTAAAAATCTTTCAAGTTTAAATTATTTTATTAAAAATTTCGGCAGCATCTCCTTTGATAAAACAAGCCCCGAAACGGTACAACATAAGAAAAAGGTAAAACAACTGATGAAATATAAAGAGCATCCGAAACGGGAGCAATCACGCCCAACGGCGGAACAACCACCACACAAATACTATACGACGCCGTAGCGAAAGAATGAACAATATAAGTGTAAACAGCATGAAAGAAATAAAAGAAATAAACACATAGAGCCACAAAAATAATATACAACATCATCCTTATAGCTGGTCTCTAAGTCAATACATAACTGGTAGATGGAGAGTACTAGATACAATGAAGTGTACAATGAAATGTAAACAGATAACCGCAACCCACCTATAGCAAAATAGCTCGTACGCCAACTGTAGCGGTATCCGCAACAAAAAGATACAAGGATGTAGCCCTACCGCGACTACTCTGAGGGCCAACCTGCAAACATTGTTGCACAACGGGGGTGAGTTGCCAGCTCGTGGATAATAAATAACATATAAAGGTAATCGCAGGTATGCACGTACTGCGATACTCTAACATGTGCAATCTGATAACATTTAAATGATGAACTGGGTATGCAATAATCATGCAAGGTACTCTATCAGGTACTACGACTACATGATGCAATGCATAACAATGAATGCTGAGCATAGGATAAAATATCATCTACACGAATCATCATCGTGGAAAAATACCCAATTTCCACCAAATACACCCCGAATCCCAAAAACTGAGGCGCCGTCACTCTAATCGGCCCTCAAATCCTGTAAATCTAATGGAATCATGAGTGCCCAATATCGGCACTCGAAAATATTATGAAATAATCATGTCCAGCATCGACACGCAAATCCTCATCTATCGGGCTCCATTAGTCCGGATCGGCCCACGGGCTCCATTTGCGGAATCGGCAATCGGCCCCGGCAGTACGGGTCGGCCCGTATCCATCTATCAACTCTGGTCAGTATCCTCCGGATAACCGCCAGATCCAATCAATCATCGGTAGGTAGTAGTCCCTCTGCCAGGCTCACCGTCTACTGCACAGCAAATCCGTTCTCGCCCCAGTGTACCATACCAGGTCCACCATTTACCCGCAATCGGCCTCATCCAGCTCCTCGACTCGGGTTCATATGTTACACGTCTCAGAACCGAGAAAACATATGGTGGACACACTGAAATATCATAACAAAAGAACCTGGGTTTTCAGAATTCTTAAAATAATACCACGGTTCTTAAATCCAGAAATCACATGAAATCCAAAACTCAATGCGTGAATCCATGCAATGTGTCGTATGCCGCATAACATCGTACTACAAGTAAAAAGGGAAAACCGCTCTTTTAAATGGATCCAGTTTTGAAAATATTTCATGCGGTCCCTATTTCTCGAGAAATCAAAGCAAGCATCATCTATGTATGTGAAATATGTATGTATGAAGGTATGGATGCACAAGGATATATATACGCAAGTACGGATGTACAATATGCATGTGTGTCAATCTTGATGTACAAGTGGTATGTACGCATGTATGAGTGTACAATATGTATATGTGCCAATATGGATGTACATGTGGTATATACGCAAGCATGAGTGCACAATATTTATATGTGCATATATGGATGTACAAGCGGTATATACGCAAGCATGAGTGTACAATATGTATATGTGCTAATATGTGTTGGAGATAGTGCCCTCAGAGTCAATTATTGGATCACAGGCACGTGATTGCAATGATTGAGGGAGGACCTATCCCGGGACGACAGTCTTACTCGAGATGATAGTTTGCTATCTGGTTTACCTTTATCATCGTGTACTGCTTTAGGTGACCTGACAGGTCGCTATTGCACGTTGATAGAGCCCCTAGGATTCTTGCTTGATTGCCAGCAGTATGAGGGCGATCATATAAGTGAGAGCTGGAGTCTACAAGCACATCCTTAAAAGGTCCCTAGTCGTGGGAGTTTCGAGACAGGGCATCGATTCTCCAGTGTAGACTAGTGTATACAGTCGAGACCCCGACGAAGGGCCGTGGCCGGTCTCACAAGCCACTGGTGTCAGTTGGTTCACCTAAGATGTATACAGGTGCTCATTGGGTTATGAGTACACCGGACAGGACTCGCCGGGAACATGCTAGTTGGTCTTATACCTGACGTCAGATAGCAGTTCCCAGGTGACATGTGTACAGGTTAGTTCATCGACCTGGGGATCGTCATTTGTCTCGTGTGAGTTCCCACTGTGCTTTGATTACTACCCTACCACGGCTCAAAGGAGTCGTGCAAACAGGTTTTAGTTGGGTACAGTCCCAAGCCACATGGAGGCAGTGAGCGGATCTTCGGGGGTTCGTCTCTCCCGGTATTGGGGGTGAGGTCGCGCTGTGTCTAGGAGAGCCATTACACGAAGTCCTTGGCCAAGGCAGGAGATTTACTGGTAGGTATTCCAGTAGTATCTCAGGGTGTTCTGGGCTACATTCCGACACGACTTGTACCGCTTTTGGGGGTCTGACTTTTACCCACCCCCTAGGCCCGATGTGCGATGCTCATAGACGAACGGACCGGACTGTACGGATATTGTCACTGACAGGCTCAGTAGGGTGTCAGGATGAGTTCGCTCATCGACGTCCCTTTTGGTCAATAGCTGGTGGCCCGTCACGTATTGGCTTATACCTCTGACGTGCTAGTGGTTAAATCCACAGCCATAGTATTGACGAGTCTTTAGAGTCCACCACACTTTCAGTTACTCAAGCTTTCGGGCGAAACGCTGTAGAGGCCGTATGGAGATATGGCAGGGTTCGATCAGATACGTGCGGTATTGCACGGATCATGATCGGACGGTTTTTACTAGCCGGCTTTGGCTTAAGCCGGATCTTAGTATTTGATAGTGTAGTTTTGTCTCTTTGCATTTGTATCCGGAAGGAATACAGATGCGGGTGTGTATGCACAGTATCGGGGTTTTCCTGTAATTTATTATGGGACCAGTTTTCTGGGGTTGCCAGTTTGCATTCCGTTCCGGCCGGTTTTCCTTTGTTCTTTCCCGGCCGGACTTTTTCGATGGAGGGTGTTATTTGCAAGTTTGCAGATAACACATTGTGGAGGGGTTTTCTTGCAAATGTTTTCATTATCCATGTTCATGCATTTATTGAGTCATGTATGAGTATGGGTTTTTGTGGTGGGGCCGGCCACTGTGGGATATGGTGTGTGTGCTGGAGTTTAATAAAGGGGTTGATGCATTAATTAAAAATGAGGCTACTTTGTGCAAAAGTTTGTGCAGGAGGGGGAGCCGGCCATATCTTGGAGAGAGAGAGAGAGAGAGATTTGTTTTGTGTGTGGAAATTCCTTTCATGCTTTATTTGGGCCCCCCCCCCCCATTTGTGTTTGCTGGAAGTATTTTAATTTCCTTTTGCATGGTATTAATTCCTACACTCTTCACCAATGTACACATTCTTCCAGTGAGCTTATTTCCTTCTTGTGGCCGAGCTCTATCTTTGATGGAGGCTCCATTTTCTTTTCCTATGCATGCTCAAATTCCTCCATCATGGCAACTACACTAAACCCCAAAGAGACAACTATTCTACACTATTCTATAGCAAGTCTTGGACGCGTCGGCTAGCCAACTTCGCGCCCGAGTTGCCTCGGTATAGAGGCGGGAGCCCGTAAAAGATGCAGGCGATGTGGTGCCCTTCCGGCAAGGATGTGATGACCGGAGGATCCGCGGGAGATAGGGACGACGACGAGAAGACCGGAGGACTCGGATCACTCGGTATATCTCTTCCCTTTCTTCTTGTTAGCTAGACTAGTTTAATGGTTACGATCCGGGGTTTTGTGCGCGGTGGTGCCGGTTTGCAAAGTCCGCAAAAGTTTATCACCGTTTCCGCATTTGGCCGTCGGGTTGACGGCCGGGGCGCCGCCGTGCACTTACAGTGGTATCAGAGCCTCGCCATTAACTTCGTCTAGCTTTGTGTAATGTGTTTTTCAGTTCCGATCGATCAAATGTCCCAAAACCCGTATTTTCTTCACGACAGTTTTCTGTTGAAATTTTTTGGTCTCTAAAAATTTTTCAGGTTGTAGAAAATACATGTACTGGAAGTTCTAAGAGTAATGGGAAAATTCGACACAGTGATCTCTTAACCAGAGCGCGGAACTGCGGCCAAACCCCACTTTGGGCTGCGGTTCCGCCGCAATCTGGAGAGGTCAATGGGTCAACTTTTTCCAGTGGGCTTCAGGGGAGAAAATATGTATTTTGGAACATTAATTTTGGGCCCAGAATTTCTGGATGTGCTACAGTAGTACTTGGGGCCCACTTGTTAAAATTTGATTGATCGGATATTTTAAACACATTTTTCACAGTATTTAAATTATATCTGCGACCGTGAATGTCACTCGATCGGTAAATCCGGTCTAACTGCTATAGCCCGGTTAGACGGATTTGCGAACGTGACTTTCACGTTGATGTTCTGTGTTTTGCTGTGATGTTGCGGATCGGTCGTGGGGATAGCCTGGATGCAATGCTAGTACAGTGTTGTTGTATTATGTACATTTGATATTGCGGGGCGAGCGTCCGACATGTGGACTGCCGTCACTGCCTGTTTGTATTATTCTTTTGGGGCACGACCTGGTTGCGGTCGATGTACCCGTTGTATGTATATTTTACTTTCTGTACTAGGTTTACCCCGCGGAGGGGTGCACGGATAGCCGGGTTCAAGAGGGCAACAAGCCCGCATCTCATGGCATTGGGACGGAGGGGGCTTCACTCCAGGATTGGCTGGCTATTCGCCGCACTCGTAGGGGGTATAGGATTTCATTGCACAGGCTATCCACACGACCAGGAGAACGTCGGGTTTCAGTAGTGGCTCTGTGAAACCCGGGGATCCCAGATATCTGTATTGTTCTGTGATGCTGTACATTTCTGTGATGTTGCATTTTATTCACGCCTTGAGCGAATATAATATATTGGTATATATATTAGTAGATGCTGTATATGTTTTTCATCCGCGCTAGTCCAGTCCCCGCTCTGCCGTTAGTTAGCTAACCTAACGGGTGATGACAGGACCCAGTGGCGAATGCGGATGGCATATACGTACGTCAGTATATTTTCGTTCTTTGTGGTGTGATCATTTGATGGGACTGCATTGATTCGGATCAATGCAAGTTAAACAAACCTATTCTGATGTTGTTGGAACACTTTTCAAAAAGTTGTTATTGCAAGGACGTTCACTTTTGTTTTGCATCGTGGTATTCATTTGGAATATCCTGCTCCTCAGTCGACGAGGCAAGGGCCGAGATCCCTTCACCGGGAGTGACCCCTTGGACAGAAGTTTGCGTCAGGGCATTAACTTCACTATAGCCGATTACTTTTGCTTTGCATCGTGGTATTCAGTTGGAATATCCTGCACCCCATTCTACGGGGAAAGAGCCGAGATCCCTTCACCGGGAGTGACCTCTTTAGTAAAGGTTTTCGTCACTATATTTTCTAAAAAGCTATCCGTTCCTTCAACGATATCAAGTTCATTACGTTAAAGGTTTTCGCCAGAAACCATTCGTAGCCCTCCGTCGTTTCAGACAGGTAGCACGTAGTATTCATGCTATGTTTGTTGACCTTCGTCAAGGCATAGTGCATGGTAGCTGCTTGTTGCTTTTCTGCTGCATAGATAGATGCGTTGGTTTGGGACAGTCGTATAGCCTTGTTGACCTTCGTCAAGGGCTTGTACGGATGGGTTCAAATTAACCTGGACAATGACGGGTGGAACTTGACATGTGACTTATGATTTGTTGACCTTCGTCAAGGTCATAAGAGCATGGGGCAGAAATCACATCGGAATTTTCAAAAGAACTGAAACTTGCCAGATATGCGCATACCTTCTGGAGTGTTATACCGTGAGCGGATTCCGTCACGTTATCATGCGATGATAGTTGGATCCCGATTCCCACTGATGAGTTGGTTTACTCCTCGGGTGACCCCGACTAATTCTTCTTTCAGGTTTGGAGGAGAATTTGAGGTACATTGGGAGGTTTCCAGATTAGATAAATTGGTAACCATTCTGATCTTGGTTAGAGTGCACGCTGAGTGTTTCTTTTCTCTCTCTCTCTGGCAGCGACCATTGACCCGACCCTAAGACTATGACTCAGTAACCAAGTTGACCGAACCTTCTTAACACTGGCTGTTGGATTGTCAGAGTTGCAGACCTCATTGCCACTCCTACTTTTACCCTTTTCTCCAGGACACCCCGTATTACTACGAACGTCCACTTCCATTGGACAAAACCATCGTATGGTTAGATACGAACTCGAAGGAATTTATTCGAGGATGGTTTCCGGTTCTGGAGAAAACGGATAGGATTATTCAGTTGTCTTTTCCTTTTTACCTTCTGTCAGGTTGCGAGTACTCCTTGGTTTAGAAGATAGTACACCTATTACGCAAATTGGATAATCTTCTTCCAAACCTTAGGCTGGTGCCGAACAGTGGGGAATGAAGAAAACCAATTAGCATAACGATGGTGTGCAGAAGGTATTAAGATTAAGACAAAGCAAGGGATTAGTAAGAGGGCAAAAGTAAATTGCGACTGATATTCACGACCAAACCAAGTATTTCTTCGCCAATTCTAAATCACCTTTGTATTTCTCCAGGACACTCCGTATCACTACGAAGATCCACAGTTTATTGGATACTCCATCGTATGGTTATATACGAACTCGAAAGGAACTTGTTCCAGTTCGGGGATGGATTCTGGTCCGGGAGAAATAGGAATAAAGTACATTCAGGTGTCTTTTATCTTCACCTTCTCTCGCGTTGCGAGTGCTCCTAGGATTAGGACAGTACACCCTTTATGCTTATTGGATAGTCTTCTTCCAAATCATGGGCTGGTGCCGAACGGTAAGGAAGGAAGAAAACCATTTGGCCTAAGGGGTGTACAGAAGGTAATGACTAAAGACATATAAAGGGATTTGGAGAGGTGGCAAAGAATTATACGGTTATAGTTGTGAATCTGGATAATGGAAGATGCATTACTAGGAATACCATGATACCCTATCGAAACATTTCTATGTTTCAGGTTCACTGTGTACAGTTAATAGAAAACTGATTTCCCAATTAGACACTTGCTCCAGGGTATGTATTTACCAGGTTTGATTCTCACATCTGTATGGTTTTACAGATGATGAGTGGGAGTAAGTCATTGGGAATTGGGTGATCATCCTCATTATATCGGGATTCGTTGTAATCGGTGATATTTGAGGAGATCACCTGGGCTGTTTGCCGGTCGGCAAATATTTGGTTTTGAATATCCGCTGTTGTGCACCAATTTCAAATTGATATATCTGTACGTCTATTTTCATAGAGTGAGATATACCTTTTGATATTATGTCGATGACATTTACCTATATCAGTGGATGGTTAGGTAAGGAGCATTGAACAGCGGTGTAATTCTTCTTAACCAAAAGGTACAGTTTTCAACCTACGACACACAGTGAATGAGTCACTAGACTCAAGGGACTTATACAGAGTATTGTATGTTGTCCAGGGTCCATCAGGACAGAGGGGTTGGTCCTCGTACTGTATTCTGTTTACCTATGACTTCTCTAGTTCTTAGACAGGTATTTCGTAGAAACACAGGGTCGAAGTTTTGAGAAGTTATAGGTATAAGAATAAAGTAGAGAACCAGGTGTTGCAAGTATCGGGATTCTTCATAGTGATCGAAGATGTAGATACTTGTACATGGTATTCAGTTGATAGTAATGGTTAAGAGAACTTGCTTCTCTTTCTGGTTACTCATAATTGGAAGTATTCCTAAGTTGAGTAACACTGATCGGCCTCTCTCCATTTAGTTGACATGCACTGGAGATAGCTGCATGATTTGAATCTGGTTCAATTAAATCAGTGCCTCTGGTTCTATATTGGATATAGTACAGTTCATATCTTAACATTGTTAAGGTACGGGGAGTTGTCCGGCTTATGATTAAAACCAGACTCTGGATAACTCAAGGCACGTTTCTGTAATGGCTGTTTGTGGGTTGACCCAGGCTATGACGAGGGTTGACTTTCTACCATAAGAGAGATCAATAGAAATATTGTTCAAGACTCGCCACAGTTTTATTAAAAATGGATTTTTCAGAAAACAGTAGTGGGAGTATGGTAGAACTGGAAGTGATTCCAGAACCGCAAACGATTACTGAAGATTTGATAAGGAACCTAAAGATTCAATCTGATTTGACATTCCATTGGCCACCCCGCAGATAAGGTGAGTAACTTCAGGCACCCGAGAGGTACTCCGGTAGCCTCAAGGACGGTGACAGGGAAGTTCTTGTTTACCCACACTTGCCATTGCTGTTGTTCCAGGCTGCGAGACCCGGCAGGAGGATGAGTATAGCGTCGTTCTGAACTAGCTTCAGAAGTGTACGTGTATATGACTCTGCCAGAGGGTTGTCGTAGTCAGTGGGAGCAGCGGAAGCATTGGTGGACATCAGGCTTATGTCTATTTATAGACTAAAGCAGATATAGCGGAGATAGATCATCTATTTCTGATGTGACAGTCATAGGTTTGACGTCATCAGAATAGGGGATGGATCTGTTAAGAAGGTAGTAGGGTGTGATATCCTGGTATTTGGATGACATACACAAAGTAGGAAGTGATATTCCTATACTTTGGTCGTCACACAGTGGTTTCTTCACAAAAGGAAATGGATTTTGTATCAGACATACTGGTTACTAGATCTATGATTTTAGATCTAGATTTGGGTGGTTTCCCAATCAGGGTACTTAGACAGCATTCTATGAGTATTTAGAATGGACGACTCCTGGCACGGTAGTGTACCTGCAGGTGATGGAGTCACCCTCTCTAAAGGTGTCTTATAGACTAAAGTAGAGAGGGATGTGCATGATCGGCAAGATCACTTGCTTAGGCAATTGAGTCAATCATGAGATGTCAAGTACCACACCAGATGTTGTTCTTACACTAGATGTAATAAGTTGACATTGATCCAATCCTGGAGAAACAGTCGGAAGCAGTTTTAGAACATAAGTGGATGTTCTAGGGATATGATAACGACTGCCCCCTTTAGGAGACGGTTATCACTCCAGGCTTCCAAGGTGACATGGACGACAAGGAGGTTGTCAGAGTTATAGTTTTCCTTCTGACGAGGGGAAGTATTTTGGACAGGTGGTCCAAGGAAATACTGAGGGTGGCATGGCGCAGGATACTGATTAAGTTCAGTTGACGATACAGTCTAAGAAGTTTGGATTTGGAGTTCATTTATGAGCTAGGTCCCATCAGATATCCAGACATTCTAAGACAGGTATTGCTCATTTCGGGAGATGGCATTCTCTGCGAACTTGAGATTTAGAGAGAGACATAGAAAGAAACATCAGAGCGGATCCACTCACTGAGGCTATTCCTCGAACGCAATAGTCTCGCAAACGAGCTTTGTGAGACTGACTAGTAGAGGAGTTGGGTGTTCGGTATCACACGGGCTGTGAGTATGCGACATCGCAATAATTAGCCTTGAGTGCAAGTGGGAGATTGTTGGAGATAGTGCCCTCAGAGTCAATTATTGGATCACAGGCACGTGATTGCAATGATTGAGGGAGGACCTATCCCGGGACGACAGTCTTACTCGAGATGATAGTTTGCTATCTGGTTTACCTTTATCATCGTGTACTGCTTTAGGTGACCTGACAGGTCGCTATTGCACGTTGATAGAGCCCCTAGGATTCTTGCTTGACTGCCAGCAGTATGAGGGCGATCATATAAGTGAGAGCTGGAGTCTACAAGCACATCCTTAAAAGGTCCCTAGTCGCGGGAGTTTCGAGACAGGGCATCGATTCTCCAGTGTAGACTAGTGTATACAGTCGAGACCCCGACGAAGGGCGGTGGCCGGTCTCACAAGCCACTGGTGTCAGTTGGTTCACCTAAGATGTATACAGGTGCTCATTGGGTTATGAGTACACCGGACAGGACTCGCCGGGAACATGCTAGTTGGTCTTATACCTGACGTCAGATAGCAGTTCCCAGGTGACATGTGTACATGTTAGTTCATCGACCTGGGGATCGTCATTTGTCTCGTGTGAGTTCCCACTGTGCTTTGATTACTACCCTACCACGGCTCAAAGGAGTCGTGCAAACAGGTTTTAGTTGGGTACAGTCCCGAGCCACATGGAGGCAGTGAGCGGATCTTCGGGGGTTCGTCTCTCCCGGTATTGGGGGTGAGGTCGCGCTGTGTCTAGGAGAGCCATTACACGAAGTCCTTGGCCAAGGCAGGAGATTTACTGGTAGGTATTCCAGTAGTATCTCAGGGTGTTCTGGGCTACATTCCGACACGACTTGTACCGCTTTTGGGGGTCTGACTTTTACCCACCCCCTAGGCCCGATATGCGATGCTCATAGACGAACGGACCGGACTGTACGGATATTGTCACTGACAGGCTCAGTAGGGTGTCAGGATGAGTTCGCTCATCGACGTCCCTTTTGGTCAATAGCTGGTGGCCCGTCATGTATTGGCTTATACCTCTGACGTGCTAGTGGTTAAATCCACAGCCATAGTATTGACGAGTCTTTCGAGTCCACCACACTTTCAGTTACTCAAGCTTTCGGGCGAAACGCTGTAGAGGCCGTATGGAGATATGGCAGGGTTCGATCAGATACGTGCGGTATTGCACGGATCATGATCGGACGGTTTTTACTAGCCGGCTTTGGCTTAAGCCGGATCTTAGTATTTGATAGTGTAGTTTTGTCTCTTTGCATTTGTATCCGGACGGAATACAGATGCGGGTGTGTATGCACAGTATCGGGGTTTTCCTGTAATTTATTATGGGACCAGTTTTCTGGGGTTGCCAGTTTGCATTCCGTTCCGGCCGGTTTTCCTTTGTTCTTTCCCGGCCGGACTTTTTCGATGGAGGGTGTTATTTGCAAGTTTGCAGATAACACATTGTGGAGGGGTTTTCTTGCAAATGTTTTCATTATCCATGTTCATGCATTTATTGAGTCATGTATGAGTATGGGTTTTTGTGGTGGGGCCGGCCACTGTGGGATATGGTGTGTGTGCTGGAGTTTAATAAAGGGGTTGATGCATTAATTAAAAATGAGGCTACTTTGTGCAAAAGTTTGTGCAGGAGGGGGAGCCGGCCATATCTTGGAGAGAGAGAGAGAGAGATTTGTTTTGTGTGTGGAAATTCCTTTCATGCTTTATTTGTGGGCCCCCCCCATTTGTGTTTGCTGGAAGTATTTTAATTTCCTTTTGCATGGTATTAATTCCTACACTCTTCACCAATGTACACATTCTTCCAGTGAGCTTATTTCCTTCTTGTGGCCGAGCTCTATTTTGATGGAGGCTCCATTTTCTTTTCCTATGCATGCTCAAATTCCTCCATCATGGCAACTACACTAAACCCCAAAGAGACAACTATTCTACACTATTCTATAGCAATTCTTGGACGTGTCGGCTAGCCAACTTCGCGCCCGAGTTGTCTCGGTATAGAGGCGGGAGCCCGTAAAAGATGCAGGCGATGTGGTGCCCTTCCGGCAAGGATGTGATGACCGGAGGATCCGCGGGAGATAGGGACGACGACGAGAAGACCGGAGGACTCGGATCACTCGGTATATCTCTTCCCTTTCTTCTTGTTAGCTAGACTAGTTTAATGGTTACGATCCGGGGTTTTGTGCGCGGTGGTGCCGGTTTGCAAAGTCCGCAAAATTAAAGTTTATCACCGTTTCCGCATTTGGCCGTCGGGTTGACGGCCGGGGCGCCGCCGTGCACTTACAATATGGATGTACAAGCGGTATATACGCAAGCATGAGTGTATAATATGTATATGTGCCAATATGGATGTACAAGTGGTATATACGCAAGCATGGGTGCACAATATGTATATGTGCCAATATGGATGTACAAGTGGTATATACGCAAGCATGAGTGCACAATATGTATATGTGCCAATATGGATGTACATGTGGTATATACGCAAGCATGAGTGCACAATATTTATATGTGCAAATATGGATATATAAGCGGTATATACGCAAGCATGAGTGTACAATATGTATATGTGCCGATATGGATGTACAAGCGGTATATATTCAAGCATGAGTGTACAATATGTATATGTGCCCATATGGATGTACAAGCGGTATATACGCAAGCATGAGTGTACAATATGTATATGTGCCAATATAGATGTACAAGTGGTATATACGAAAGCATGAGTGTATATACGAAAGCATGAATGTATATACGAAAGCATGAGTGTACAATATGTATATGTGCCAATATGGATGTACAAGTGGTATATACGCAAGCATGAGTGTACAATATGTATATGTGCCAATATGCGACGAAATCATGTCTAATCATCAATGATGCGGTAATCAAAATGCTGTATGGTTCGTAGCAATTCTATAGTACGAGTGTCATGGCAATAACTAATGGTGTGAGTGTAACATACAAATAGTGCTCGTGCAGCTTGAACCGTTAGTGACAGTGCGGTATTACATAAGTACTATTTCTATATGCAAAAAAGGATGGGTATGCTGCAAAAGTACATATGCACAAGCAATATATATAAATATATATACTCGACTACAATATCCTATCAAGCCCTGACGCTTAACGCCATACGGGCGATTTCCCCGTAGATGTTAAATTTAATCACCGTGATCTCGATCTACGTGTATCCGACCACCTACTTCACCTTCTTCACGGCGGTTGAAGTACCCGCCTGTGAACCTAGAAACACACATGAAACACACACATAAGGCTAAAACCCTGTCAAAAGCGATATCAAGATTATTAGAAAAAAACTCGTGCCGGAAGCTAAACGCGTGAGATTGATACACTAACACATGTGCATGCAAAGACCAGAATTAGCACGATGTGTCGCGATGCACAGAACCCACTAAACTCAGACTCGAAGCGTACATGTCGCGCGAGTCACAAAACACACTAAAAGGGTAACTGGTCCCAGATTTTTATCTGGAAGAAAACCCAGAAAGCAAACAAAACCAAACACTGTAAAACCAGCACAGACACCACCCTGCAAAACACCAATACCCAAAGCATAGGAGGGGATGGCGAGGCCGGAAATGCAAGGGAGGTCGGCGGATTTTATGGGGTGGAACGGGCTCGAATTTCAACCCAAAACTCTAGCTACCCTGTACACCATTCTGTATAAGTTTGCCAAGCAAGAAAAGATCACAGATAAAGCAGGTCACTCGTATCTTAAAATTGATAAAAACCGTATTTAAAACTCAAATTTTGGACTTTAAGGTGTTTTAGCAAAATCAAGTGATACAACTAGGTTTACACAGCACATGTAATACCTAATTAAGTTAATTAAACTATAATAATCCCATTTTACCAAAAACTCCTCTCAAAACACCAAGTTATCTCCATAACACTACTTAAACAAGATATTAAGCTAAATTTACTATAAGTTTAGCAAAAGGAAGTTAGGGTGAGTTTTATAGCTCCAAGTGAGTTAGTGGTGGCTCAAACTGAAGACTTTGCCATATGGAAGTGTCTGCAAGGGATTTTGTGAAGAAAATGGACTTTGGTGAAGAATTTAGCTTGGATGCAAGAAGAAGAAGAGAAGAAGAAGAAGAAGAAGAAGTGAAGAGAATGTGTGCTGCTGCTGCTGCTTGCTATTGCTACTGCTTACTGCTGCTGCTGCTGCTTGCTTGCTGCTGCTGCTTGCTTGCTTGCTGCTGCTGCTGTGTACTGTTGTTGCTGCGTGTGCTGCTGCTGCTGGGAAGTGTGTGTGTGTGAAAATGAGAGGAAGAGAGATGTGATGATGTGAGGAAATGAGTGTTGAGTGTTTGAAAAAAAATGTGAGATATGAGTCAACCCCCCCTCTCTTTCCTCATTAATTACCAAGCATGGCTCAATCCCATCATGCGCTCTCTCTCTCTCTAATTCAAGTCAACTCCCAAAACAAAACTAAAGTTAATTAAATTATAAAAATCTAATTCCCTTAATTAACTTCACATTAACCAAATAAGATGGGTTAGTCTTCCATGACTATCTAAACATGGCTTAACCCAAAACTTAGCCCTTAGTTTACATGCACATGTGTGTGCAAGCCTAATTAAATTATAATAAAATACTCATTAATTTTGATAAAATATTTGAAAATCGTTTTGGTAAACCTTTTTATTAAAAACCACACATAAAAGTTGTTAGTGTATATGCCCTAGAGGCCAATACTGTATCATACTAGTTTGTATATTACTTAATGGAAGCTTAGGATATTCACAGTTGTATAGACAATCTTGCTCAAAATAGTAGTATGCTACTTGATTTGTTTCTACTTTAATGTGTGCATGTGTTTCTTATAGCATATCGCCTTTACACATTAGTGGAGCCCTTAGGATCTTTGCTTGATTACCAGCGTTGTGATGGCAGTTACACTAGTGGGGGCTGGGTAATCTACAAGCACATCCTTATACAGGTCCTTAGTCGTAGGATTATCGAGACGGGGCATCGATACTCCGGAGTAGACTAGTGTATGCGCTTCTCATCCCAGCAGGGGAGATGGTCTGTCCCACAGCCATTAGTACGTCATGCTTGAGATGGTATGCGGGTGCTCGTTAGGTTACGAGTACACTGGACAGGACTTGTCGGGAACTGTTGGTTGGTATTATACCTATCGTCAGTTATCAGTTCCCAGGCGACATGAGTACAGCTTAGTCCGTTGACTTGACACTGTCACTACGCCTCGAGTGTGTTCCCACTGTTCTTAGATTGGTACCCTACCACGGCTCAAAGGAGTCGTGCAAACAGGTAGCAGTTGGGTGCAGTCCCGAAGCACTTGGAGGCAGTGACGGTTAGAAAGTATTCGTCTCTCCCGGTATTAGGGGTTGATATCGCGCTGTGTCTATGAGAGCCATTACACAAAGTCACTGGCCAGGGCTAGCGAGATTTACTGGTAGCGTTTCCAGTGTTATCTCAGGGAGTTCTGGGCTACACTCCGATACGACTTGTACCGCTATTAGGGGACTGACGTTTATGTTAGGTCCACGTTACCCACCCCGGTCCTTTCGGGGAGGCGGAATAGGTAAACCGAAATTTTTTCCTAACTAGGTAATATAGACCGTACAAGAAGGATCGTTGCTAAACAAGAACTAACAAATATTCTATAAGTTCTAACTACTATGTAGAATGGTTATACCTTGGTCTTGAACCCCTTCTCTTCTTGTTGTGGTTCTTCCTCTTGCTTGCTCCTTGTAGTTGCTTGAACGGATCCTCCTTGTTGTCTCCTCTTTGCCATAGATGGATCCACCCGAGGGTCTCGAAATTGAGCTCCGATCTCAACCTAGAGATGACTAAGGTGTTTGGTTTGCTAAACCTAATACCTTAGATTGAGTAGAGAAGAGTGATGGTGGTTTTGTCTCAAAGGTTCATGATTACCAACTCATGGAACACTTGAACCTTTTGTGTGGAAGATGGAGAGCTTTTCTTTTTGGAGAGAGAAAGGAAATGATAGAATGAGCTCTCAAAATGCAACCATCCTCACAAAAGTGAGAATAATGATAATGATAATAATAATTAAGTATGGTAATGGTTAGTTTCAATGACCATTATCATTTCATGCAATTATTTCATTTTGTAAGCAACAAGCAAGCAAAAGTCATACCAATGAAATGATAGCCATGAAATGATGATGGTCAATAAGTCCATAATGGTCAACCGGTCAACAAAGTCAACAAGTCGACAAAAGTCAAACTTTCAACTTAACTATGGCACAATAATACTTAATTAATATTATTAGTCATATATCATATTCTCATTAGTATTTAGAGAAAAGTCAACGGTCAACAAGTCAACCAAAGCCAAATGGTCAACAACCCTAATGAGAATTCTCTGCCTCTGCCTCTTTCAACTGTGCATACACACCCGCATCCATGCTCCAAGGAACACGAATACACTGAGACAAAACCAATCCCAAAACAATTACTAGGATCTGGCTTAAACCAAAGCCCGCTAGTAACTACTGTCCGGACACCAAACGTGCACAAATGCGCGGATGTGAACGAACCCTATCGCAAAACCATGCAACCTCTCCTCTGTTTTGCCCAAAGGCGAGTAACCCTCTGTGTGGGAGTCTAAAGGCTCGACACTACGCTGGCAGTGGGTTTAACCACAGGCCGCAAGCGGTACTAGCTGTACGTAACGGTCCCCTGGTAGATGCCGATAAGAAGACTGATGAGGTGAACCCATCGAACTCCTACTGAGCCTGAATGTGACAATCTCTATACAGTCCGGTCTGTTCGTCTGAGAATATCGCATGGCGGTCCTAGTGGGGCGGTAAACGTCAGTCCCCTAATAGCGGTACAAGTCATGTCAGAGTGTAGCCCAAAACACCCTGAGAATCTACTGGAAAACCTACCAGCAATTGCCCTGGCCAGGGACGACAATGTGTAATGGCTCTCCTAGATACAGCGCGATATCAACTCCCAATACCGGGAGAGACGAATCCTGTCTAACTATCACTGCCTCCAAGTGCTTCGGGACTGCACCCAACTACTACCTGTTTGCACGACTCAGTAGAGCCGTGGTAGGGTAGTAATCTAAGAACAGTGGGAACACATTCGAGGCGAAGTGACAGTGTCAAGTCAGCGGACTAAGCTGTACTCATGTCACCTGGGGACTGTTAACTGATGATAGGTATAATACCAACCAACAGTTCCCGATGAGTCCTGTCCAGTGTACTCGTAACCTAACGAGCACCTGCATACTATCTCCAGTATGACGTACTGATGGCTGTGGGACAGACCATCTCCTCTGCTGGAAAGCGAAGCGTATGCATCAGTCTACTCTGGAGTATCGATGCCCTGTCTCGATAATCCTATGACTAGGGACCAAAATAAGGATGTGCTTATAGACTACCCAGCCCCCACTAGTGTGATCGCCATCACAACGCCGGTAGTCAAGAAAAAATCCTAAGAGCTCCATCAATATGTATTAGCGATATTTTAAAAGAAACATATACACATATTAAGATAGAAACAAACCAAGTAGCATACTACTATATCGAGCAAGACTGTTGTAAACCCGTATATATATCCCAAGCCTCCAAAATGTATTATACAAACTACTACTATATAATAATGGCCTCTAGGGCATACATATCTAACAATCTCCCACTTGCACTAAAAGCCAGTAATTGGTGTACCGCATACCCAACTTCTGCACTAAGGCCAGCTGCTGGCGTACCGCGCACCCAATAGTTCAAAAAGTCTTTCGAACTGTGTTTGAGGGAGGGCCTTTGTGAATGGATCCGCCGTGTTGTCTTTTGTGTCCACTCTCCGTATCTCGATCTCCTGGCGATCAATGATCTCCCTGATCAGGTGATACCGCCTTAAGATCTGTCTGGATTTCTGATGGGACCTTGGTTCCTTTGCTAAAGCTATAGACCCATTGTTATCGCAATACAAAGGTATTGGGTCAACAATGGACGGAACCACCTGAAGTTCATTAATGAACTTCTTCATCCAGACCGCCTCTTTTGCGGCATTGCTTGCAGCAATGTATTCTGCCTCCATCGTCGAGTCTGCGATGGTATCCTGTTTGGAACTCTTCCAACATACCGCCCCTCCATTGAGGGTAAACACAAAACCCGAGACAGACTTGCTGTCATCCTTGTCGCTCTTGAAGCTTGAATCGGTAAAGGACTCAACCCTGAGGTTTCTATTACCGTAAACTAGGAACATCTCCTTAGTCCTTCTCAGGTACTTGAGAATGTTCTTCACTGCTGTCCAGTGGCCCTCACCTGGGTCTGACTGATACCGGCTCACCACGCTCAGTGCGTAAGCTACATCTGGTCTTGTACATAGCATCACATACATTATAAATCCTACCGCTGAAGCGTAGGGTATAATGCTCATGCGAACCCTCTCCTCGTCAGTCTTAGGAGACATCTTCTTGGAGAGGGTGATTCCGTGCAATGCGGGTATATTACCGTGCTTGGAATCTTCCATACTAAATCTCTTTAGTACGGTCTCTATGTACCTGGACTGCGAAAGTCCCAGTAGTCTCTTCGATCTATCTCTGTAGATTTTCATCCTCAGAATGTACGAGGCATCACCCAGGTCCTTCATAGAGAACCGTTGTGACAAAAATAGCTTGACCGATTGTAGCATAGGAATGTTATTTCCTATCAAAAGAATGTCGTCCACATACAAGACTAGGAACACGAAAGTTCGTCCTACAATCTTCTTATAGACACAAGGTTCATCTTCATTCTTGATGAAATCAAATTCCTTGATTGCCTCATCAAAACAGATGTTCCAGCTCCGCGATGCCTGCTTCAATGCATAAATGAATTTAAGCAACTTGCACACCTTCCCGCTGCTCCCACTGTCTATGAAACCTTCTGGCTGATCCATGTAAACGCACTCTTCCAAACAGCCGTTTAGAAAAGCCGTTTTAACGTCCATCTGCCAGATTTCATAGTCATGGAAGGCAGCAATGGAAAGTAGGATCCGAATGGATTTGAGCATAGCCACTGGAGAAAAAGTTTCGTCATAGTCCACACCAGGTCTTTAACGAAAACCTTTTGCAACGAGTCTAGCCTTATAGGTTTCCACCTGCCCATCTACACCAAGTTTCCTTTTGTAGATCCATTTGCATCCAACGGGTTTTACCCCAGGTGGAGCAATATCCAAGGTCCACACTTTATTGGTGTACATGGACTCCATTTCGGATTCCATAGCTTTCAGCCATTTATGAGAGTCCCTACTGATAATAGCCTGCCTGAAACTGGTAGGGTCATCTTCTTCCAAGATGCAATCTTCTTGATCCCCGTCTAAGAGAAAACCATAGTATCTCTTGGGCGGATGAGAAATCCTACCAGATCTGCGGAGTGGCTGAGGATCGTCTGGGGTTATTGAATCCTGAGGTTCTGTCGAATCTTCAGTTTCAGTTTGTGGTCGCTGAATTTCTTCCAATTCTACCGTGCTCCCACTAATTTCTTTTGCAAGAAACTCCGTTTCTAAGAAAACGGCATGCTGAGCAACAAACACCTTCTGTTCCTCGGTGTGGTAGAACAGATATCTATAACCATTCTTTGGATATCCCACAAACTTACATAAAACTGACTGTGCCTCCAGTTTATCTGGTTTATGCTTTTTAACATAAGCCGGACAACCCCATATCTTAAATCTTTTAAGATATGGCATTTTTCCATTCCATATCTCGAATGGAGTCTTAGGCACTGATTTAGACGGAACATCATTCAATAGGTATGCTGCTGTTTCTAGCGCAAGTCCCCAGAATGAAAGAGGTAACTCAGCATTACTCATCATGGAGCGAACCATATCCAATAGGGTACGATTCCTCCGTTCCGATACACTGTTGTGCTGTGGTGTATAAGGATAAGTAAGCTGAGAGAGAATACCATTCTCTTTTAAGTAATCTAGGAATTCCGTGCTTAAGTACTCCCCTCCTCTATTCAATCGGAGGATCTTGATACTTTTGCCAGTCTGGTTCTCTACTTCGTTTCTGAATTCCTTGAATTTCTCAAAAGCTTCAGATTTGTGTTTCATCAGATACACATATCCGAACCTAGAGAGATCGCCAGTGAATGTGATAAAGTACGAGAACCCACCCTTTGCATGTATAGACATTGGACCACATACATCACTGTGTATGAGTCCCAAAAGCTCTGCTGCCCTTTCTCCATGTCCAGTGAACGGAGATTTGGTCATCTTTCCTTTGAGACAAGACTGACAACTTTCATAAGATGAAAACTCGATCGTATTCAAGAGTCCATCTTTATGCAACTTACTTAGTCTTTTCTCTCCGATATGACCAAGTCTATAATACCATAAGTAGGATTCATTCGTATCTGAACTCTTCCTCTTGCGTGTGTTTTGTACATTGAGAACTGTATTCTGATTTAGAACGTAGATACCATTACACAGTGTACCTTCTGCAACCAGTACCTTATGAAGGTAGATGTTCATGATATTTCTATCAAGAACAAAGTTATATCTTTCTTTATCGAGTAAAGAAACTGATATGATGTTGCAAACCATGGAAGGTACATAGTAGCAATCGTTCAAAATCATAGTATTGCCATTTGGCAACACTAGGTGATATTCACCGACGGCTGCAGCATTAACTTATGCTCCGTTCGCTACCCTGAGCGACATATCACCAGGTGAAACTCTTCTACTTTTTCTCAGTCCCTGCAATATATTACAGATATGAGATCCTGATCCGGTATCAAGTACCCAGGAGGTAGGGCTGACCGTAAAGCAGTTCTCAATTATAAGAACACCTGAAGTAGATGCAAAACTATGCTTTTTCTTCAACTAGGTATCCTTGGTGTTGGAGATAGTGCCCTCAGAGTCAATTATTGGATCACATGCACGTGATTTCAATGATTGAGGGAGGACCTGTCCCGGTAGGACAATCTTACTCGAGATGATAGTATGCTATCTGGTTTATCTTTATCACCGTGTACTGCTTTAGGTGACCTTACAGGTCACTATTGCACGTTGATAGAGCCCCTAGGATTCTTGCTTGACTACCAGCAGTATGAGGGCGATCATATACGTGGGAGGTGGGGTCTATAAGCACATCCTTAAAAGGTCCCTAGTCGTGGGAGTTTCGAGACAGGGCATCGATACTCCAGAGTAGACTAGTGTATACAGTCGAGACCCTGACGAGGGGCGGTGGCCGGTCTCACAAGCCACTGGTGTCTGTTGGTTCACCTAAGATGTGTACAGGTGCTCATTGGGTTATGAGTACACCGGACAGGACTCGCCGGGAACTTGCTAGTTGGTATTATACCTGATGTCAGATAGTAGTTCCCTGGTGACATGCGTACAGGTTAGTTCATCGACCTGACATCGTCATTTGTCTCGTGTGAGTTCCCACTGTGCTTTGATTACTACCCTACCACGCTCAAAGGAGACGTGCAAACAGGTTTTAGTTGGGTACAGTCCCGAGCCACTTGGAGGCAGTGAGCAGATCTGCAGGGGTTCGTCTCTCCCGGTATTGGGGGTGAGGTCGCGCTGTGTCTAGGAGAGCCAGTACATGAAAAGTCCTTGGCCAAGACAGGAGATTTACTGGTAGGTATTCCAGTAGAATCTCAGGGTGTTCTGGGCTACACTCCGACACGACTTGTACCGCTTTTGGGGGTCTGACTTTTACCAACCCCCTAGGCCCGCCATGCGATGCTCATAGACGAACGGACCGGACTGTACGGATATTGTCACTGACAGGCTCAGTAGGGTGTCAGGATGAGTTCGCTCACAGACGTCCCTTTTGGTCAATACCTGGTAGCCCGTTACGTATAGGCTAATACCTCTGACGTGCTAGTGGTTAAATCCACAACCTAGGTGTTGACGAGTCTTTAGAGTCCCCCACAGACTAGTTTCTCAAGTTTCGGGTGAAACGCTGTAGAGGCCGTATGGAGATATGGCAGGGTTCGATCAGATACGTGCGGTATTGCACGGATCAGGATCGGACGATTAATACTAGCGGGCTTTGGTTTAAGCCGGATCCTAGTATTGTATAGTGTAGATTTTGTCTCATTGCATATGTACAGTAGCGGGGTTTTCCTGTAATTTATTACGGGATCAGTTTTTTGGAGTTGCCAGTTTGCTTTCCGTTTCGGCCATATTTCTTTATATCTATCATTGGCCGAAGATTGGTGGATGAGGACTTATTTTCATTTGTCCAAATAAGCATTTGTGGAGGGTGGTATTTGCATATTATTGTATCATGATAGTTCCACCATCCATTTGACTTCTTGACTTCATCATGGCTTGACCTTTGTAGTTATGATTGGTTGATGGAGTGTGGGTTTTTTATTGGTGATCATTTCTTTTCTCATGATACCCCTTTTCTCTCTCTTTGATTATTGGCTCACATAATTCACACTCTCCTCTCATTCCCTAACATTGCATGGCCGGCCAAATGAGGGAGGGCTGTCCAAATTTTTAGTGAGGGGATTTTGGTTCTTTTCATGCTTGCAAAATCCCCAAGTTCATCCACAAAAGGTTCACTTCATTTCCTCCACAAAAAGGCAACTCCTAGTAACCCCAAGAGAAATAGAGCACTACACGTATTCTACAGCAATCCTTGGGCACGTCGGCTCGCCAACTTCGTGCCCGAGTTGCCTCGGTCCAGAGGTGGGAGCCCGTAAAAGAAGCCGGCGATGTGGTGCCCTTTCGGCGAGGAGGTGGAGACCGGACATTCCGCGGGAGATCGGGACGACGACGAGAAGACCGAAGGACACGGATCGCTCGGTATATCTCTCTTACCCCGTTCTTTAGATAGCTAGGACTAGTTTAATGGCATGATCCGGGTTTATAGTGCGCGGTGGTGCCGGTTCAAAAGTTAAAGAAAAGTATCGCTTCCGCATTCCGGCGTTGGATTGACGGCCGGGGCGCCGCCGTGCACTTACAGCGGTATCAGAGCCAGGCCATTAACCTAGTCTAGCTTGTTCTAATGTGTTTACACTTCCGATCGAACAAATGTTCCAAAACCGCGTTTTTCAAAGCATCAGGTTTCTGTCGAAATTTTTTTGGCTCCAAAAATTTTTTAGGTTGTTTCAGAATACTGTGCAGGGAATTCTAAGCACTTTGTGAAAATTTGGTTGCGTGATCTTACTATACCACCGCGGAACCGCGGCCAAACCCAAGCTTGGGCCGCGGTTCCGCCGCCATTTAGCCTCTTCACTGGACCAATTTTTTACAGAGGGTCTTAGACAGGGAAATTGGGGTTTTGGCATCTTCTTTTTGGGCCCAGAATTTCTTTAAGTGCTACAGTAATGCTTGGGGCCCACTTGGTAATTTTTGATCGATCGGATATTTTAAACATGTTAGTTCACAGTATTTACATTATATCTGCGACCGTGAATGTCACTTGATCGGTAAATTCTGTCTAACTGCTATAGCCCGGTTAGAAGGATTTGCGAACGTGACATTCACGTTGATGTTCTGTGTATTGCTATGATGTTGCGGATCGGTCGTGGGGATAGCCTGGATGCAATGCTAGTACAGTTTTTGTTGTATTATGTACATTTGATATTACGGGACGAGTGTCCGACATGTGGACTGCCGTCACTGCCTGTTTGTATATTATTCTTTTGGGGCACGACCAGGTTGCGGTCGATGTACCCGTTGTATGTATATTTTACTTTCTGTACTAGGATTGCCCCGCGAAGGGGTGCACGGATGGCCGGATTCTAGAGGGCAACGAGCCCGCATCTCATGGCATTGAGACGGAGGGGGCTTCACTATAGAATTGGCGGGCTATTCGCCGCACTCGTAGGGGGTACAGGTTGACCCAGGAGGGGTTCCCAAGTTACCGGATTCCGTGAAGTGCTGGGGGGTTGTTCACACCATAATATTGCATTATTATATTCCCCATTCTTATTCTTTTTATAAATAAACAGGTACTTTTGACGCATGTCTGCTACATGTTATAGGTTACAAGTTCTTGGACAGGAAACAGTGAAAACGATGTAAAGACGATGAAAATATGGACTTTTGACCAACAAATGGGAGGATCTTAGTCAAGCCTACATCAAAAGACAGTTCACAATTAACAAGGCAACTCAAGGTCCAAAAATACAAAGTGGACGGTTAAAAATCCAGTGCAAATTGTTCACTGAAGATCTGGAACTAACCTAGAAGCCCAAATGGAAAAAGATATATAGAAATAAGAAGCCCAAGCCAACAAGAAGCAGCCCACAAAACCTCACACTCTGATCTCTCTAAAGGGCCGCGGAACTGCGGCCCAAGCCTGCCAATGCCGCGGTTCCGCGGCCTTCTGGTGCCCGCGCTTCGTGAAATTTTTACATAATTTGGATGCGGTTCTGAAAATATTTCCTAAGGGCTATTTTTGTAATTTCAGACATGCGAAACAAATGTAACCCTAGGGTTTCCTATTCTTTATAAATAGGAACTCTAATCATTGTAACTTTATGCCTCCTTTTAATAAAAATTCAGAAATCCTTTTTGGAGAGCATCGGTGTTTCCTTTCCATTCAGAAATTCAGATCTGACAACCCTGCATGGATGATTGGAGGGATGCATCTGTAAGTAGATTTAATTTCTCGCCCTAGTTTAGATTTCAATTCTTTGCCCTAGGTAGATTTAATTTCATGCCCTAGGAACTTGTTTAGGGTTTAGCTTTTGGAAAGGATTTTGAGAGATGAGATCTCTCATCCCTTTCTTACCCATAATACATTTTGAATAGGACCCCATGCATACACGCACACACTACGCCCTACGGCATCCTACCCCTCGAGGTAACGATGACACCGTAGTGTAAAGGCCCGGTTGCGCGCGTTTTCCATGGAGGTTAGGGTAAGGATCTCTAAAGGAAGGACAAGAACCTAGAGGAAGGAACACCTTCCCGAATGGATCTAATCCCCTTTATTGATAATTACGATAACTCCTCATAGATCTTCATTCGGGTATGAAAGCGTTGAGATTTACTTGCATTTCCAAACCATCCCTAAACCTAACCCTAGCAAGACTAGATCTAGATAATCTTAGATAGATAGATTTAGATTTTAGATTTAATAACCAATCCGAACACCCTTTGGAATTAAGTCGTTAGCGCGATTAGGAGATTCACAAAATCCCTGTGGACCGACCCGTACTCACCGGCTAGCTTCATGCAACGCCGTTCTTGATTGCGGTTTAGAAATAGTTTTTGACATACGAATCAAATGGCGCCGTTGCCGGGGATGGCGTAGAAATTTCCTTTTCGCAATTTGGGGTTAATCTAAATTAAAAAACTCATAAAAATCTAAAAAATCCAAAAACTATAAAAATATATTTTGTTATTTTTGGAAGGAATACTTTGTTGTTTAAATTTTTGCAGGATATACAAAATCGGATCTGGAAAATTCCAGAAGGTGAAACAGAAAACCAAATATCGAAACAGAAGGGAAATTAAAAATCATAATAGTGAAAATTTTTTGGAGACCCAATTCCCCCATCCCGCCGTGATTCCGCGGCCAAAACCCACCTTAGGCCGCGGTACCACGGCCGTCTTGTTGAATCAGAGCGGCAGAAAAAATTTGGGGACTCGAGCCGACGATATCGCCGTGAAAACGCGGCATAAACTTGTTTTTACCGAGGAAAGGCGGCGGTACAGTGACATCATCTGAGGAAAATTTTTCTGTAAGCCCCACTGTTTCTTCTCTGTACATTTTGAAATATCTTTTCTGAAATATTCCTGCAGAATTTTATGCGCTTTAAAAATATATTCCCTTCCAAAATAACGATCTTGTGCAGGATTTTTGGGCCCCGCTTGAAATGAAATTAGATTGCAAGTAATATTTTGCTGTTGCATATCTTGTGTTGAAAATCTTTTTGCAACAAAATTTTTCCTAATAAAGAGAAAAAGAATAAAAAAAGAATAAGGAAAATTTTGTAGAAACTTGCAAAGTTTTTGCCGCAAATAAATCCTTGCACGACAAATTTTCTTTCCTTTCACCCTTTCTTCTAACATGGGTACCCCTCATAATAAATCATTAGCCGAACTTTGATATCCCGAACCTAATTTTGCGTCGTACGTCAATTTGTTCGGTCAATTAAAGAACGATCCTTCCTTGCCAAAAAAATCTTTGAAAGATCAAATAGAGGCGTCTAGGAGAAACAGTTTGACTTTTCAACCCACTTTGTGTCAACCAAGTCAACCTTCACCACCTTCGTATGTTGACACAACTTTTTCAAGTCCTGCTGTAACTCCTAAGCCGATGTCCATTGCTGAGCACATTGCTCAATCTCGCAGTCGATCTTTCACCCCTCTCCACTTATCTAGTTCTAGGGATCCATACGATTATTCACCTTTTTATCCATATATTGACCCTACCCCTGACCAATCACCCACTTCCTACCAGTCTTACCCGACCTTCCCACCTTCACTAGACACTGTTTCTACATAGCCTGTTGGGAGTTTTGCATATCCACACCATTTTGAATCTTTCACCGAAACCCCCTTACCACCCAAGTCTAGTTTGGAAGAGTCGTTTGAGGCGTATATCGCAGCAACAAACAAAATGACTAGGAATGTGGAAGCGTCTGTGGCCACCCTTATGCAACCTAGTGAAACGGTAGCTAGTTTCTCACTAGCTTCAAAATTTTCAATATATAAGGAGGCGGTTGGACAGAGTGAGAATGAGAGAGGATTTCCAAATCAAACCCACCCTTACCCAATTGAAGCCCACAACTCCGGTTTTCCATCGAATGTCCTAAATGATTCACAAGTTGAAAATAAAAACGAGTTGTGTGATTTTGTAGTGTTTGATTTGCCAGATTGTGAGGAACCCCTTTCTAGTGAAACCGCACCTAATCCTTTCGATCCTTACACCTCCCATCTAGAACCTAAATCGATAGATATCCATGCTTTTGATGAGGTGTCTAAAGAAATTAATTTCCACTTGATTGAGGATATAGACGCCGGGAATATTTCGGATGATGAACCTGTCGATTTAATTGAAATTTTATGTTCAAATCATCATCCTGAGTTATTAAATGTTTCTCCCGAATCTCATATGCGTCTTGATTTTGATGATAATGGCATGGATGAGTTGAATTTTGAGGAGAATTATGAGGATAGTAGTGAGGAGAGTTTTGAGGATCATATTGAGGTTGAACCATTTCTGCTTGATGTGTCTGATTTTCCAATTCATCCTCCTGAACCTTTGACTGTTATATCACCCTCCCTCCTTTACATCGTTCCGACCACGCTTGACGACTGTGAGCTTGAAAAATTTTCCTTTGAATCTGACACAGTTCTCACAGACTATAACACCTACGAGTGTTTCACTTTTTCGGATGATGTTGATGTCTCCCCGCCCGAGTTTGAGTTCTTTACAATTTCATATGAGTTAGTTGAACCATCAGACTCGGTTGCTTACAGTAGTTTCGAACCATTGATGGAATCTTTTAAGTTCGAGACAGTTTACCACGGTGAGAATGAGACTATCTCTAATTCACTTCCTTTCGTCGTTCCTATCGTTCCGACCGAACAAGTGACCGTTACGCTTTCATCTCCAATACCAAGTTCGGCGTACCCATGTTTTCTTGCGAATCTTGAAGGATTTGATCCCATTTCTCGACGGGTTGATAGGTTAGCGCAATTGCTTTTAACACATCGGTCATCATAAATTGCGCTAATTTATTCACTCAATTTACACCCTCAAGATCGTACTCCACTTCTTTCTTCTTTTCGCCATTCTTCTTCTCCTCCACCGAGACCATATTCTACCATTCTTCTTTCCACACGGTCTCGTGTGCTTCTCATCTCTCAACCGAGACCATATTCCACCCTTCTTCCCATACGGTCTCACGTGTTTCTCATGTCTTTCCTCTACACCCCATTCTTGCACCAACTGTACCATTACCACGATAAGATTTTTGAATGGTTGGTGCTAACCTTTGGCTTGTGTAAGGCCAAGCTTAAGTTTGGGGGGAATCTTGTTGTATATATGTATATATATTTTTGTTTTCTTTTTCTATAAAAAATATTAAAAAAAATTCAAAACATTAAAAATATTAAAAAAAATTATAAATAAATAAACAGGGGAGTGCCGACATTTTGACCCTCTTGGTTTAGTATGACAGTGAGGACACTGTCAAGTTCAAGTTTGGGGGTATGCTCGGTACGTCTTCTTCCTTCGCATTCATTTGTATATATTTTTGCATTTTCATACTTATTTGAAAACCCATAAAAATTAGAAAAATTTCAAAAATTAGAAAAATTATTGTATTCGATTTTGGCTTATTTGACTAGAGTTTGACAGATAGGTTAACTAGCTAGGAACAACTAGATCTTAGACTTAGTGAATTAAAAACCCTAAAAATAACATTCCTTAAAGTTTAACGGTAGAAAGTATATGCCTTGTAGTTTATTTAGAAATAGGCAAATTTTGGGTTCCCTTCTTAGGCTAAGTCGAAACGAAGGAAAAATATTGAAGCTTTTATTAGAGTATAAGTTTGAAAAATAATTCCTAGCTTAAGTCTAGACTCTGAAAACGTATACCCTACAATTTGCACAATCACGTACCTTGAGACTTGGAATAGTAGAAGAGACCTTGAAATGCTCTTGTCTAAAAGTTCTTAGTACAATGAAAATAAAAGAAAAACGTGAATAAAGAAAAAAAATGGACATTGGTTTTTGTGATTACTTAAGACTGTAAAAAATAGAAAAATATTTAACGAGGGTGCTTCATCACCAAATACCTTAGACCAACTGGTTTGGGAGTCACTGCTAATGCCTTGGGTGTTGCAAAACTAGGAAGTACGCTTTAAAGTGCTAATGCATCTTATAATCGGTTGTTGGTACCTCAAGAAGTATTAACGGTCGCATGAAGGACGTGTAAGCAAAATTCAATTAAAAATTCACCTACTAATAAGTGCTTAGGACAACGGACGAGAGTATGATTGCTTGATTTGAATTTCCAAGTGTAGGGGTGATCTATACACACACGTAGGGGTATGTGATTGGAATTTAGATAAGAGAGAGGAATAAAGAATATAACTTGTATCTTTAGTAGAGTTGATAGAAATTCCTAAGTGGAGATGGAACTTTAGAAGGAAAACTTAAGAGATACCGAAATCTAAGTATGTCTACATAACATATATAATCTTAAGTTAAATAATGAGTAAGTGTGAAGAATATGGGTGGATAATTTGCGAGTCAAAAGATAATAGAATTCCTTGTTAGAAAACCTAATTGGAGAACAAAAGTCAATGGGCCGAATTGATAGGATTTTGTGGGTTGTATCCGCTGAAAACCCTCAGGAGACAATACTCCTCCTACTAGGGACACCTAGAGGTTTAACGGCTTGTTGCACGTGCTCAGTGCAATCGCGTTTCCCTGCGAAAGTGCGGCTAGGTTAGGATTTTAGTGAATAAAAATAAGTTTGCTCGAGGACGAGCAAAAGATAAGTTTGGGGGTATTTGTTCACACCATAATATTGCATTATTATATTTCCCATTCTTATTCTTTTTATAAATAAACAGGTACTTTTGACGCATGTCTGCTACATGTTACAGGTTACAGGTTCTTGGATAGGAAACAGTGAAAACGATGTAAAGACGATGAAAATATGGACTTTTGACCAACAAATGGGAGGATCTTAGTCAAGCCTACATCAAAAGACAGTTCACAATTAACAAGGCTACTCAAGGTCAAAAAATAAAAAAGTGGACGGTTAAAAATCCTGTGCAAATTGTTCACTGAAGATCTGGAACTAACCTAGAAGCCCAAATGGAAAAAGATATATAGAAATAAGAAGCCCAAGCCAACAAGAAGCAGCCCACAAAACCTCACACTCTGATCTCTCTAAAGGGCCGTGGAACCGCGGCCCAAGCCTGCCAATGCCGCGGTTCCGCGGCCTTCTGGTGCCCGCGCTTCGTGAAATTTTTACATAATTTGGATGCGGGTCTGAAAATATTTCCTAAGGGCTATTTTTGTAATTTCAGACATGCGAAACAAATGTAACCCTAGGGTTTCCTATTCTTTATAAATAGGAACTCTAATCATTGTAAACTTTATGCCTCCTTTTAATAAAAATTCAGAAATCCTTTTTGGAGAGCATCGGTGTTTCCTTTCCATTCAGAAATTCAGATCTGACAACCCTGCATGGATGATTGGAGGGATGCATCTGTAAGTAGATTTAATTTCTCGCCCTAGTTTAGATTTCAATTCTTTGTGCTAGGTAGATTTAATTTCATGCCCTAGGAACTTTTTTAGGGTTTAGCTTTGGGGAAGGATTTTGAGAGATGAGATCTCTCATCCCTTTCTTACCCATAATACATTTTGAATAGGACTCCATGCATACACGTACACACCGCGCCCTACGGCATCCTACCTCTCGAGGTAACGATAACACCGTAGTGTAAAGGCCCGGTTGCGCGCGTTTTCCATGGAGGTTAGGGTAAGGATTTCTAAAGGAAGGGCAAGAACCTAGAGGAAGGAACACCTTCCCGAATGGATCTAATCCCCTTTATTGATAATTACCATAACTCCTCATAGATCTTCATTCGGGTATGAAAGCGTTAAGATGTACTTGCATTTCCAAACCATCCCTAAACCTAACCCTAGCAAGACTAGATCTAGATAATCTTAGATAGATAGATTTAGATTTTAGATTTAATAACCAATCCGAACACCCTTCGGAATTAACGCGTTAGCGCGATTAGGAGATTCACAAAATCCCTGTGGACCGACCCGTACTCACCGGCTGGCTTCATGGGACGCCGTTCTTGATTGCGGTTTAGAAATAGTTTTTGACATACGAATCAGTGGTCCATTCACGTTGCTGAAGGGGGCTGCCTCGCTTCAGGTTTTGGCGGGTAACTTGCCGCGCCCGTAGGGGTCTAGCATTTCATTGCACAGGCTATCCACACGACCAGGGGAACGTCGGGTTTCAGTAGCAGCTCTGTGAAACCCGGGGATCCCAGATATCTGTATTGTTCTGTGATGCTATACATTTCTGTGGTGTTGCATTTTATCACGCCTTGAACGAAAATTATATATTATATATATATTAGTAGATGCTGTATATGTTTTGCATCCGCGCTAGTCCAGTCCCCGCTCTGTCGTTAGTTAGCTAACCTAACGGGTAATGACAGGACCCAGTGGCGAATGCGGATGGCATATACGTACGTTATTATTTTCGTTCTTTATTGGTGTGATCAATTGATGGGACTGCGTTGATTCGGATCAATGCAAGCTAAAACAAACATAATCTGATGTTGTTGGAACACTTTTCAAAAAGCTGTTATTGCAAGGACGTTCACTTTTGTTTAGCACAGTGGTATTCAGTTGGAATATCCTGCTCCTCAGTCGATGAGGCAAGGGCCGAGATCCCTTCACCGGGAGTGACCCCTTGGACAAAAGTTTGCGTCAGGACAATAACTTCACTATAGCCGATTACTTTTGCTTTGCATCGTGGTATTCAGTTGGAATATCCTGCACCTCATTCTACGGGGAAAGAGCCGAGATCCCTTCACCGGGAGTGACTTCTTTAGCAAAGGTTTTCGTCACTATATTTTTATAAAGCTATGCGGTTCCTTCAACGATATCAAGTTCATTACGTTAAAGGTTTTCGCAAGAAACCATTCGTAGCCCTCCGTCGTTTCATATGGGTGGTCAATAGTATTCAAGCTATGTTTGTTGGCCAAAGTCAAGGCATAGTGATTGGTAGCTATTTGTTATTCATATGCAGCATAGATAGATGCGTTGGTTTGGGGCAGTCGTATAGCCTTGTTGGCCAAAGTCAAGGGCTTGTGCGGGTGGGCTCAAATTAACCTGGAGAATGACGGGTAGAACTTGACATGTGACTTATGATTTGTTGGCCAAAGTAAAGGTCATAAGAGCATGGGGCAAAAATCACATCGGGAGTTTCAAAAGAAACTGAAACTTGCCAGATATACGCATACCTTCTGGAGTATGATAGCGTGAGCGGATTCCGTCACGTTATCATGCGGTGATAGTTGGATCCCGATTCCTACTGATGAGTTGGTTTACTCCTCGGGAAATCCCGACTAATTCTTCTTTTAGGTTTGGAGGAGAATTTGACGGTACAGTGGGAGGTTTCCAGATTAGATAAATTGGTAACCATTCTGATCTAGGTTAGAGTGCACACTGAGTGTTTCTTTTCTATCTCTCTTTGGTAGCGACCATTGACCCGACCTTAGACTATGACTTAGAGACCAAGTTGACCGAACCTTCTTATAAGACTGGCTTTTGGATTGTCAGAATTGCACACCTCATTGCCACTCCTAGTTTAACCCTTTTCTCCAGGACACCCCGTATTACTACGAACGTCTACTTCCATTGGACAAAACCATCGTATGGTTATATACGAACTCGAAGGAATTTATTCGAGGATGGTTTCCGATTCTGGAGAAAACGAATAGGACTATTCAGTTGTCTTTTCCTTTTACCTTCTCTCATGTTGCGAGTACCCTTTAGATTAGGGGATAGTACACCTATTACGCAAATTGGATAGTCTTCTTCCAAACCATAGGCAGGTGCCGACCGGTAGGGATTGAAGAAAACCAATTAGCCTAACGATGGTGTACAGAAGGTATTATGTAAAGACAAAGAAAGGGATTAGAAGGAGGGCAATGTAAATTGCGACTGATATTCACGACCAAACCAAGTATTTCATTACCACTCCCACATCACCTTTGTATTTCTCCAGGACACTCCGTATCACTACGAAGATCTACAGTTTATTGGATACTCCATCGTATGGTTATATACGAACTCGAAAGGAACTTGTTCCAGTTCGGGGATGGATTCTGGTTCAGGAGAAATAGGAATAAGGTTTATTCGGTTGTCTTTTATCTTCAACTTGTCTCGCATTGCGAGTGTTCCTAGGATTAGGGCAGTACACCCATTATTCTTATTGGATAGTCTTCTTCCAAACCATAAGCTGGTGCCGAACGGTATGGAAGGAAGAAAACCATTTGGCCTAACGGGGTGTACAGAAGTTAATGACTAAAGACATATAAAGGGATTTAGTGAGATGGCAAAGAAATATACGGTTACAGTTGTGAATCTGATAATGGAAGAGGCATTACTAGGAATACCAAGATACCCCATCAAAACATTTCAATGTTTCAATTTCACTGTGTACTGTTATAGGAAAACTGATTTCCCGATTAGATACTTACTCCAGGGTATGTATTTACCAGGTATGATTCTCACATCTATATGATCTTACAGATGATGAGTAAGAGTAAGCTATTGGGAATTAGGTGATTATCCTCATTATATCAGAATTCGTTGTAATTGGTGATATTTGAGGAAATCGCCTGGGTTGTTTGCCGGACGGCAAATATTTGGTTTTGAATATCCGCTGTTATGCACCAATTTCAAATTGATATATCTGTACGTCTATTTTTATAGAGTGAGATATAACTTTTTGAAATTATGTCTATGACATTTACCTATATCAGTGGATGGTTAGGTAATGAGTATTGAACAGCGGTGTAGTTCTTCTTAACCATAAGTACAGTTTTCAACTTATGACACACAGTGAATGAGTTTTTAGACTCAAGGGACTTGTACAGAGTATTGTATATTGTCCAGTGTCCATTGAGGACAAAAGGGTTGGTTCTCGTACTATATTCGGTTTACTTATGACTTCTCTAGTTTTTAGACAGGTGTTTCGTAGAAACGCAAGGTCCGAATTTTGAGAAGTTATAGGTATTTGAATAAAGTAGAGAACCAGGTGTTGCAAGTATCGGGATTCTTCAAGGCGATCGAAGATGTAGATACTTGTGTAGGGTATTCAGTTGATAGTAATGATTTAGGGAACTTGCTTCTCTTTCAGGTTACTCATAATTGGAAGTGCTCCTAAGTTGAGTAATGCTGATCGGCCTCTTTCTATTTAGTTAACATCACTGGAGACAGCTGCATGATTTAAATCTGGTTAAATTAAATCGGTGCCTCTGGTCCTATATTGGATATAGAACAGTTCGTATCTTAACAATGTTAAGGTACGGGGAGTTGTCTGGATTATGCTTAAAACCAGACTCTGGAAAACTCAAGGTAGACGACACATACATCACGAGAAAACCGCAACTTTTATTTTAAAAAGAGAGGGAGAGAGAGAAAAGTTTTTTTTATATATTCTTGCGGTTTTCCCCAAAATCCAGAAATCTCATAAAAATCCAAAATCCCAAAATCATGAGTAAGTAATAATGAGTATCGGCATAAGCCCCACAATACTGCATGATAATATGAAAATGTGAATGCATGTAGTGTCTATGTAATAAATGCAATGTCTAACTAGCACATGAGAGTAATCATACACTATTATATTGATCTAGCCTTTAGCTGATTCTATCAATACAAGATAATATGTTCTACAGTGTACGTAACATGGTAATTACCGATGATGATGTGTGTGAGCCGGCAAATAAGTGTACGTGAAACATGCACATCATCGGTAATGGTGTTGGTTTCTTAACAGGCAGAGTTTCATATTGGCTAAAGAAACATATGTATGAATATGCAATGTGATAAATGCAACATGAATATAACAGTGAATGTGTAGTAAACGCACAACTAGAGAATATATACTAATTACGAGTCATAAGACTTGTTGTTTGAAAAAAAAGCATGATCCGATAGTTTTGAAAATAAGTATGACTCGAGCCTAAACTAAGATCTACCTAACCAACTAAGGAACTATCTAAGGACACTAGTTGAAAGGTAAGAAGAATTCTCCTAAACTCTGAATCGATATCTCTAGTAGTCGGCAATCCAGCCTCAATAGCATCACGTACATACTACAACTTCCTCAAGTCAAGAGTGCGGATCAATCATTACATCTATGCCTCATACGGTAAAATCCATCGTACGGCTTCCCAAAATCGGGGTACGGGTCAACTATCACATATGTGCATCGTCATTCGTATAATATCATCATCAAACAATATCATGATCAAGGGTACTGTGCTATAATCGCATACATCCCAATATCATCAAACATATATCATTGTCTGTGTAAATATACATCGTCAAATGATCCTCAGAAATATCATGTCACATATATCATATCGTGATTAAGTCACATATCACAATCCGGGTTCTATTTTAGAGTCTCGTACATTTCAATGTCATCATCACCTATTATCGTTTATGTATAAATATCCATTTTCTCATTTCCCAACGATCCGCTAATATCATAGTACATCTCATATCATACTCGATTGTATATCTTTTACTCACGGCATCACGCGACTCCCCAGATATCATATAACCTCCTCATATCACGTGTATATGTTATATATACATATACATATACATATACACCAAGTCAAGTGTATGTGTGTGTGCGTGTGTGTGTGTCTACATGAAGCCTACGAATTCCCTCTAGGACAAACATCCTCTGGTTAAGTCTTTCTAGATCAGTCTAATCCACCCTAACGTCTTCAATGGTATCCTACTCGCCAAGAATCTAAGGTCACGTCCGACTTCCTAATAATAATATGTAATATCCTTATTCTACGTTTGCGGGGGTGCTAAACGCCATCCACCCGACTTCCCCCGTAGATATACATCTACTCACCTAGTCCTTGTCTGCCGAAGTCGATGCAACCATCTTCTTCTTCATCGTCCGAAGTCCACGTGAGGGGTACCTATACACAAACATATATAATATCGTAAACTAAAATCGCAGACAGAACCAAAACAGCGCACGAAATGCGCATAGGTTAAAACCTATGACCCGCTCATGCAAAATGACCAAATAACCATTGACATCGGCGTACAAACGCCGATTGATCGAGATAAAACACAAACGTACAAATCGTAGTTCTAAAACTCACTAATTATAATATACAATAGATTGCGTCAATAAAACACAAACGTACAAATCGTAGTTCCAAAACGCATCGAAAACTCAAAATAAATCAAATCGGTTTATTTCTGAAAACCTAGAAAACGTCAATTAACCGTTTCACTTCAAAACTTTATGTTTAAACGAAACTAGCCATAATATTCACCAAATATCATAACTAGGATATATAAACAATTCCTATAATTTATCCTTATCAATTTGTATTGAATTGAAAATTCTAGTTTGCAAAAATATCAAATTTTAATACTTTTTAAAGAAAAATTCACAATTCAACAACTAAGCTAGATTTGCATATTTTAAATTGTTAAACCACTCATGAAAACCTTAATGATGCACTAAAAATCCTAACTAAATTTTAATCCCATAATTAAATTAATTTCTAAAAACCTAGTTAGCAATTTAGCATAATTATCACAATTTTTAACTAACCATTAATAACTAGTAAACAAATTAGATTTTGCATTCAATTAACGTGTTAATCTACCCATTAAAACCATGAATCATTGATAAACATCATCACTAGAATTTTATCTCACCAATTTATATAAATTATAAAAACCTAGTTTGCAAAAAGGGCATATTTAGCAAAATTTTAAAGTAACACCTAACAAATTAACAATTAAATTAAATTTTCCATGTCTCAACATGTTAAACTACACCTTAAGATCAATATCCAATGATGAAAACCCTAATTTGATTTAATAACCCATTCTTGAATTTTTAATCACAAAGATTAAAACCATAATTACACTTCTAATTAGTTTAAATTGAAGTATTATAACAACAATTAAACACTTGGGTTAGGATTATACCTCTACAACAAGAAACCCAACATGCAACCTAGTCTCTAAAGTGCTAACTTGTTCCAAGATCCAAGCTTGATAGGTCAATGGAAAATGAGTAGAGATTGGATTAGCAATTTGTGAGGTTTTGTTTGATTTTGGATGAATTTTTGAAGAATTTTGGAGAGGAAATGAAGTGGGGAAAATGGAGAATTGCACCCACCTAGTTTCGGCCAGAATTTTGTGAGAGGAGAGAGGGAAAAAGAAATGTGTGGGGGTCTGTAGAAACTTCATAAATTAATGCCTCCCTTTTACCTTTTTCTTTAATTATTTTATTTTATTTCATTTTCCAAACTAGAAAACTCTAGAATTTTAAAGACAATTCAAGAAGAGAATAGCATGCTACAAACCTAATTCTAATATGTCATGGTTCACTTTTGAAAAATAAACCCATTGCAATTTATAATTTGCACACATTTAATGTATAATTAAAAGCTTATGTTAATATTAAAAATAATTAATTTAGGAAAAATATTTAATTAAACTAACAATTTATAAGTGACTAAATAAATACCAAATACTAGCAATTATATAGTTATAATAGGTCTTTTTAAATTTATCAAGAAAAAGAATTATAGTTAAGTTTTATGGAAAATACGGTTTATTTTACCGATAATTAGAAAATTCACCTAAAGGATTTTATTTATTTAATTATTTATTTATTTATTTTTAAAACGTTACAGGAGATCAGAGATCAAACATGATCGAGAAAGCCGCGAGGAGCTTGGGACAGAGATTGAAGACCGAAGGACACGGATCGTTTGGTATAACCTCTCTAAACTCCTTCATGATAACTAGTATAGCGTTAATGGTGCAATCCAGGAATCGGGTTCCGTTAGCGCCAGTTTCTAAAAGTTTTTGTTCTGCATTTGGCCACGGATTGATGGCCGGGGCGCTGGCCTAACCCAACACAGATAAATGATCGATCATATGTGATATAACCGGATTATTAAATCAAGTGTTGATTTAATAATGTGATATATATTATATTTGATAAAATTATATCTTAACTAATATCATTAGCACACTAAATATTTTATTATATGTATTAATCTATATATATGATATATATATATATATAAATATATATGTAGCATGACATAAATTTCTATTTTCTGAAAATAGAAATGAGGTGGAAAATAGGAAGACTTTGAGAGCATGGTTGCAATCATGGGCTTGTATATTACTTTATTCATCTTGACTCACTATTCAAGCATGGGTACAATTTTATATTGCAAACTATTCCATACTTGAATAAGTGAGGTCAAGGGGTTAGCCAGACACAAGTTCATTCTCAACACTTAGCCATTTTTCTTGAGTTGCTCCCATTTGCTCTTAGCCATTTTTCTTGAGTTGCTCCCATTTGCTCTCTAGCTTCTTCATCCTCCTCATTGCCATGGTTCAAGCTTCAACCCTCACATGTAATGTGCACCATGAAGCTTGAACACAATCTTGTGAGCTTTAAACATCCCCTACTTGACCATCCTACACTTGAGTAGCGATCGAGTGTAGCGTGTTTCCTATGGTAAAGAGTTTAGTGTAGAGATAGCTTGAGGTGGTGGGACGCCGCGTGGATCATCTTCGACACGAATGTCATCGGAGGAAGCTTGTCCAAAGCCTCAAGTGGAGCCTAGTGGAGTCGCGGGACTACTACACGAAGCATGTGAAGTGAAGGACTCGATCTACGAGGGTATAGCCATCTTTCATTTCTTTAGTTTTAGTAGATATCAAACCATAAACCTAATCACCTAGCTAAAGATCTTGGATTGTCTATCCCAGCACCATAAAAATTTGAATTTGGCATGCTTGATGTCACTTGGACCCCTTGCTGGTGCTAGGGTAAACTTTCACTATGTCCCTGGACTACGAAAGTCCCAATAATATTTTGGATCTATTTCTGTAGATCTTGATCCCCAGAATGTATGAGGCATCACCTAGGTCCTTCATGGAGAACTTTATGATAAGAACCGCTTGACCGATTGTAGCATAGGAATATCATTTTCTATCAAAAGAATGTCATCTATGTATAAGACTAGGAATACAACAGTTCGTCCTACAATTTTCTTATATATACAAGACTCATCTTCGTTCTTGATGAAGTCAAATTCCTTGACTGTTTCATCAAAACAGATGTTCCAGCACCGCGATGCCTGCTTTAATTCATAAATGGATTTAACTAACATTTACACCTTCCCGCTGCTCCCACTGTCTACAAAACCTTCCGGCTGATCCATATAAACGCACTCTTCCAAACTTCCATTTAGAAATGCCGTTTTTATGTCCATCTGCCAGATTTCATAGTCATGGAAGACAGTAATGGAAGGTAGGATCCTAATGGATTTGAGCATAGCCACTGGAGAAAAGGTTTCGTCATAGTCCACTCCTGGTCTTTGAAGAAAACCTTTCTCAAAAAGTCTAGCCTTATAGGATTCCACCTGTCCATCTACACCTATCTTCTATTTGTAGATCCATTTGCATCCAACGGGTTTTACCCCAGGTGGAGCAATATCCAAGTTCCACACTTTATTGGCCTACATGGAATCCATTTCGGATTGCATAGCACCCAACCACTTATCAGAGTCCCTACTGATAAAGGCCTGCCTGAAACTAGTAGGATCATCTTCTTCCAAGATGCAATCCTCTCGATCCCCATCTATAAGAAAACCGTAGCATCTCTCGGGCGGACGAGAAATCCTACTAGATCTGCGGAGTTGACGTGGCTCGTCCGGGGTTATTGAATCTTGAAGTTCCACCAAATCCTCAGTTTCAGTTTGTAGTCCGTGAATTTCTTACAGTTGTACCATGCTCCTACTTATTTCTTGTTAGGAATATGTATGCCGTAGAGGCCTCTGGGGTTCAAAATTTATATCCCGGTTGACCAAGTCAAAATCAAAGTCAACCTCAAGCCAAGTGGGCCCATGCCCAGGTCAGAACCGAGCATGGAAGGGACTGGCCTCATGACAAAAGGAATGAAGCCATAAATTAGATTTAATGTAAATCTTTTTTTAGAAATAAATGTATGTAAATGGGCAGAAAGCTAAAATTTTGTAAAACCTATGACTTATATGCAAAAAGAAACAAGCATATAAGGCATGGGGTGGCACAAGCACCTTTTGGCAAAGCCCAAGGGGCTATATGTAAAGTGTGTAGCCTATAAAGGAAAAAATGATGAAAATATCTATGACAACCTTTTCCATTGTCTAAAAATTCTAGGGTTTTTACCTCCTCCTTCCTCAAGGTTCTAAACCTTCTTCTTTTCTTTTGAATTAAATCAAGAGTTTAACTCTTCCTGTTCAAAAAATAAATAGTTTTTCACCATAAAACCCTTAAAGGGGAGCTCGGATCTGCCATCAAACCCTAAAAGGGAGATTATAAGTCTCACCTCCCTTTTTTCCCTTAAGATCCAGCCAACAAAGAGGAAGAAGAAGGATACCCATCTCCAAAAAATCCCATTCCGAGAGGATCCGAGGCTCAATAGAAGATCCAAAGATTTCTAGGAGTTTAACTCCATTCAAGATCTGTTGGAGCTTAACTCCATAAATCAACCCCTTTTTAGGAGTGTAACTCCAAATCTATACATAATCCATCTAAGGAGTTCAACTCCAAAGACCCTTAGGAGTTCAACTCCCAGCCCATGGGCTAAGCTCCTTTTCCGCTGGTGTTTCCAGCGGTCGCGTGCTGCGCACGTGACCCGTGGGCACACAGCGGTCACGTGCAGGGCACGTAACATATGGGCACTCAACGCCCACGTGTGCTTCACGTGACACGCGAGCTCCCAACGCTCCGCGGTCGCGTGCCATGCACATGACTCGTGGGCGCCCAGCGTGCAGTGGTCGCGTGCAGGGCATGTGACCCGCGGGCGTCAAGCGCCCATGCATCTGGCGCGTGACCCATGGGCGCCAAGCGCCCACACACGAGGCATGTGACCCGTGGGTGCCTAGCGCCCACGTGCTATGCACGCGTCTTTAAGACGCTCCTCACCCCTCATTTTCCATGCACTCCACACCCAAAACACGTCCCCCATTGGAAAATATTTTCTAACTGGGTGCTGTCCCGCACCCCGCAAGGGGGCTGTTAGCCCCCTTGACCCCCAGCCGTGTATCCGGGTAGCGGGATCCCCATAAACTCTGCGATGCCCCCGATATATCCAAAACCCTTCCAAAACACAACAAACGTACACGACACATTGAGTTCGCATGATCAGTTTGACCCGTCAATCCGAGGTTCCCTCGCTCCAAAGGCGAAGGGTAATTAACTGCAGCTTAGTCCGCGGCTCCCGGAGTTTCGGATACCCATAATCAATAAACCCCCACCTACCTAGGCAGGGGGAATCTGTAGTATGCCTGAAAAGCGCGTGCGTATTCCCATCTCAATGGGGTGACGAAAAACACCCTACATATTCTGGCATGCCCGGTGGGACCTTTCTCACCTCCCATATCTTTGGTCAAGTGTTCATGCGAACTCATTTAGCATATGTACCGATGTTTGTGCTGAAGTAGTTTTATTTTCGTGCAGCAATCAACTTTCAACGACGATGTCTTCTAAGATGAATTCAGCGTCCGACGTGACCCCGATCTCGTACGTGGTCAAGATCAATGCCCGCGTGGTTCTCCTGCCAATCTCAGCTGGCAATGGGAGGAGCCACCATGTCAATTTGGTTCTGTCATCATCTAGCCTGCTGGATGCGTTCATCTGGCGGAGGTCCCGACAAACCAAGTAGCCAAATCGACCTCAAGGGGCAGGAGGCCGAACGTTGTGATCGCCAAAGCATCCCACCCAAATGCAAATATGTGTTCCAACGGCTCTCCGCTATCCCGACTGGGGGAAAGGCCGTCAACACCAATGGAGCCACAAAGCATCTCCAGTAAGCTCAGACGACTCCAACAAGTGCACAATCAGGCGTATCTCCAAAGCCGTAACCAGCCAAGTGCTCAAAACAGAAAAGTTGAGACAGAAGTGGCTCAAGTATCGAGCCAACAAGAGGGCCAGGACTCCGGCCAAGTGGAATCTTGTGAGATTCCAAAAGAAGAGTCATCCTGCGACGACGGCTGAGTCGACCGTAAAAGTTAGCAATTCTTTCGAACCTCTGAAGTGGGTTCAGAAAAATGCCATTACCGCCAGAATTAATAAGAAGGCAGTCCGAAAGATGCTGCAAAGAGACTTATCCCAGCCCCGTCAGAGAAAGCATGACACCATCTCATCAAGTGTCTATCAGGCGCTCTGTGCCGTGTGAAAGCAGTGGGGCAAACCCAGAAAAAAAGTGCCAGCATTATTCATGAACCCAGTCAGGCCAGCCGCTTTAAGTCGATTGCCCGTTACTGAAACAGGAGGGCCATGACAGCAATCCATGAAATCAGCTTCCGGTAATAAAAAGACAGTAGGATATGTTATCCATACGGTCTATATGGCGGGCACGCGTCTCGGCGACAACTTGCACAGCAAAAGCAAGGATGGGGCCACCACATCTCAAGCCCAATCTGGCTTGAATGTGGTTGCCGCTTCCCAAGATCAGCCGCCTCCATTGGATGAGGAAAACCCTCTCGATGAGGCCGATAGGCAGATAGACCCCTCAGTCCATGTAGATTCAAGCTCAGACAGCGAGGAAGAGCCGACTTTCCGCCCCAGAACCACAGAGCAAGAACTGCTTCAAGAGCTTTGAAAATAGCTCAGGAGCAAAGATAAAGAAATGGCTAAGCTTTACTCCAAAATAAACGACCTGACGAATGTTGTGATGCAACTCACGGCTCAAATTGCTCAAGCGCCTTCCAATCAGGCACATGTCTCTACTCATGAGCCGGGCGATGGCAACCCGGAGCAACCGATGCATGTCCCCTTGGGTCCAAGATTGGGTGAGCCGCACGAATGCCAGGCACATTCCTTTTCTAGGGATGCCTTGGCAACAGATAGCAATGTCCCGCTAACACAAGATCGGATAATGGATTTGGTCACTAGCAAGGTTAGAACGTTGGTAGACGAAGCCGAAGCTCAGAAAGAAATCGGCAATAGTGGGCAGCCATATCCCGCATAGTACGATCTGATTGAGTTCCCCATCGACTATGTCATTCCTAAGTTCGGAAGATTTGACGGGACGGGAAATGTAAATCAGCCCGTCGCCCACTTTAAAGCGTATTGTGGAAATACAGCTAGCAATGATGCGCTCCTTCTTCGTCAGTTTGTCAATTGCCTGAACGGTATTACTTTCGACTGGTACGCAAGCATACCAGACGGGTCCGTCATTACTTTTGCCAAAATGGAGTCTCTGATTCGGGAAAGATTCATGAGTGTCAGTGACAAAATCTCCATCGCTGACCTCGTGAGAACCAAGCCGGGGAAAAATGAAAGCAACACAGACTTTAATGCCCTATGGCGTAACCTCACTATCAAGTGCGAACCGCCGCTAGAGCAGTACCAGTCTGTCAACCTCCTTATTGGGAACCTCAGCAATTGGATGGTCCCATTCTTGTGTACAGCAGGCCTCAATATGTTTTAGTAGCTGACCGAGAAAGTCCAAATGCTGGAACGCTCGAAGCAAGAGTCTACCCCGGACTCTCAGAGAGACAAGACTTGGAAAAGCAAGCGGGACGACAACCGTAAAAGCGAGAATTCCAGCAATACCAATGTCTTCAATGCATCCGATAATGAAGACAAGCGAAAGGCGGGAGAATCTAAAATCAACCGGTCTCGAAAGCAAGTGCTGGGAGGAGAAGGGCCTTCCCTAGAGGAGAAAAAGAACAAGGTTTAATCTTTCAGAAGGGACAAGGTTCGCAAGATATTCAAAGATGCCTTGAACAACGGCCTTCAATTGCTGGAGTCGCAGAGACCGCATGAAGCAAAAATGACCAACAATCCCCTGTATTGCCCATATCATAGAGTAGTGAGCCACGCGATCGAAGATTGCTATATTTTCAAAGACTGGGTCAAGAAGCCGTACAAGACTGGAGAGATCGAGCTGTCCAAGAGTGTGTTGGTGAATAATCAAGTTGCAACCACCAACTTTATACAGACAGAAACTGAAGCTTTCTGGGAGCAGACAGCTGAACCCGCTGCCCTGAGAAATGAAACTGACTCACCACAGCCTCCGTGGAGTACGCACATATCTAATAAGACGAAGAAGATGATAAAGCTACTTCGGAAAGAGCGCAGAACAGAATGGGAAAGGGAAGAAGAAGCCCACCATTCCAGCTGCCAATTCTGCTCAATCAGGCTCAAAATCGAAAAAGCTCAAGAAGAAGAAAAGTGCAGCTCGACGTCAAAAAGAGTCTGCAGGGAGGTTGACCATTCAAAAATATATCGATTCCCTCGAAGAATATGAACAAGAGGAGAAGACTCTAATTCAATTGAAGGAGTTCTTCCCTATAGAAGCGGCTGAGATTCTGGAGGAGCTAGAAGAAGACTCCAATGAAGAGATCCCTATAAGACCTGCTATACCATCCACCTTGGTAGTGACACTGAGGAAGAGCTATGTTTTCCCGAAGAGGACGAAGAGCTCGCCACAAAGGCCAACCAAATCCATCTCAGAAGCGGTAGGGCTCTACCACCAAATCAGGGCAACACCCCAAAAGTAATGGAAAAAAAGTCGTTATTGAAGAAGATAGCAGAGAGCCGGCTTATGAAAACTCAAGTCCTTCCTCAGGGGACTACAATGTCTTGGCCTATCTCCGGAAGCTTCCGTCTCTCCTGAGCATGTACGATTCCTTGGTCCTATCTAAGGAGATTATAGATGTTCTCATTCACGCTTTACAAAACCCCGAGCGGTACCAGGCTCCCTTTGCGGAAATTAATATGAAAGAAGCCCAGTATGCTCTGCATGCCGCCGCAGTCACATTTAAGGACAAAGACTTACTACTGGGATTAGCTGAGTATAATCGACCACTTTACATGATTGGGTACAGTGACGGAGATTGGATTAATCGCATATTGATTGATCCGGGATCCTCAGTGAACATCATGAACTTGCGGGCTCTAAAGAGTTTTTCAATGGACGTCCGACACCTGTCAAAGGAAATGATTGATACTGAAGGCCCATCCGATAGCAAAATCCGCCCTCGTTTAGGCAGCGACACTGAAGTATCGGAGGAAGAGGACCCGCCTTGCAACAGCTGTGCAGACTGGGCCCCTACGCAATGAGCAAAACTACAAGAGACATTCAAAATTGCTGAAGGGTCGCTAGTCGTCACCAGGGTGTCGGAGTAGATGTGCAAAAAGCTCGATGCATTGTCAATCTCCACCGTGGACCAGCTAAATACTTTCTACGTTCCCGGGAGAAAGAGTAAGCAGAAGGGTATCCTGTTTTATGGGTCAAATCCTGTCATTCACCCGGATGATTTGTATGTCACGTGCATTCCCTATGAAAGAGGCATAAGAGCAGTCCTAAACCGCAGATATTATGCGCCCGAAATGCGGGAATATTTTAAAAAGTGCGGATGACGGTTATATCAAACGGAATCCGAAGTGAACTTTCATAAGGGGCTATGGCATCCGCCTCAGGTCCGAGCACTTACCGATGGACGAATTCCAGACAGACGAGGCATAGGTTTCATTCAACCTGATTCCAAAGCATGATACATGATCCACGTTGGTGAAGCCAACTAAAGGTCAAATGACGACAATGAGATAGCCGAGCCAGAAGAAGCCCCTTGAGAGCTCGAAGACGGCAGACAAGCAACCTTTGACGAGCTAACCGAGATTGACTTAGGAACGCCCAATAATCCAAGGCCGACTTACATCAGCTCACTCTTGTCAGAGGAAATGAAAGAGCAGATAATTGCCCTGCTGCATGAGTTTGCCGACTGTTTCGCGTGGATGTACAAAGAAATGTCTAGCCTCTCCCCTGAAGTAGCCATGCATAAGCTGGCTATATCTCCTGATGCCAAGCCAGTCAAACAAGCTCCTCGAAGAATGAGAAGACGGCTGGAAGAAAAGGTCATCGAGAAAACTAAGAAACTTATAGATGCTGGCTTCATCAGGCAAGAGAAATACACAGACTGGATCGCATGCATTGTCCCAGTAAAGAAGAAAATGGGCAGATCCGGGTTTGTGTCGATTTCAGGGACCTTAACAAGGCATGCCCTAAAGATGATTTCCCGCTTCCGGTCATGGAAATGATGGTCGATGACACCTCAAATTACGAGCTGTTCACCTTCATGGATGGTTCGTCTGGGCACAATCAGATAAAAATGTCGCCTGAGGATGAGAGGCATACAGCATTTCGAACCCCGATTGGTATATACTGTTACAAAGTGATTCCGTTCAGACTGAAGAACGCAGGTGCTACTTGTTAGTGTTTATGCCCTAGAAGGCCATTACTGTATCATACTAGCTTGTATATTACTTAATGGAAGCTTGGGATATTCACATGTATATAACAGTCTTGCTAAACATGGTAGTATGCTACTTGGTTTTTCTATCTTAATATGTGAGTGTACGTATTGATAGAGCTCTTAGGATCTTGCTTGTCTACCAGCGTTGTGATGGCAGTCACACTAGTGGGGGCTGGGTAGTCTACAAGCACATCCTTATTCAGGTCCCTGGTCGTTGGATTATCGAGACAGAGCATCGATACTCCGGAGTAGACTGGTGTGTACACTTCTCATCCCAGTTGGGGAGATGGTCTGTCCCACAGCCGTCAGTACGTCGTACTGGAGATAGTATGCAGGTGCTCGTTAGGTTACGGGTACACCGGACAGGACTCACGGGGAACTGTTGGTTGGTTTGATACCAGTCGTCAGTGAGCAGTTCCCAGGTGACATGAGTACAGCATAGTCCGCAGACTTGACACTGGTACTTCGCCTTGAGTGTGTCCCACTGTTCTTAGATTGCTACCCTACCACGGCTCAAAGGTGTCGTGCAAACAGGTAGCAGTTGGGTGCAGTCCCGAGCACTTGGAGGCAGTGGCGGTTAGACAGGATTCGTCCCTCCCGGTATTGGGAGTAGATATCGTGCTGTGTCAGAGAGCCATTACGCAAAGTCCCTGGCCAGGGCAAGCGAGATTTGCTGGTAGGTTCCAGTAGTTTCTCAGGGTGTAATGGGCTTCACTCCGACACGACTTATACCGCTATTAGGGGACTGACGCTTGCCGCCCCCCTAGGCCCGATATGCGATAGTCTTAGACGAACGGACCGGACTGTATGGAGATTGTCACATCAGACTCAGTAGGAGTTCGGATGGGTTTCCTCATCGGCCTTCTTATCGACAACTACCTGGGGACCGTTACGTACAGCTAGTGCCGCTTGCGGTCTGTGGTTAAACCCACTGCCAGCGTAGTAGTCGAGTCTCTAGAGTCCCACACAGAGAGTTTCCTACTCCAGGCGAAACGATATAGAGGTCGCATGGTTTTGCGACAAAGGGTTCGGACGCATACGTGCGTTTACGCGCGTACGACTTTCGGACAGTTTTTACCAGTCGGCTTTGGTTTAAGCCTGTTACTGGTATCCGGTTATTGGATTTTTACAGTCTAAAGTTTTTCCGTATTTTTGCGGATCGGAGGGGCGTTCTCGTAATTGTACGAGAAGCTTCTAGAAGATGGTGACTAAGGAGGGTTATGTGTCATATTCATTGAATGAGTTATATGAGTCATGGTGGTGATTCATTCATTTCATTAATGCACATTTATTGCTTAATGACTCATGCTAATGAATCACCACTAGATATTTTATGAAGCATGATTATTCATCACTCTTTATTCTTTTCTTCTTATTAGATAATGCTTCATATATATTATGATACTCATAACTTATTCTCATAATATTATTCACATTCTCTCTCCTCAAGCTCTCTCTCTTCAAAAGACTAATCCTCACCCTCATGTATTGAGATCTAGGATTAGTTAGACTAATCAATCCATAACCATCACTCTATTTCATCTAGCTTCTTTGATTAGCAATCCAAGAAGGTTAGTTGCCTCAAGTTTAGAGGCTAAGCTTGGAGTTTTGCTCTCGGGTGGATCGTCTACTACCTAGAGAAGGCCGAGGAGAACAAGGAGATCGTAAAGACGAAGGACTAGTTTCGATAGGTATAATCCCTAAGCATAGTAGTTTAGAACAACTATATGTTTGGTTAGTTATCGTTTAGCTTCGATTCAAGCGGTTAGTCGATGTTCGTTCACTAAACAAGTTCGTTTTTGAAAATTCCGCCTCCCCACAAGTATTGGGGTGTAGTACATCGACTTACAGTGGTATCAGAGCCTCGCTAAACAATAAATAACTTAATCGCAAATTTGTACGAATTTCGAACGGAAAAACGAAGCCGGAAAACCCTAAATCTGTCAAGTTTCTGTCGAGTTTAAAATGAAGTCCTAAAATTTTTCAGGTGAGTGCAGAAAGCTTGAAATAACCACATAAGAACACACAAGAAAAATTGTCCCCTGAATCGCCTAACTAGCCGCGGAACCGCGGCCTCAGCCTACTGAGTCGCCGCGGATCCGCCGCCGAGTTGGCGATTCAGGAAGCCAATTTTCTTGTGTTGCTTCTGTATGATATTTGGGATTTTCTGGAATATTTTAATTTTGCTCAGGTTTCCAGTTTACAGAGCAGTTTTTGGAGCAATATTAAAGATGTTTAATCGATCGAAATTGTACAGTATTTGCATGTTGGATTATATCTGTGATTGATAAATGTGTTCGTAAACCTCCCCTAACTGCTAGTATGTCGGTTGGCAGGGGGTTGCACATTTCTGTAATGGTTATATCTGTTTGTGCATATAAACTGTATTGGACTGTTGTGGTGTATAGCCGGGGTTATGCAATGGGTTATTGTTTAATTCATTTGTTGTAAATGTAATTTGTTGTAATATTATTTTTGCGGGGCACATCCAGGTTGCGGTTGTAGCCACCGTTGTATTATTTCATTTTACTGTTTTTGCTCCTAGGACTGACCCAAGGTGGGGTACACAAACTGCCGGGCGGGTAGTTTGCCGTACCCGTAGGGGTCGAGGGTGGGGTAACGGCTATTCATCACAACTGTGTAATCTGTCTTTTCTTGCAGGCTCAAAAGAAATACAGATTGCTTGCAAATCCAATATTGTTTATCTGTGTTCTGGAATGAATATCATTGCGTCAGACGAATGTAAAATATCTATATATATTGTAGCTATTTAGACGTCACTTATGTTTTACACCCGCGCTAGCCCAGTCCCCGCTCTGTCGTTAGTTAAGTAACCTAACGGGTGATGACGGGACCCCGTGGCGAATGCGGATGACATAAGAGGACGTTGTATTTTCGTTGTTTTCTGCAATGATAGGTTAATGATGGGACGCATTATCTATAATGCAAAGAAAATAAACCAAAGTTTAAATCGTTGGAACAATTTAAAAGAAACCACTCGGTTAATTTTAAAAACAGATATTTTTTTTAAATGCGGAGCTTTAACCACTCCTTTTAAAAAGCTATCAGGTTCCTTCGGTTATATCAAGTTCACTACGTTCACGGTTTCGCCAAAACCATTCGTAGCCCTCCGTCATTTCATCTGGGTATTCAGTAGTATTCAAGCTATGTATTTTGACCTAACGCCAAGGCATAGTGTTTGGTAGCTACTGGGTATTCAGTTGTTGCATAGGTAGATGAGTTAGTTTGGGACAGTCGTATTATCATTTTGGCCGAACGTCAAGGATATATACGGATGGGTTCAAATTGACAAGATAATGATGGGTAGAACTTGACATGTGACTTATGACATTTTGACCTAACGCCAAGGTCATAAGAGCATGGGGCAGAAATATATATCGGGAATTTCTAAAGAAACTGAAATTTGCAAAGAGATGCATACCATTTGGAGTTTGATGGATGTTGGTAGGATTCCTTCAACATTATCATACGATGATATTTGGATCCCGATCCTACTGTGAGTATATGCTACTTATCAGGATATTCGTCACTTAACGATCAATGCTATAAACCTAGTAGGTGTCCAGAAAGGTGTCAGCGGGGTTACGCCCCCAGAGAAAAGAGGTTATTTAATTAAGGAACTTCGCGAAAGCGTTGGAAAACCTCCCTCGAAGTATCGACACTGGCCTGGCTGAACGGTTAAGCAAGTATTGTACGGTGAGAATAGTCCTGGCTAATTCTTCTTTTATGGTTTGAGGAAGGATTCGAGAAACAGTGGGAGCCATCCAGTTTAGATAAACTAAAAACCACTCTAAACTTGCAAGAGCATCATGCTAAAGAGTTTTCTTCTCTCTCTCCTAATTGCAGCGACCCTGAAAATGACTGGACTTAAGTTACTTTTAGAGAAAAATATACTGACAGGGCCAAACTATAAAGATTGGCTGCGGAATGTCAAAATGGCTTTGACCTATGACAAATTGGGGTACGTCCTCACCGCTACGGCACCTGCTGTCCCTGGTCCCAAATCCAGCAATGCGGATAAGGAAATCCGCAAAACCTGGGATTTAGATTGCGCGAGAGCCAAGTGCATCGTGCTTGCCTCTATGAACAATGAACATCAGAGGAGGCACGAGGATATGTCCCTAGATGGCATATTTCTCCATACAAAGGAACTTTATGGAGAGCAATCTCGTATAGCAAGATACGAGACCTCTAAGAAATTGTTTCGAGCGAGGTTGGCTGTCGGGTCATCGGTAGGTGAACATGTCCTACAGATGATCGGCTATATTGAAGAGCTCGCAGACCTTGGGACGACTTTGGATAATGAGCTGTATACAGACCTTATTCTCCAGTCCCTTCCTCCCACCTACGCCCAGTTTATCCTCAACTTCAATCTTCAAGGAAAAGAAGTTGAACTTGCGGAACTCCTGAACATGTTAAGGAGTGCAGAGGGCACCTTGCAGAAAGTAAGGGAAACACCCGCTATGTTTGTTGGCGGTGCATCTTCTTCCGGGTCCAAGGCTAGGGCCAAAGGAAGGAAGAAGAAGGCCGCACCCAAACCTAGAGGAGGTGTTAGTAAGGTGGGAGGGAAGGGAAAGAAAAAGTTTGCAGCACCGGTAGTTGTCCAGGATGAGTGCTTCCATTGTCACAGGAAAGGGCACTGGAAGAAGGATTGCAAGGCGTGGATCGCCAAGAACCAGGAACCGAAGCAAGCTGTGGCTTCGACTTCAGGTGTGTTTGTAATTGAGAATTGTCTGTCGATCAACTCTACTTCCTGGGTATTGGATACCGGATCAGGATCTCATATTTGCAATTCATTGCAGGCACTGAGAAACCGTAGAGTGCTGAAGGAAGGTGATATGATCCTCAGGTTTGCTAACGGAGCTAGCGTGGGAGCTGCGTCCGTCGTGGATTATCACCTAGGATTGACAAGTGGACACATTTTGGTTTTGCATAACTGTTATTTTGTACCAAGTTTAACTTGTAATATCATATCAGTTTCCTTGTTATCAAATAAAGGTTATGATTTCACGTTTGTAAGAGATGTTGTTAACATCCACCTTAATCATGGTTTGATTGGGTCCGGTACTCTAAATAACGGCATATATGTGTTAAACCAACTCCAAATTTTCAATGTCCAGAACACACTAAAAAGAAAGTCTCCAGATTTAAATAAAGCTTTCTTATGGCATTGTAGACTGGGTCACATCAATGAAAGAAGGTTGACTAAGTTGCATAGAGAAGGATATTTGGACTCGTTCGAATATCAATCTTATGACACTTGTCAATCTTGTCTCAAAGGAAAGATGACAAAGACTCCATTTACTGGACAAGGAGTAAGAGCGAGCGAGCTCTTAGGACTCATACACAGCGATGTATGCGGTCCAATGTCTACACATGCGAGAGGTGGTTTTTCCTATTTCATTACTTTCACGGATGATTACTCAAGATACGGATTCATTTATCTGATGAAACATAAATCCGAGGCTTTTGAGAAATTCCAAGAGTATAAGAATGAAGTAGAAAACCAAACCGGCAAAAGTATTAAGACACTAAGATCTGATCGAGGTGGAGAATACTTAAGTGCCGAGTTCCTAGGTTACCTAAAAGAGAAAGGAATTCTCTCTCAGCTCACTCCTCCATACACTCCACAGCATAACGGTGTATCGGAGAGACGGAATCGAACCCTATTGGATATGGTACGATCCATGATGAGTAATGCTGAGTTACCGCGATCTTTCTGGGGTTATGCGCTAGAATCAGCGGCATATCTTTTGAACATGGTTCCTACCAAGACTGTGCCTACCACTCCATATCAGATGTGGAGCGGGAAGAAACCCCATCTACAGTATATAAAGATTTGGGGATGTCCAGCTTTTGTTAAGAAGCAGCATGTGGACAAGCTCGAGGCACGATCAGTAAAGTGTAGTTTTGTGGGATATCCAAAGCACTCCAGGGGATATCTATTCTATTACGCAGAGGAACAAAAGGTATTTGTTTCTCGTAATGCCCATTTTCTAGAACATCAGTTTTTAGAAAAGGAATCAAGTGGGAGCGAAATAGAACTGGAAGAAATTCCAGAATCACAAACTAATACTGAAAGTTTGGTAGAACCGGTAGTTCAAGAAGAACAGGACATTCCCGCACCCCTCCGCAGGAGTAGTAGGCCGTCTCATCCGCCTGAGAGATACTACGGTTTTCTCATAGATAGGGATAGAGAGGATTGCATCATAGATGATGATGAACCTACTGACTTCCAGCAGGCCATCCAGAGCGGCGACTCGGTACGATGGCTAGATGCAATGCGGACCGAAATGGAGTCCATGTACACCAACAAAGTATGGACTTTGGACTTTGCTCCAGATAGGGTAAAACCCATAGGATGCAAATGGATCTTCAAGAAAAAGATTGGTGTAGATGGACAGGTGGAAACCTATAAGGCTAGACTTGTTGCAAAGGGTTTTCGTCAAAGACCTGGTTTGGACTATGACGAAACCTTTTCTCCAGTGGCTATGCTCAAATCCATTCGGGTCCTTCTTGCTATTGCTGCCTTCCATGATTATGAAATCTGGCAGATGGACGTAAAGACGGCTTTTCTGAATGGAAATTTAGAAGAAAGCGTCTATATGGATCAGCCAGAGGGTTTCAATTAGAGTGGGAGCAGCGGGAAAGTATGCAAGCTGCTTAAGTCTATTTATGGACTAAAGCAGGCATCGCGGAGTTGGAACATCTGTTTTGATGAGACAGTCAAAGAATATGACTTTATCAAAAATCCAGATGAACCGTGCATATATAGTAAAGTTGTGGCCAGAAGTGTCGTATTCCTCGTCTTGTACGTGGATGACATTCTATTGATAGGAAATGACATTCCTATGCTACAATCTGTCAAAGGATTCTTGTCACATAGGTTCTCCATGAAAGACCTGGGTGATGCCTCGTACATTCTGGGGATCCGGATCTATCGTGATAGATCCAAGAGGATGTTGGGACTTTCGCAGTCCAGGTATATCGACACTGTACTGAAAAGATTCAGTATGGAAGATTCTAAGCGCGGTAATCTACCGGCTTGTCACGGAATCACCCTCTCCAAAGAGATGTCTCCCAAGACTGATTTGGAAAGGGAACGCATGTCTATTATACCCTACGCTTCTGCGGTAGGCTCTATAATGTATGCGATGTTGTGTACCAGACCAGATATAGCTTACGCACTGAGCGTGGTAAGCCGGTATCAGTCAGACCCAGGGGAGAAACACTGGATAGCAGTAAAGAACATTCTCAAGTACCTGAGGAGGACTAAAGAGATGTTCTTGGTTTACGGCGGAAAAGACCTCAGGTTAGAGGCCTTTGCTGATTCCGGCTTCCAGAGTGATAAGGACGATTCCAAGTCCATGTCGGGTTATGTCTTTACCCTCAATGGAGGGGCGGTGTGCTGGAAGAGCTCCAAGCAGGACACCGTTGCTGACTCGACGATGGAAGCGGAGTATATAGCTGCTTGCGATGCCGCAAAAGAAGCAGTCTGGATGAAGAAGTTCCTAACAGAACTTCAGGTGGTTCCTACCATAGTTGATCCAATACCTCTGTATTGCGACAACAACGGAGCTATAGCTTTAGCGAAGGAAGCAAGGTCCCATCAGAAGTCCAGACACATCTTGAGGCGGTATCACCTGATCAGGGAGATCATTGATCGTCAGGAGATCGAGGTTCGGAGAGTTGCTTCTGAAGAGAACATTGCTGATCCATTCACGAAGGCCCTTCCTCAGATTCAGTTCGAGAGGCTACTCGAGATCATTGGTCTACGATATGCCAGTACATGGCCCTAGTGCAAGTGGGAGATTGTTAGTGTTTATGCCCTAGAAGGCCATTACTGTATCATACTAGCTTGTATATTACTTAATGAAAGCTTGGGATATTCACATGTATATAACAGTCTTGCTAAACATGGTAGTATGCTACTTGGTTTTTCTATCTTAATATGTGAGTGTACGTATTGATAGAGCTCTTAGGATCTTGCTTGTCTACCAGCGTTGTGATGGCAGTCACACTAGTGGGGGCTGGGTAGTCTACAAGCACATCCTTATTCAGGTCCCTGGTCGTTGGATTATCGAGACAGAGCATCGATACTCCGGAGTAGACTGGTGTGTACGCTTCTCATCCCAGTTGGGGAGATGGTCTGTCCCACAGCCGTCAGTACGTCGTACTGGAGATAGTATGCAGGTGCTCGTTAGGTTACGGGTACACCGGACAGGACTCACGGGGAACTGTTGGTTGGTTTGATACCAGTCGTCAGTGAGCAGTTCCCAGGTGACATGAGTACAGCATAGTCCGCAGACTTGACACTGCTACTTCGCCTCGAGTGTGTCCCACTGTTCTTAGATTGCTACCCTACCACGGCTCAAAGGAGTCGTGCAAACAGGTAGCAGTTGGGTGCAGTCCCGAGCACTTGGAGGCAGTGGCGGTTAGACAGGATTCGTCCCTCCCGGTATTGGGAGTAGATATCGTGCTGTGTCAGAGAGCCATTACGCAAAGTCCCTGGCCAGGGCAAGCGAGATTTGCTGGTAGGTTCCAGTAGTTTCTCAGGGTGTAATGGGCTTCACTCCGACACGACTTATACCGCTATTAGGGGACTGACGCTTGCCGCCCCCCTAGGCCCGATATGCGATAGTCTTGGACGAACGGACCGGACTGTATGGAGATTGTCACATCAGACTCAGTAGGAGTTCGGATGGGTTTCCTCATCGGCCTTCTTATCGACAACTACCTGGGGACCGTTACGTACAGCTAGTGCCGCTTGCGGTCTGTGGTTAAACCCACTGCCAGCGTAGTAGTCGAGTCTCTAGAGTCCCATATAGAGAGTTTCCTACTCCAGGCGAAACGATATAGAGGTCGCATGGTTTTGCGACAAAGGGTTCGGACGCATACGTGCGTTTACGCGCGTACGACTTTCGGACAGTTTTTACCAGTCGGCTTTGGTTTAAGCCAGTTACTCGTATCCGGTTATTGGATTTTTACAGTCTAAAGTTTTTCCGTATTTTTGCGGATCGGAGGGGCGTTCTCGTAATTGTACGAGAAGCTTCTAGAAGATGGTGACTAAGGAGGGTTATGTGTCATATTCATTGAATGAGTTATATGAGTCATGGTGGTGATTCATTCATTTCATTAATGCACATTTATTGCTTAATGACTCATGTTAATGAATCACCACTAGATATTTTATGAAGCATGATTATTCATCACTCTTTATTCTTTTCTTCTTATTAGATAATGCTTCATATATATTATGATACTCATAACTTATTCTCATAATATTATTCACATTCTCTCTCCTCAAGCTCTCTCTCTTCAAAAGACTAATCCTCACCCTCATGTGTTGAGATCTAGGATTAGTTAGACTAATCAATCCATAACCATCACTCTATTTCATCTAGCTTCTTTGATTAGCAATCCAAGAAGGTTAGTTGCCTCAAGTTTAGAGGCTAAGCTTGGAGTTTTGCTCTCGGGTGGATCGTCTACTACCTAGAGAAGGCCGAGGAGAACAAGGAGATCGTAAAGACGAAGGACTAGTTTCGATAGGTATAATCCCTAAGCATAGTAGTTTAGAACAACTATATGTTTGGTTAGTTATCGTTTAGCTTCGATTCAAGCGGTTAGTCGATGTTCGTTCACTAAACAAGTTCGTTTTTGAAAATTCCGCCTCCCCACAAGTATTGGGGTGTAGTACATCGACTTACACTACTTATCAAAGGGTAGTGACCAATATCTTTGATGACCTAATCCATAAAGTCGTCGAATGTTATGTTGATGATCTGGTCGTCAAGACTAAAGCCAAGGCCGATCACATCCAAGATCTTAGGACCGTTCTCACTAGACTGAGGGAATATGATCTGAAGATGAATCCTCTGAAGTGTGCTTTTGGCATGTCATCGGGAAAATTCCTGGGCTTCATAGTCCGACATCGAGGGATCGAAGTTGACCCATCCAAGATGAAGGCCATCATAGAGATGCCCCCTCCGAAGAATCTGACGCAGCTAAGATCTTTTCAAGGAAAGCTTGCTTATATACGAAGGTTTATCTCAAATTTATCGGGGAGATGTAGACCCTTCTCAAATATCATGAAGAAAGGAGCTCCTTTTGTCTGGGATGCAGAATGTCAAGAAGCGTTCGAAAGCATCAAACAGTACCTGTTGCACCCTCCAGTTCTTGCTACCCCTATTCTAAATACCGTTGGTTCTCCATACTGCTGCACTAGATGAGTTACTCCGTGCACCCAGAACAACGAGGAGGGAAAAGAAAATGCCCTCAACTACCTCAGTCGTACTCTAGTCGGGGTAGAACACAACTATTCCCCGATCGAAAAGCAATGCCTGGCTCCGATATTCGCTTTGATGAAGCTGAGGTACTATTTGCTCGCTCATCAGGTTATGCTGATCTCCATGGTCGACCCGCTCAAACACTTAATGACCAAAGCAAGCCTAGCCGGTAGAATGGCAAGATGGGCTGTCATGCTGCTTGAATTTGACATAATTTATACTCCTCAGAAAGCAGTAAAAGGGCAAGCCCTCGCCGACTTTCTCGCTGCTCATCCCATACCAGAAGGGTCACTGCTCAATTGCGAGTTACCCGATGAACAAGTGCTGCACCTCGAGAATGACGAGCCATCTTGGGAGCTCTATTTCGACGGAGCCTCGTAAATTAGGACTCCAGCAAATCAAGCATACCACAGATAAAAGTAGGGATGGGATTGGTGTTCATTACGCCTTCGATGGGAACCCTACGGCGTTCTTTTGCTCTCACTGAGCCTCGCACAAACAACGAGGCTGAGTACGAGGCTCTGATAGCTGGTCTGGAGCTTGCCATAGAAATGGAAATCCTTTGGCTATGAGTGTACGGTGATTCCCAGCTTGTCTTCAACCAGGTAAGCAGCGACTATAAGATATACAAATCCAAGTTAGCTCGATATAGAAGCCGAGTGGTGGAACTCATGAAACAGTTCACTCGCATTAAACTAATGAGAGTCCCCAGGGCGTTGAACGGAAAAGCCGACATACTCGCTCGCCTAGCTAAAGAGCTAGCTGATCCTGACATGGACGACATTCTAATCACAGTCAGAAGCCGGCAAATTCTGCCTCCAGTCTCTTTGCGTGAAGAAGAAAGCATAGAACAAGAGAACAATCCTGCCGAAGAGGCTTCGATCATTCAAGATGAGCCCGATTGGAGAGAACCCTTCATAGAGTACCTTCGTTATGACAAGCTGCCTGAAGAAAAATCTACAAGGATTCAGCTGAAGAAGAGAGCTCTCCGATACATGTTTGTAAATAATATGCTATACCGCAGATCATATGTCCAATTCTGGCTCAGGTGCCTGTCATCGCGTGAAGCCCAAAAAGTCATGAAATAAGTTCACTCGGGCGTCTGCGGGGCCCAACAGTCCAGCCCCAAAATGCTGCTTCAGATCAAACGACTTGGATATTACTAGCCCACCATGATAAGGGACTGTGAAGAGCATGCAAAGAAATGCCATATCTGCCAAATTCACGGTGATTTCATTCACAAGCATCCTATTCCGTTGCATCCTATGGTGGCATCGTGGCCTTTCGAAGTTTGGGGCACCGACATAGTTGGCCCAATTGATCCTCCATCATCCAAAGGCCACCGGTTCATATTGGCTGCGACAGACTACTTCTCCAGATGGGCTGAAGCTGTCCCGCTAAAAGAAGTCAAAACAAAAAATATTCTGACGTTCTTCAGACATAATATTCTATACCGCTTTGGTACACCGAGAAGAATCATATCTGACAACGGGCCTTCTTTCAAGAGCTTCAAAGTCTTAAGGTTCGCTACTCAGCATAAGATAGACTGGAGATATTCCTCCATCTATAATCCAAGAGCCAATGGGCTAGCCGAAGCCCTCAATAAAACTCTATGTAAGCTCCTAAGGAAAAATGCCTCAGCCAATAAGAGAGACTGGAATCTTAAGCTCCACGAAGAATTGTGGGCATATCGTACCATGCACCGCACTCCAACTCGGTCCACTCCATACTCACTACTCTTCGGAGTGGAATCAATCCTCCCGCTCGAAGTCGAAGTTCCAAGCCTAAGAATGGCTGTACAACACAAGTTGACGGAGGAAGAAAACTTCCTCCTTCGGCTCGAAGAGCTTGACGCCCTCGAAGAAAAGAGGCTCGCGGTACAGCAAAATCTGGAGTTGTACCGAGCCTAAATGTCACGGGCCTATGATAAGATGACCCATCTTCGTGCTTTTAAGAAAGGCGGATTGTTGTTGGTCATCAAAAGACCGATCATCCAAATCGACATGCCAAGGGAAAATTCGATCCAAACTGGGAAAGACTTTACGTCATCACGAAAGTGTTTGATGGAGGGTCCTACCAGCTGATAAATGCCGAGGAAGAAAGGCCCATGCCACCCATCAATGGCTGATATCTCAAGAAATACTATGAGTGAATGCTCCAAGTCATAGACGAATTGAGCACATCGGCCCTACGGTCTAGATCATACATCCTGTAAAACCGTATATAATCCACGGGCGTAAATGACCCCTATCTCTCCTAATGTCCTACCGGCGAGACTACATTTAAAGTCCTAGCGGCAAAAAAAAGAAAACAAAAACGGTATGTCCACAAGAAAAACAGGCACGGATGAAAACCTGAAAGGGCTCCGTGAGTAAAAACAGCAGGACTGTCGGCGAGTTTGTGAAAACCCGAAAGGGCGCAAATTCGTGAAAAGAGATAAAATACCCTCACAAAGTCCTCTCGACCTTGTGAGGAGAAAATCCCTGCGTGAAATCCTTACGACTCACAAAGGAGCAACATACTTAGGAATCCCTACGATTCCTAGGGAGAAAATACACCCACGAGATCCTCTCGACTCGTAGGGAGAAAATGCTTTTATGAGACCCTTACAGCTCATAAAATTGAAAAGCCTTAGGCGATAGGGATCTAAACCTGTCTCCTAAGCCATCGCTCCCCTACGGGCAATGGAAAATGATGAGCCCCTCCTGGGATTTCGCTTCAGTGTTAGCGGTGTTGATGCCGACCCAAAACCCAAACCCCAAGTTTTCCCAAGAGCAAATGATGAGTGGCCCCTGACATTCCTTCAGTGTTAGCGGTGCTGATGCCAACCAAAAACCCAAATCCTAAGTCTTCCCTGGGTAAATGATGAGTCACTCCTGGCATTGCTTCAGTGTTAGCGGTGCTGATGCCGACCAAAAAACCAAATCCCAAGTCCTCCCGGGGTAAATAATGAGTTGCTCCTGGTATTATTCCAGCACAGCAATGCTGATGCCAAACAAAATCCAAGTTCCAAGGTCCTCTCAAAACCAAAAGTCCTACCAAACAAGGCAAAAATCAGACAGATCAAATTAATGTCCCACCCGGTAGCGCTTCCAAGCTCAAAAGTCCCGCTGGACGGGTAGGGAACTCCCAGAATAAATCCAATCAAACAAATCAACCCTGACATCGTAAAATGCAGAGCAAGTCAATTTCAACCCTAACACCGCAAGAAGAAGAGCAAGTCAAATCAAGCACCGACCGTCCATGTTGCAAAAAGGGCAGCACCGACCGTCCATGTCGCTAAAATGGAAGAACCGACCGTCCACATCGCTAAAATGGCAAAACAAACTGTCCAAGTCGCAAAAAGGGCATCACCGACCATCCAAGTCGCTAAAAGGGCAGAACCGACCATCCAAGTCGCTAAAAGGGAAGCACCGACCGTCCAAGTCGCTAAAAGGGCAGCAACGACTGTCCACGTTGCAAAAATGGCAGCAACGACCGTCCAAGTCGCAAAAAGGGCAGAACCGACCGTCTTCGTCTGTAAAATGGCAGCACCGACCGTCCACGTCGCTAAAATGGAAGAACCGACCGTCCAAGTCACAAAAATAGCAGCATCGACCATCCACGCCGCTAAAATGGCAGAACCGACCGTCCACGCCGTAAAAAATGGCAGAACCGACCATCCACGTCACAAAAATGGCAGCACCGACCATCCACGTCGCAAAAAGGGCAGCATCGACCTCCACGTCCTCAAAATGGGAACCAGATTAAATCAACCTCCACGCGAAAGAAGATCCATCAATTTCATGCACACAACCCATATATGTGGTATGCATTTATTGATGGGGGCAATTTGTTGTGGTCAAAATTTATACCCTGGTTGACCAAATCAAAATCAAAGCCAATCCCAAGCCAAGTGGGCCCATGTCCAGGTCAGAACCGAGCATGGAAGGGACCGGCCCCATGACAAAAGGAATGAAGCCATAAATTAGTTTTAATGTAATTCTTTTTGTAGAAATAAATGTATGTAAATGGGCAGAAAGCCGAAATTTTGTAAAACCCATGACTTATATGCAAAAAGAAACAAGCATATAAGGCATGGGGTGGTATAAGCGCCATTTGGCAAAGCCCAAGGGGCTATATGTAAAGTGTGTAGCTTATAAAGGCAAACATGATGAAAATATCTATGACAACTTTTTCCATTCTCTAAAAATTCTAGGGTTTGTACCTCCTCCTCCCTCTAGGTTCTAAAACTTCTTCTTTTCTTTTGAATTAAATCAAGAGTCTAACCCTTCCTGTTCAAAAAATAAATAGTTTTTCACCATAAAACCCTAAAAGGGGAGCTCGGATCAGCCATCAAACTGCTAAAAGGGGAGATTTTAAGTCTCGCCTACCTTTTTTTCCCCCCCAAGACCTATCTCCAAAAAAAAACCCATTCCAGGAGGATCCGAAGCTCAAAAGAAGATCCAAAAATTTCTAGGAGTTTAACTCCATTCAAGATCTGTTGGAATTTAATTCCATAAATCAACCCCCTTTTTAGGAGTTTAACTCCAAATCCATACATAATCCATGTTAAGAGTTCAACTCCATAAACCCTTGGGAGTTCAACTCCCAGCCCAGGGGCTAAGCCCCTTTTCCGCTAGTGTTTCCAGCGATCGCGTGCCGCACACGTGACCAGTGGGCACCCAGCGGTCGTGTGTAGGGCACAGGACCCGTGGGCACTCAGCGCCCATGTTTGCCTCACGTGACCCACAGGCGCCCATCGATCAGCGGTCGCGTGCCGCGCACGTAACCCGTGGGCGCCCAGCGCGCAGTCTTTAAGACGCTCCTTACCCCTCATTTTCCATATTCTCCACACCCAAAACATGTCCCCCATTGGATTTTTTTTCCTAACAGGGCACTGCCCCGCACCCCGTAAGGGGGCTGTTAGCCCTCATGACCTCCAGCCCGCTATACGGGTAGCGGGACCCCCGTAAATTCTGCGAGGCCCCCGATATATCCAAAACACAACACACTCACACGACACATTGTGTTCGCAAGGGCAGTTTGACCCGTCAATCGGAGGTTCCCACGCTCCAAAGGCGAGGGAAAATTAACGGCAGCTTAGTCCGCGGCTGCCGGAGATTCGGATACCCACAATCAATAAACCCCCGCCTACCTAGGCAGGGGGAATCTGTAGTACGCCTGACAAGCGCGTGCGTATTCCCATCTCAATGGGGTGACCAAAAACACCCAACAGGTCCATTATTGTATGATATAGTGGATGCTTGGACATATATATAGAGGACTTTCTTGCTCGACACGATAGTATGCTATCTGGTTGCCTTTATCATAACATGTAGACTGGTATTATTATATTTTCTCTCTCTTACTTGTTGATAAAGCCCTTATGATATGTACTTGACTGCCAGGACTATGATGCATATCATACTAGTAGGGCCAGGGTTGCCCACAAGTACATCCTTGAACAGTTCCTAGTCGAGGGGATATCGAGATAGGGCATCGATATTCCAGAGTAGACTAGTGTGTACGTTTCTTGACCATGTATGGGGCGATGGTTGATCCCACAACCATTGGTGTGTGACATCAAAGATTGTACACAGATGCTCATTAAAGAATGGGTACACCGAACACGACTCGCCGAGAACTCCTAGTTGATAGTATACCTATCGTCATATAGCAGTTCTCTGGTGACACTGGTACAGATTAGTCTATAGACATGAGATCGTCATAGAGTCTTGTATAGCTCCCACTATGCTTTCATTTCCTCCCTACCATGGCTCAAAGGAGTCATGCAAATAGGTGGATTTTGGGTACAGTCCCGAGTCACATGGAGGAAATGAGCGATAGGAGGGGTTTTGTCTCTCCCGGTATAGGGAGTTGATGTTGCGCTATGCTCGATTGGCTATAACTGGAAGTCCCTGGCCATGGCTGCTGTTGATATTTACTGGTAAGAGTTATCAGTAGTTTCTCGAACCGTTATAGGCCAGACATCGGCATGACTTATCATGTTACTGGGGTCTGACGATTCCACCCTTAGACTTGATATGCGATATATCAGACGAAGAGACCGGATTGTACGGTAAGTGTTACCTATAGGCTTCATAGGATTTTGGACAAGCTTGCTTGTTGATCTTCTAATCGCTTAATATATGGGTAGCCGTTATATCCAGCTAGTACAGCTGACGGCTTATGGGTGACTGATGTGATCATCACCTACTGTTGGCGTATTGACGAGTCTTTAGAGTCCCATATAGAATTTTCCCGTTTCAAGCGAAACGAAGTAGGGCACATATGTTGATATGTGCGGGGGCCTGATTAAATACAAGTATAATATACCGTATTGTAAACTGGCGGCTATTTTTTATCAGTTAGGTTATATGTGATATAACCGGATTATTGAATCAAGTGTTGATTTGATAATGTGATATACAGATAAATGATATTAGTCGGTTATATGTGATATAACCGGATTATTAAATCAAGTGTTGATTTAATAATATGATATATATTTATATTTGATATAATTGTATATTGACTAATATTATTGCTCACTAATTATATGCTTATCTTTATATATATATATAAATATATATATATATGAAGCATGACATGGTTTTTCTATTTTTAGAAAATAGAAATTGTGCTGGAAAATGGGGAGATTTTGGAGGCATGGGCGTAGCATGGCTTGTTCTATATTATATTCATTTGCTTGCACTAATGAAGTATGGCTACAATTTTTAATTGTTAGAAATTATATGCTTCAATAATGTGTGAGCTTAGATGAGACATTCTACACTTCATTCTTCACTGGAGTTATTTTTCTACACTTGAGAGCTCATGTGATGAGTTGCTCTCTAGCTCTCTCCATTTTCTTCACCTCCACCTCCAAGCTCAATCCCTCACATGAGTTGTGAACCCTTGAGCTTGTGAGAACCCTAGTAAGAAAACAACACCCCTAGTTCACCATCCTAGTTTGAAAACAACACCCTAATCATCTAGTTTCAGTTCTTTGTTAGTATAGATTAGCACCCCTAAAATTTTAAAAATGGCATACTTGATGCTACTAAAACCCTGTGGTGGTGTCAACGTACACTTTCATTTCTTTTGAAAGAAATTGCCACTCTAAAAGGGTAGCGTGCTGAGCAACAAATACCTTCTATTCCTCGGTATGGTAGAACAGATATCCATAACCATTCTTTGGATATACCATAAACTTACATAAAACTGATTGTGCCTATAGTTTATCCGGATTATGCTTTTTAACATAAACCGGACAACCCCATATCTTAAATATTTTATGACATGGCCTTTTACCATTCCATATCTCGAATGGTGTCTTAGGAACGGATTTGGACGGAACATCATTCAACAGATATGCTGCTTTCAAAAGCGCATATCCCCAAAATGAAAGAGGTAACTCGGGGTTACTTATAATGGAGCGAACCATGTCCAATTAAGTGCGGTTCCTCCGCTCCGATACACCGTTGTGTTGTGGTGTATACGGGGGAGTAAGCTGAGAGAGAATTCAACTCTCTTATAGGTAATCTAAGAATTCCGTGCTCAAGTACTCCTCTCCTCTATCAGATTGAAGGATCTTGATACTTTTTCCAGTCTTGTTCTCTACTTCGTTTCTGTATTCTTTGAATTTCTCAAAAGCTTCAAATTTGTTTTTCGTAAGATACACGTATCCGAACCTAGAGAGATCGTCAGTGAATATGATGTAGTATGAGAACCCACCCCTTGCATGTATAGACATCGGACCACATACATCACTATGAATGAGTCCTAAGAGCTATGCTGCTCTTTCTCCGTGTCCTGTGGATGGAGATTTGGTAATCTTTCTCTTGAGACAGGACTGACAAGTTTCATATGATGAAAATTCGAATGTATTCAAATATCCATTTTTATGCAACTTACTCAGTCTTTTCTCTCTGATATGACCAAGTCTACAATGCCATAAGAAGGATTCGTTCACTTCTGTACTCTTCCTCTTGCGTGTGTTTTGTATATTGAAAACTATATTTTGATTTAGAACATAGATACCATTAAACAGTGTACCTTCTGCAACCAATACCTTATCAAGGTAAATGTTCATGATATTTTTTATCAAGAACAAAGTTCTATCCATCTTTATTAAGTAAAGAAACTGATATGATGTTGCAAACTATGGAAGGTACATCGTAGCAATTGTTCAAAATCATAGTATTGCCACTTGGCAATACTAAGTGATATTCACCGACGGCAATAGCATCAACTTGTGCTCCACTCCCTACTCTGAGGGACTTATCACCGGGTCCAACCAACCTACTTTTTCTTAGTCCCTGCAATAAATTACAGATATGAGATCCTGATCCGGTTTTTAGTACCCAGGATGTAGGACTGACCGAAAAGCAGTTCTCAATAACAAGAACATCTGAAGGAGACGCAATAGTATTCTTCTTCTGTTAGTGATATATGCCCTAGAGGCTATTATTGTATCATACTGGATTGTATATTACTTAATGGGAGCTTGGGATATACATGGATATAGTATCAGTCTTGCTCGAAATGGTAGTATGCTACCTGGTTTGTTTCTACCTCAACATGTGCATGTGTTTTCTTAGCATATGGCATATACATATTGGTAGAGCGCTTAGGTTCTTTGCTTGATTACTAGCGTTGTGATGGCAATCACACTAGTGGGGGCTGGGTATTCTATAAGCACATCCTATACAGGTCCCTAGTCGTAGGATTATCGAGACGGGGCATCGATACTCCATAATAGACTAGTGTATATGCTTCTCATCCCAGCTGTGGAGATGGTCTATCCCACAGCCATTAGTACGCCATACTGGAGATAGTATGCAGGTGCTAATTAGGTTATGAGTACACTGGATAGGACTCGTCGGGAACTGTTGGTGGGTATTACACCTATCGCCGGGTAGCAGTTCCCAGGTGACATGAGTACAGCTTAGTCCGTCGACTTGACACTGCTACTTCACCTCGAATGTGTTCCTACTGTACTTTGATTACTACCCTACCATGGCTCAAAGGAGTCGTGCAAACAGGTAGTAGTTGGGTGCAGTCCTGAAGCACTTGGAGGCAGTGGCGGTTATATAGGATTCGTCACTCCCGGTATTGGGGGTTGATATCGCGCTGTGTTCGAATGGCCATTACACTAAGTCCTTGGTCAAGGCAAGCGAGATTTACTGGTAGGTATTCCAGTAGTTTCTCAGGATGTATTGGGCTACTCTCTGACACGACTTATTGTGCTATTAGGGGTCTAACGATTACCGCCCACCTAAGCCAGATATGCGATACTCTTAGACGAACAGACCGGACTATACAGAGATTGTCATATTCAGGCTTAGTAGGAGTTCCGATGGGTTTTCCTCATCGGCCTTCTTATCGACAGATACCTGGGTAGCCGTTACGTGCAGCTAGTACCACTTGCGGCTTATGGTTAAACCCACTGCCAGTGTGCTGTCGAGTCTTTAGAGTCCCACATAGAGAGTTTCCCTGCACCAGGGAAAAGGTGTAGAGGCCGTATGGTTTTACGGTAGGGCTTCGATCACTTACGTGTACTTGTGCACATATGCTGATCGGGCGGATAATAATAGTGGGCTTTGGTTTAAGCCGGATCCTAGTATTATATTGATGGATTATTTTCGTCTCTTTGTATTCGTATTCTTCGGAATTCGGATGCGGGTATGTATATACGGATGAGGGGAATTCTCATAATTCTTGTGGGAAAGCTTCTAGAAGAGACACCTCCTTTAGGGTTTGATTTCTTTTATGAATTAAACTTAAATGAGATGAAGAAATGAGGTGGAGATATTTGTTGGATGGCTATGAGTCATCACTTGACAAAATAGATATTTTGTGAACCATAGATATTTTTGGTGAGATATTTGTCTCAACAATAATTCATTTGGTTCAACCATTCATCGCAAATGAAAACTCATTCTCTTTCTAGGCCCATCTCCACTCTCAATTTCTTCAAGTCTCCTTCTTTTTCCTCATAACCCTAAATGCTCTCATGTGTTGAGAATCCTAGGGTTCCAAGAGACGAAGAACTCCATCTTCACACTCTACACCCTCTAGCACTTCTAGCTTAGCAAACTAGAAGCCGTAGTTACCTCGGATTTGAGGTAGGAGCTCGGACTATAGACTCTCGGGTGGATCGTCTTTGACTCGAGGAGGCCGTCGAGGTTCCTGCGATCCATTATGATCCTTGGAGCCGACGACGAGTGGAGGACAGTGATGAAGACCCGAAGGACTTGTATCCTGAGGTATAACTTCGTATCCGAGTAGTTAAACCTCAAGTTGTTTGCTAGCTAGGGTTTGTGATTGATCCATGGTTCAAGTCAGTGTTGCGAAGCTCGTAAAAATCATATTTTGCTATTTCCGCCTCCCCACGAACACGTGGGGTGCGCAACATCGACTTACATCTTCTTCGTTGGGGTCATCAAGGAATTCATGCAATCCTCTTTCCTTTGCTCATACTCATGACTGCTGTCATAAGTTAGAGCCGGACCGACGTTTCCCAGCCCTAAATAAGAATTCGGATCGGTCAAGCGATACATTTTATTATCTTGATTAGGGCATGAATTGGTTGCTACCTGGAGAGAGAGAAAAAAAACACTCTGCGTGCACTCTTGCAAGATTAGATTGGTTATTAGTTTATTTAATTAGGATGGCTCTCATTGTTTCCTCGAATTCTCCATCAAACCTTAAAACGAGAACTAGTCTGGATTAATCGCACGTCACAATACTTGTTTAACCTTTCAGCCAGGCTAGTGCCGGTACTTCGAGGGAGGTTTCCAACGCTTTCGTGAAGTTCCTTAATTACATAACCTCTTTTCCCTGGAGGCATAGCCCGGCTAACACCGTTCTAGACACCTACTTGGTTTATAGAATTGATTGTTAAGTGAAAAAATCTCCCAAGAGTAATCATACTCATTAGTGGGATCGGGATCCAACTATCATTGTATGATAACCTAGATGGAAGCCACTCTAGTCACCATACTCCAGAAGGTATGCAACACTAGCAAGTTTCCTGTATATTTGAAACTCCCGATGTGGTTTTTGCCCTAAGCGGTTTATGACCTTTATAGAGGTCAACTTGTCATAAGTCGCAGGTCAAGTTCAACCCGTCATTGTCCTGGAATAATTTAGACCTACCCGCACAAGCCCTTGACAGAGGTCAGCATGAACGTGCGACTGTCCAAAATAATCACATATCTATACAACAAACAAGCATTACCTACCTACAATGCCTTCACAGAGGTCAACATACACAGCATGAATACTAAGTAATACTTGTGAGAGATGACGGAAGGCTACGGCTGGGTTTTTGGAGAAAACCTTTTAACGTAATGAAGTTGATATCGTTGAAGGAACCTGAGCAGTTTTGAAAAGGAGTGGTTTAGGCTCCGCTTTTGAAAACTAGTGGTTGTGGAAAAAACCGAGTAATCTACAATATAGATTTTTGCTCAAGTGGTCACTCACCACGAATGGATCTCGGCTCTTGCCTCCTGGAATGAGGTGCTGGATATTCACAACCAAATACTACTATGAAAAGCGAAAGAATATACCTATAGTTTTTCGAAATCTGTTCCAACAACATCTTTTAGGTTTCTTATCTTGCATTAATCAAAATTAATGAGGTCCCATCAATTAACCCTATCACACCAGAAAAGAACGAAAATACAATGTATGTACATGCCATCCACATTCGCCACGGGGCCCGTCATGCACCGTTAGGTTACTTAACTAATGGCAGAGCGGGGGCTGGACTAGCGCGGGTGCAAAACATATTCATCATCTACTAGTATATACATAAGTACATATAACATTCGTCCCAGGCATGATAAAAGAAACATCACAGAATCTCAGCAAGCAACACAGAATGGTGGATAATCTTGAAGCCTCAGGTTTCATTTGAGCCACAAACAAAACTCGGCATTCCCGGTCGTGTGGATAGCCCGTGCAATGAAAACCTAGACCCCTACGAGTGCGGCAAGTTACCCGCCAATCCTAGAAGTGAGGCAACCCCAATTAACAAAGTGAATAGGCCATCCAGCACTTCAGGGGATCCGGTAACTTGAACGCCCCTCCATGGGTCATACTATACCCCTACGAGTGCGGCGAATAGCCCGCCAATTCTAGAGTGAAGCCCCCTTCGTCTCAATGCCATGAGATGCGGACTTGTTTCCCTCTAGAACCCGGCTATTCGAGCACTCTACCGCGGGGCAATCCTAGTAAAGAAAAATAAAATATATGTACAAAGGTGACATTAACCTCAACCCGATCGTGCCCCAATCAAATAATATACAATTCGGCAAAGACAGCAGTTCACATGTCGGACCCTCACCCCACAATACGAATATACAAATGAATCTGAACTGTACTACTATAATTGCAACATCGGCTATCTTACACGACAATCCAACCACAATATCAGCACAAACACAAAACATCAATGTGAATGTCATGTTCGCAAACCCGTCTAATAGAACATATAGCAGTTAGACAAGTTATACCGTTCAAATGACCTTCACGGTCGCAGATAGTAATGTATGCACTGAAACACACGTATTTAAAATTTCGATCGACTAAACTTTTCCGTATAGGCCCCAAGTGCTAACAAGTACTCAAACAAATATGAGCCAAAAATATACATCCCAAAAATCACAATTCCACACATTAGCGCCCCAGAAGATTTTTTGAGCACAGTGGCCCCACTCCAACCATGGAACTGCCGCAAACAAGCATATTTTGCGGCGCTTCCGCGGCGGAATGAAAAGATGATGAGCTCAAATTTCTTCTGGATCTCTAAAATTCCCTACATGTATTTTTAAGGCACTCCAAAAAAAAATTTGAACACTTTTTATAATCGACAGAAAGTATAACTATGGAATTGCGGTTTTCAAAAATTCGGTCGATCGATATTTCAAACACGTCTAAACTAGCTAGTATGGATTAATGGGGTGGCTCTGATACCATGTTGGGTTACACTAACGCCCTGGCCATCATCCATGGCCATTTGCGGAACAAAAATTTTACAACGATTTAAACTGGCGCTAGAATAACCTGTTAACACTGGATCCACCATAAACCTAACTAGCAAGCTAAAGGGTTCTATCTACCATGATAGAAATTTATGCCTAAAGGCTCATGTCCTCCAGTCTTTACTCCTCTCCTTTAGCTCCATGAGGAGTATACGGATCGCGCTTGATCGTCGGCCTCCTCGAGTCTAAGATGATCCACCCGAGAGTGTCTACATTGAGCTCCTACCTCTAAACCGAGGTAACTAGGTTACTTAGTATGCTAATCTAAGTAGCCTAGATGATGTAGAGAGTGATGATGGATTGCTTTGTCTCAAGAGCCCTAAGTTTCCCAACACATGAGACTGTTAGGGTTTGAGGTAAAAGAAGAGAGCTTGGAGAAGATGAGAATGTTGTAGTGAGCATAGAATGAAGAATGGCTAACACTTTTGAATTATTAAGCATCCAAATAATTCACCAAAATATCTTGAAACCACCTTGCCTCAATAGTAAACCATGAGTCACTACATGAATCACCAAGTAGCCATGATTCATTTCATACAAATGAACACCTCATACCTCCACCTCATTAACCCTTTAACGAAACAATAATGAGATGTCTTCTTCTAGAAACACCCTTGTATCAAATTACAAGAATACCCCTCACCCTATATACATACCCGTATCCGTATTCCGAAAAATATCAATACAAACAGACGAAAATAATCCAACAATAGAATACTAGGATCCGGCTTAAACCAAAGCCCACTAGTATTATCCATCCGAATCATGATGCGTGTGTTAGGTTACATCAGTGCCCTGGCCATCAACCGTGGCCAGTGCGGAACAAAAACTGGCGTTTAAAAATTTTGGCGCTAACGAAACCATCAAGATCGAAACCATAAACAATCACTAGCTAACTAACAAAGCTAAACTACAAGGTTAGAATGGTTATACCGAATGAACCAAGTCCTTCGGTCTTCTACCACCTTCCCAAGCTCCTCAAGGCGTCTCTGATTGAACTTAGTCGTCGGTCTTCCTCCGTCGAAGATGATCCGCCCGAGGGATGTAGCTCTTGGCTCTAGCACCACACCATAAACAAGTGAAGCGACTAGGAGCTCAAGATTGCTAGTCTAAAGTGCCTAGGATGTAATGAATGGATCCAAGTGTTTATCTATCTCACCTCCTCTCTTGATTCTCAACTCATGCTATTGTAGAGAGAAGGTCAAGCTTGAAGGTGGAGGAACTCATGAAAAACCTAGAGAGGAGAGTGAATCTAATTGTGAGAAGAAAAAACTCATCTCCAAAAATAATGAGCCATCTCATGTGAGAGAAAATATCATGGCATGGTTATGTAAAACATTTCTTTCCAATTTAATATCAAGCCCGTGCTTGAATAGTTTGCACAAATGAATTAATAATTCATTTGTGCACACTATGTAAGCATGGTTCTCACCATACTCCCCTTTCTTAATTATCCACCTCATTATCCATTTAAAATAAATGGTCATATCCAAAATGAGGTGTCCACCTTCCAGAATGTTATCTGTAAAAAATACGGATTACATTGTACAGTATATACATATCTGCATTCCTACCGAAATACGAATACCCGAAGAGATAGAATAACACAAAGTACAAAATACTAGAATATACATATCGAAATATGTATAGATAAATTATTAAATTAATACCCGATTTAATAATCCGGCTCAAACCCGAGCCGGCTAGTACTATCAACCGTCGATCGAAAGTCCAGGTAACTAGTACACTCATTCAATTGGAACCCTGCACGTATCCAATACGGCTACTACATCGTTTCGCCAAAACCAGGGAAACCCTCTATGTGGGACTCTAAAGACTCGTCAATACGCTGGCAGTGGATTTAACCATAAGCACGTCAGTGGCACTGGCTGTACGTAACAGCTACCCAGGTATTGAGCGAAAGGAAGGCCGACGAGCAAACTCATCCGACCAGTACTGAACCTATCAGTGACAATATCCGTATAGTCCGGTCTGTTCGTCTAAGAGTATCACAAATCGGGTCTAAGGGTGGATAATGTCAGACCCTAATAATACGATATTTCGTGTCGGTATGAAGCCCATCACCACCTGAGAAACTACTGATCCAAATAAATAATTCTCAACTATCTTGGCCAAGGATTTCTGGTGATGGCCACCCATGCACTGCGTGACATCAACCCCCAATACCGTGAGAGATGAATCCCCGACGATCCGCTTACTGCCTCCATGTAGCTCGGGACTGTACTCAACTAAACCTGAGCTACCCTAGCTCGATCCAGCTCCACCTCTGATAAACGCCGTAATCTGGCGCGCCTGCTCCTCGGATATACCCTAGTCAATATCTCGAGCAATGCGGAGTGTGTGGGAGTCTGAGCAGGCTATGGAGCTGTAGGAGTGGTCTGCGCAACCACCGCCGAGGTAGTGGCTTGCGGAGCCGCAGCTACAGGAGTCTGAGCGGGCGGTGGAGCTATAGGAGTTGTCTGCGAAACAGCAGCCGAGGTAGTGGCTTGCGGAGCCGCAGCCGAAAGAGATGCATGTAGAGGCTCGGCCGATGTACCCTGTCGCGTCTATTCAATTTTGTGTGTAATAAACAAGTAAGAACTGTGTATTAGTCGAATTCGTATCATTATCAAGTTATTGCGATACCCCAATCTATGTATACTTAGGGAATTAGGCCTCGTTTGGATATCTAGTTTGGAAAACCGTAGTTTATTTTAGTTAGATATGTATGTATGATTAATCAAAGCTAAGTCTACAACCAAATAAGCTCAGGCTATGTACTAATATTGGATATGTTGCTATCTATAATATGACATAATATTTTACTATTAAGTAGTATACACACTAACATCTCCTTCAACTCCTGACTGGTGGCCTTCAAGGTGTCCAGTTCTTGCTGGAAACGTCGCTCACGGGAGACAGAGGAAGTAACCGCCGGAGTGGAGTCCAACCTCATATGGGCCCTGCTAGGACCCAGTCCCCGGCCTCTTTCACAACCTCCATGGTGCCCTCCGTGTGCGGCGTCTAGGACTGGGGTCAGCAGCATCGGATCTTTCTATCCAGTAAAATCGATCCCCGATGCCTCCGCTTGCTCAATCACCCGCTCCTACACCCACATTAGCCAGTAAAATATAAGTATATCATTTAAATTTGAACCTTTCAAAACAAAAATTTTAAATAGGGGTTGAATAAATATTAACACTTACGCAATACTCCTGGATAGCAGTGTCGGGGTATCGAAGCTCGCCCGTGGCGGGATCTGTCGAGGTGCTATGGACGGCAAGATACGCGGACAGCACGCTTGGTGTACCACCCTGCGCCATGGTCTGAGCTCTCTGCAATATTAGAAAATAACTCTTAGTATTAGATATATTAGAAAATAACTCTTAATATTACATTATATCACAACAGCCGGTCTATTGTAATTTTACCGATAACTCCATGGTACGAATAATATTCCTCGAGCTACCTGTATAAGTGGGCCGACCCCTCTTCGCCGACTTCCTATTCTCTTTATTTTTATAGGCCTATTTCTGCACAACACATTCAAATTTAGTTTTCTAATTAAGCAACACAAAAAAATAAATTATGTACTAAACAATGAATTACATTTAAAATACATACCTGTTTGCGATGAGAGTTGAAATATTGGCACAATAGAGGCCATGTATCTACGTCGACTCTCGCAAAGGCCCGAGTAGATAGGAGGGCCGCTCTCTCTGCCTCGGGGGTCGCCATCCACAGGGAATAGCAGTCAATCTTCAGCTCATTCCTTTTGTATTGGACCTTCGTCTGCATGTTCTTCATCAGGCCATTGTACAGAGCGTGAAGATCGAGCACCCTCCCAGGGTGATCAGGGTCGGGTACAGGCTGAAAATCATAATCCAACTGAAAATACAAAAAAACATTGTTATTAGATTGTAAGTGTTAATAATAAATATATCGGATAAATCAAATGAAAATATATATTAATACCCGAGCCTAATCCCAGAAGAGGGCGAATGAGCGCCGATGTTGGTCGCCCCACTCAACGTGAAGTGGATAGTTCTTCATGAGGCGGCTCTCATCCCGCATATACCGGTTGAACCTTTCGGCATAATCGCCGGTATAGCGATAATCAGGGGTAAAAAAGAGGAGGAATGCTGCCTCCTCCCTAGATCTATCGGGCCTCAGCCTGTGGGACTGATTCAGGCTTCGAGTCCCCCTCTCTGGATGGGGAGGCCCTGTGTCTACAAGAAATATCAAGACAATCAATATTAAGACAAAGTGGTATTAAGAAATCAAGGTTTAACGAAAATTGAAGTATGATATATACCTCCGGCGACTAAAGCACGAGCCTGGGCCCGGGCAGCAGCACGAGCGGGACGATAGTTCCTCCGGTGAGGAACAGCCGGTGACCCGGACGTGGACCCATCTCCAACTCGAAAATAAACATCGATAAAATTACATGAAGTTCATGTTTATTCCTATAGGATATGTAAAATGAATAAATATTTTATATTTATTCATACAAACCTGCAGACTGAGCGGAGGGTATGGAAATGACGGGAGTGGCCCCTGCACCAAAAGAGGACGCACCACCTATAATTAGACAATCAAGTATCAGCTATATAAGTAATTGCAAAAAGAATGCGTATATCAATAATATAACATTCTAAATAAACATGTATACACTATAGGATATATAAACATACCCGCAGGTATATGATATATAAACATACCTGGAGGTGCGAGAGTGGCCTCTGTCCCTAATGTAAGTACGTAAGAGCAAAAAGAATGTATGTATATTTATGATATAGCATTCTAAATCAATATACATGTGCTATATGATATATAAACATACCTGGAGGTGCGGGAGTGGCCTCTGTCCCTGATGTGGATGCATCACCAACAGCTAGACAATCAAACATTGACAATATAAGTAATTTTGATATGAACATATATGTATATCTATAATATTACATTCAAAATGAATATGCGTGCAATATACCTGGAGGTGTGGCAAAGTCCACACGGAAGGATGCATCCAAAGGGGTCTCCGATCGGGGCGCATGGCCGGCCATCTGAAGCTTCCTACGCAGCTCTCCGGGCGGCAGAACCGCTCTGCCTCTGCCGGTGCCAAGGCTGGAGCTCCTACCGCCCCTCGCTGCTCCCGTCATCGTCATCAAATCTAGATAAAAAGGTTTGTGGACGCATTAGGCAATTATTACAATTATTGACTATATATGTATAGATCGTAAAATGTGAAGTAATAATATAACATTACTGATAACCTTTTTCGTTTCGTAGGCGCATTAGACATATCTACTTGGATTTCATCATCGATATCATTTCCAACCCACGTAACTTCATGATCAGCCGAAGACAACCCATCTTTCGAAACAAACAGTCGGAGCACTATAAGTCTTCTCTCTTCTTCATCCTCATCGCTGTCCTCGAATTCTGGTACATCGTAGACATCCCTGGGTTTCCAACGGCATACGACACTCCATCCCGGATGCTTCAAACACTGTGAGTAGTATACTTGGAACGCTTGGTTCGGAAAGATAAACGGATCTTCCTGACCGTATAATCGAAGTGTGTTCACATTGGTCAATCCATATTCATCTTTCCAAGTCCCAACATTACTTCTCCACTTATCCATATCGGTTCGCGTATCGTATCAAGTACACTGAAATATATAAAAGGGTTTTGATCGTCCCGGATAGTGGATGCCGTGTATACAATTTAAGTATCCATAATAAATCATACCATCTGATCCTACCATCGCAATCCCACTATTCTGAGTGGTTCTAGATGTTTCTATGTCCTTAACTTCGAATTTGTATCCAAGGACACCGAATCATTTATAATATGCAACCTCCATACTAGGAAATTGAGCTAAACATTTTGAATCACTCTCTAATGATGCAGACAAGTTCGGATCATGGATCTTACAAAACAAATTTTACGACAAATACATAACGATATAAGTTTAGATTAAAACTGATAGCAATAGCATGTTATTCGAATAACTTACATGATCTGCAACCCAATCGCAAAAATTATCCTGATGATATTTTTCCAATCGTTCACCGTTCCAATCAGGATGCCCCTCACATACCTCGTTAAAATGAATTCTGTTTTAGACAATAAATTATGACATTAATATTATATCACTTCATATGCACACAAACACAAATATAACAATTAATCCAAACACAAAACACAAATATAACAATTAATCTAAATATATCACTTCATACAGACACAGACACTCAAATTTTTTCAAGACATGCGCAATTAAGCAAGATAAACCGGTATATCTTATTGATAAATATAGTATCTACCCTCTTAAATTGGCTTTACCATATGGCCCGTCTTGAATTCTTCGAGGCCGGTTAAGTCTCGTCTCAATGTTCTCGTCCAGATAGCGGGAACAAAATGTAGTTGCTTCATCAAGAAGATAGCCTTGCATGATAGATGTCACGACCCGAAATTGGCACGTGACGGCCCTAATACTACGCAACGTCTACAGGCGTAACGCAGTAAAAGAAAGCCAAAACCCAGAAATCTAAACCATCAAAAGTAATAAGAAATAATAGCATTTTCAAACCCCTTTGAAATCTCAACCCAAATTCTTTAAAAGTCCAACTTATTTCCTTTAAAGTTTTGACAGCACCTCCTTTGTAAAACAAGCCCCCAAAATGGGTACAACGTAAATATAAACTAAAGCATCCCCAACGGGAGCAAATCCACGCCAAAAGGCGGAAAACAACCACCACAACAGATATACGACGCCGTAGCGAAGGAAGAGACGATATAAATAAAACTGCATAAAAACATCCAAGTCACAAAATAATATACAATATCATCCTCACATCAAGTCTCTAAGTCATACAAGATAATGGTAGATGGAGAGTACATGTTACAACAAATACACAACAAGCAACATTGGATAACCGCAAAACCTACCTAAGCAAAAATGCACACTGTCAGGCGAAGCGGTATCCGCAGCAAAGGTGATACGATGGATGAAAATAGCCCTGCCTTTGACTATCCTGAGGAACACCTGCAAATACTGTGGCATAACGGGGGTGAGTTGCCAACTCATGAATAGTAAATAACATATGCAGGTAATCGTGAGTATGCATGTGCAACGCGAATCTAACATAAGCATCTAATAGCCATGAATGGTCATATGTAATGCAAGAATCATGAAAAGTACACTAGCATGTACAATTAATACATGAAACAATATTAGTATGACAATCTGTATGCAGCATCATGTAAGGTACTATATCGGTACTACTAATACATGAAGAAATGATATGAATAAAGGTAGGTAAATGCAACAATCATGGATGGTACTCTAACAGGTACACTAATTCATGAAGCAGTGCATAAACAGTAAATGTAGAGTAAGGAATGAAAGATGTCATCTCCGCAGAATGCTGACATCGTGGTAGGATCAAACTCCATCAAGACAATCCAAATCCCAATTTCCTCAAATCAGCCCCCAAATTGGCTATCATATAAAGTAAGTCTCACTTATCCTTAATGTACAACATCAAGTAAATCTCATATATCCCGAATGTACAATATCAAGTATATCTCGTATATCCTGAATGTACAACATCAAGTAGATCTCACATATCCCGTATGTACAATATCAACATATCCCGTATGTACAATATCAAGTATATCTCGTATATCCTGAATGTACAATATCAAGTAGATCTCACATATTCCGTATGTACAATATCAACATATCCCGTATGTACAATATCAAGTATATCTTGTACATCCTGAATGTACAACATCAACTAGATCTCACATATCCCGTATGTACAATATCAACATATCCCGTATGTACAATATCAAGTATATCTCGTATATCCTGAATGTACAACATCGAGTATATCTCGTATGTACAATATCAAGTATATCTCGTATATCCTGAATGTACAGCATCAAGTAGATCTAACATATCCCGTATGTACAATATCAAGTATATCTCGTATATCCTGTGTGTTTTCATGAATAAATATGATGATGTAGATATAAATTGATATCAATACACATATATTAGCATCCCATTCCACTAATATTGGTGTAAAGGCAAATATAACAGTGTCCCATTCCACTGTTATATATACTGAGGAGTAAAATATCATGAAAACAATGTGTCAAGCATCGACACAGAAAGGCTGATCTATCAGGTGCTGTCTCCATGACTGGCCCCCTGATAGGTACGTATCATACGCTATCCCGAAAGCTCGAGTGCCTAGCTCTGACCCTCGGCTCTCGACGTATCCATACCCACATAACTCCCGTCGGTATCCCCATGATAACCACCGAGTCATTGGTAATGTCACCGGAAAGTATGGTTCCCTCACTAACTTATCTCCTCACTGAGATTCTTGCCCCGGGGTACCTCTGGGACCCACAATGTACCCGCACACGGATCCCTCCTTTCCTCGCGTGGGGTATATATATATCCGAACCGATAAATCTCATGGTGGCTGCTGAAATATCATATCAAGGGAAACTGGGTTTTTCAAATAAGGCATAATTCCATGAAACTACCACGGTCCCCAAATCCAGAAAACATCATGAAAAATCCATATCTCAATGCGAAAATCCATGAATATAATATACGCATCATAAATCTAAAATGCGAGCATATAAAGGAAAAGCCGCAATTAACTGTAACAAGTTAATATAATATCATGCGGTTCCTAATCTCTCCAATTCTAAATGACATCAAGTAAAGGTAAACAAGTAGCTATAACCAGGTATATGTTTAAACATAAGGTATAGCAAGATATAGACATCCACCTATCAGTAATGATGTAATATACCTCCTGGGTATAAGTGAAATATGTGTGCAAGGTATACCTGTAGCTATGTCATGAAGTGTGTATGTACCTATCGCTAATGGTATAGTACTCTATAGGTATACAGGTAACTAGCATGTAAATATGTCAAGGCATATGTGTAAGCATGTAGCTATACAGGTATGCTATAAGTCATATGCATAAAGAAATATGAATCAATGTCTCAATGTCCCTAACCAAACCATTGCATTTCTATATGTGGGTTGTGCGTGACATGGCAATTATTGACGGTGTGTGTGGTATACAATCAGTGTTCGTGCAACATGAGCCATCAATAATAGTGCAGTGTCCTAAGGATACTAGTCCAAGCACAACAATTTACTAAGCAGTAGGGTAAATGCGCAATTCTAAATATGACAAAGAATATGCGACAAGTTAAGTCATTTCTAGCCTAGACGCATAACGCCATGCGGGCGATTCCCCTGTAGATGTTAAATCTACTCACCAACGCTCCTGGCTAAGTGAGGCCAACCACTCGTTTTCCCGTGGTAGCAGTGTCCGAAGTCCACGCCTGCGAACCTACCACATCAAAACAATAAAGCAAGTATATATTAATAATAGACCCAAAACACGCACAAACTACATTTAACTAACACAACAACACAAAACATACTCTCAAGTGTTCGTATTGTGGCTAACGTACATAGCGACACGACGAAACCATCCCAAGAGCAAAACCAGCACAAAGTGCACGGACCGTGTCGGATAACGTATCGCGCGTATGTCAGTGTATATGCCCTAGAGGCCATTACTGTATCATACTAGTTTGTATATTACTTGATGGAAGCTTGGGATATTCACAGTTGTATATACAATCTTGCTCGAAATGGTAGTATGCTACTTGGTTTGTCTCTGCTTTAATATGTGCATGTGTTTCTTCTAGCATATCGCTGATATACATATTAGTAGAGCCCTTAGGATCTTTGCTTGATTACCAGCGTTGTGATGGCGCTCACACTCGTGGGAGCTGGGTGATCTATAAGCACATCCTTATACAGGTCCCTAGTCGTTGGACTATCGAGACAGGGCATCGATACTCCGGAGTAGACTAGCGTATGCGCTTCTCATCCCAGCGTGGGAGACGGTCTGTCCCACAGCCGTCAGTATGTCGTACTTGAGATAGTATGCGCGTTAGGTTACGAGTACACTGGACATGACTCGTCGGAACTGTTGGTTGGTATTATACCTATCGTCGGTTATCAGTTCCCAAGTGACATGAGTACAGCTTAGTCCGTTGACTTGACACTGTCACTATCGCCTTGAGTGTGTTCCCACTGCACTTTGATTAACTACCCGACCACAGGCTCAAAGGAGTCGTGCAAACAGGTAGTTTTTGGGTGCAGTCCCGAAGCACTTGGAGGCAGTGACGGTTAGACAGGATTCGTCTCTCCCGGTATTGGGGGTTGACATCGCGCTGTGTCTAGGAGAGCCATTACACGAGCAGTCCCTGGCAAGGGCAAGCGAGATATACTGGTAGGTTTCCAGTGTTATCTCAGGGTGTTCTGGGCTACACTCCGACACGACTTGTACCGCTATTAGGGGACTGACGTTCACCGCCCTCCTAGACCCGCCATGCGATGTATCAGACGAACAGACCGGACTGTACGGAGACTGTCACATACAGGCTCAGTAGGAGTTCAGATGGGGTTCACCTCGTCTGTCTCTCTTATCGACATCTACTTGGGGACCGTTACGTACAGCTAGTGTCGCTTGCGGTCTGTGGTTAAACCCCACTGCCAGCGTAGTGTCGAGTCTTTAGAGTCCCACACAGAGAGCTATTCGTCTTTAGGCAAAAAGAGTAGAGGTCGCATGGTTTTGGGACAGGGTTCGTTCTCACATCCGCGCACTTGTGCACGTTTGCTGTCCGGACAGCTTATACTAGCGGGCTTTGGTTTAAGCCAGATCCTAGTATAGATTTGGATTGGTTTTTCCTCATTGTATTCGTGTTCCTCGGATCACGAATACGGGGTGCGTATGCACAGTTACTTGAGACAGAGGGAGAGGACTTTGATTAGGGTTAATGACTATTGTCATTTTATTAACCCTAATGCTTATGTGTGTATTATGGTTAATTGATATTAGTTTAATATAATTGTGCATGGTTATGGTTGTTGACCATTTGACCTCCTTGACTTGTTGACCTAGGTTGACAGTTTGACCATCATCATTTCATTTGGAAGATGCTCTTTGATCCTTGCAAATTGCATTAAAAATGAAATGATAATGGTCATGTCTTGATTAACCAGTTATCTAGCTAATTATCTAATTACAATAATTCACACATATATGAGAGAATGCTTCATATTTTCTCTCATTCTATTATTGACTTTCTCTCTCTTGTTCTTCCTCTCCCTCAAGCTCTCCCCTCTCATGTGTTGAGAAACACTTGAGCTTGAGAAAAACCTCTTCTTGATAATCTCTACTCTCATCTAGGGTTCTAGAATTAGCACTTCTTGCACCCTAGTTACTTCTAGCTTGGAGTTGAAGCCAAAGGTTGAGGCTTTCGGGTGGATCTTTCTTCGACGTGAGAAGACGACAAAGGTGATCCCTTTCTACTACTCCAAGGAGCAAGAAGAGAAGGACATAAAGCCCTAGGTAAAACCTTTCTAACACTTAGCTAGTGTCTAGTTAGCTTTAACTTGTTTTTGTTTAGCAAAGATCCTTCTTTGTCTAGTCCATGTTGCCTAAGTTGATAAAAATTAGATTTTTATTCCGTTTTCCGCCTCCCCGTAAGTACCGGGGTGGGCAACGTGGACTTACAGTGGTATCAGAGCCTAACTAAACATAAACTAGCTAGGTAGTAAAGTGTATGGAAGTTCGAATCGGAAAAATCGCAAAACCGAGTTTTCAAAACCCAAACTTTATGTTAAAATTTTTTCTGTTCAAAATGAAATAAATCATACTCCAAAAATCATCTCAGGGTTTTGTGAAGAAAGCCACCAAAAACGATCCAGAGATTCGACCAAAGAGCCGCGGTTCCGCGGCAATAGCAAGCTATTGCCGCGCAACCGCGGCCATTTTGGCTCGGCTTTGGGTCGAGTTTTGTGCAGTGTTTTTCTGGCTTGGTTTTGGGATTTTTAAGATGGTTTATATGTGCCCAGATTTTCCAGAATAGAAATTTGCTTTTGGGGGCCTATAAATCCGTATTTTTATCGAACTTCACTACACTTTGACTATAAGGGTTATATCTGTGATGTTTATATGTATTGAACGTCGGCTAATCGCTATATGTCGATTAGTCGGGGTTATACATATATGTGATCTGTGTTTGATGATGGTATGTGTATATGAATGTGTTGGGTTGTCGCGGGTGAATAGCCGGGGTGGATGTGAGATGAGTGTTTCTTTTTCTTTCATTCATTGTAATATGTAAATTGATGTAATAATATTTGTATGGCCGCACAACCGGGTCGGGGTTGTAGCCGTCATTGTATAATTCTTTTTACTGTTTTTGCTCCTAGGATAGACCCATGGAGGGGGTGCACAAACTACCGGGTATCTCGAAGTGCCGAGTGGCCTACTCACGGTGGTGAGGGAGGTTGCTTCGCTTCGGGTACTTGGCGGGTAGTTTGCCGCACCCGTAGGGGTCTTGGGTTGGGTATTAGCTATTCACCGCGACCGTGTAATCCGCTTTTCGTTGCAGGCTTGAACGGATTGCGGATTCCTAGTATATCCAATGTATTCATCTGTGATCTGTAATGTCTATCATTGCTATATATTTATATATGATAACTATTTAGGCGTTGCTTATGTTTTACAGCCGCGCTAGCCCAGCCCCCGCTCTGTCGTTAGTTAAGTAACCTGACGGGTGATGACGGGGCCCCGTGGCGAATGCGAATGGCATAAGCGTACGTCATATTTTGGTTGTTTTCTGCAATGGTAGGATTAAATAATGGGACGCATTAAAAGAACTAATGCAAGAAAATAAACCAAGTAAAAGTCGATTGGAACACTTTGAAAACCACTCGGTTCTTTTCAAAACTAAACTTTTAAACGCGGAGCTTGAACCACTCCTTTTAAAAGCTATCTTGTTCCATCGATTATATCAAGTTCACCACGTTCACGGTTTCACCAAAACCATTCGTAGCCCCCCGTCATTCCACATGAATGGTCAAAAGTATTCAAGCTATGTATTTTGGCCAAAGTCAAGGCATAGTGATTGGTAGCTATTGGGTATTCATGTGCAGCATAGATAGATGCGTTGGTTTGGGACAGTCGTGCTGCCATTTTGGCCAAAGTCAAGGGTAGGTATGGGTGGGTCCAAATTAACCAGGAGAATGACGGGTAGAACTTGACATGTGACTTATGATATTTTGGCCAAAGTCAAGGTCATAAGAGCATGGGGCAAAAATCCACATCGGGAGTTTCATAAGTACTGAAACTTGCTAGCGCTGCATACCATTTGGAGTGTGATAATTCTGGTAGGATTCCTTCGATTTTATCACACAATGATATTTGGATCCCGATCCTACTGTGAGTATATACTACTCCTCGGGAAAACTCTCACTTAACGATCAATGCTATAAACCTAGTAGGTGTCTAGAAAGGTGTTAGCGGGGCTACGCCCACAGGGAAAAGAGGTTACTTAATTAAGGAACTTCGCGAAAGCGTTGGAAAACCTCCCTCGAAGTACCGACACAGGCCTGGCTGAACGGTTAAGCAAGTATTGTACGGTGAGATTGATCCTGACTAATCCTTTCTTTACGGTTTGAGAAGGGATTCGAGAGACAGTGGGAGCCATCCTGTTTAGACAAACTAAAAACCACTCTAAACTTGCAAGAGCATCATGCTAAAGTGTTTCTTTTCTCTCTCCTAATTGCAGCGACCATTCAACATGACCGGACTTAAGTTATTACTAGATAAAAACATATTGACAGGGCCAAACTACAAAGATTGGCTCAGGAATGTCAAGATGGCAATCACTTACGACAAGTTGGGGTATGTCCTTACCACCAAAGCTCCCCCTGTCCCGGGTCCCAAAACCAGTGTCGTAGATAGGGAAATCTACAAGACCTGGGAAATAGATTGCGCGAAGGCCAGATGCCTCGTACTAGCCTCGATGGACAACGAACATCAGAGGAGGCACGAGAATATGGACCTAGAGTCCATATTTCTTCATACAAAAGAACTGTATGGAGAGCAGTCTCGTATCGCAAGATACGAAGTGTCGAAGAAGTTGTTTTCGGCAAGGTTGGCCATCGGATCATCGGTAGCGGAACACGTGCTTAAGATGATTGGCTACATAGAGGAGCTCGCACTTGGGACCACGTTGGAGAATGAACTCTATACTGATTTGATTCTCCAGTCCCTTCCTTCCACTTACGCCCAGTTTATCCTTAACTTCAACATGCAAGGAAAAGAGGTTGAACTTTCCGAACTTCTGAATATGTTGAGGAGTGCTGAGGGCACCCTACAGAAGGGTAGGGAGACATCCACTTTGTTTGTAGGAGGATCTTCCTCTTCTAGGTCCAGGGCGAAAGCCAAGGGCAAGAAGAAGAAAGCCCCCGCCAAACCAAGAGGCGAGTGTCAGTAAAGTGGATACGAAGGGAAAAAGAAAAGCAACAAAGGTAGCGGGAAAGCTGGTGGGGAAGGAAGAATGCTTCTATTGTCACAAAAGTGGTCACTGTAAACAGGATTGCAAGGCTTGGAAGGCCAGAACACAGGATTTGAAGCGAGTTGCAACTTCAGCTTCAGGTGTGTATGTTATTGAAAACTGTGTATCAATAAACTCTACATCCTGGGTATTGGATACCGGATCAGGATCTCATATCTGTAATTCTTTGCAGGCGTTGAGAAAGCGTAGAGTTTTGAAGGCAGGTGACATGACCCCTCAGAGTTGCAAACGGTGCTAGCATGGATGCTGAGGCCGTGGGGGACTATCACCTGGGATTGTCGGATGGACACTTTTTGGTTTTGCGTAGTTGTTATTATGTACCAAATCCAACCTGTAATATCATTTCTGTATCTTTATTATCTAAGAGAAGGTTATGAATTTGCATTTGTAAGTAATGTAGTGAACATTCACCTTAATCATGTTTTGATTGGGTCAGGTACATTGAACAACGGTATATACGTATTAAACCAACCACAGATTTTCAATGTCCCAAAATACACACAAAAGAAAGTCTCCAGAAATCAATAAAACTTTCTTATGGCATTGTAGGCTGGGTCACATCAGTGAGAGAAGGTTGCCTAAGTTACATACAGAAGGATATTTAGATCCGTTCGAATATCAATCGTATGCAACTTGTCAATCCTGTCTCAAGGGAAAGATGACAAAGACTCCGTTCACTGGACACAGAGTAAGAGCGAGCAAGCTCTTGGGACTCGTACACAGCGACGTGTGCGGACCAATGTTTACACATGCGCGAAGCGGTTATTCTTACTTCATTACTTTTACGGATGGCTTTTCAAGGTACGGTTATGTCTTCTTAATGAAACATAAATCCAAGGGTTTTGAAAAATTCCAGGAATATAAGAATGTAGTAGAAAAACAAACAGGCAAAAGTATCAAGGCACTGAGATCTGATCGAGGTGGTGAATACTTAAGTGCCGAGTTCCTGGGTTACTTAAAGAGAATGGAATTCTCTCTCAGCTTACTCCTCTATACACTCCGCAACATAACGGTGTATCGGAGAGACGGAACCGAACCCTATTGGATATGGTACGGTCTATGATGAGTAACGCTGAGTTACCGCGATCGTTCTAGGATATGCCCTAGAATCAGCTGCATACCTTTTGAACCGAGTTCCAACTAAGACTGTGCATACTACACCATATCAGATGTGGTGTGGGAAGAGACCCTATCTTAATCACATTAAGACATGGGGATATCCAGCTTTTGTAAAAAATCAGCATGCGGACAAGCTCGAGGCACGCTCAGTACAGTGCAAGTTTGTGGATATCCAAATAACTCCAAGGGATATTTCTTCTATTGCGAAGAGGAACAAAAGGTGTTTGTTTCTCGCCATGCCCACTTTCTAGAACACCAGTTCATAAAAAAAGAATTAAGTGGGAGTGCAATAGAACTGGAAGAAATTCCAGAACCACGAGCTATTACTGAAAGCTTAGTAGAACCAGAGGGTTCGAAAGATCAGGACATTCCCACGCCACTCCGTAGGAGTAGTAGGCAGTCTTATCCGCCTGAGAGATACTACGGTTTTCTCATTGACGGGGATAGAGAGGATTGCATCATAGACTGTGATGAGCCGACTAGCTTCCAGCAAACCATTCAGAGCGTCGACTCGGTAAAATGGCTGGATGCAATGCGGACCGAAATGGAGTCCATGTACACCAACAAAGTATGGACGTTGGACATTGCTCCAGATGGGGTAAAACCCGTAGGATGCAAGTGGATCTTCAAAAGGAAGATTGGTGTAGATGGACAGGTTGAGACCTATAAAGCTAGACTGGTTGCAAAGGGTTTTCTTCAAAGACCTGGTTTGGACTATGACGAAACCTTTTCTCCAGTAGCTATGCTGAAATCCATTCGGATCCTTCTTGCCATTGCTGCCTTCCACGATTATGAGATTTGGCAGATGGACGTAAAGACAGCTTTTCTAAATGGACATTTAGAGGAGTGTGTCTATATGGACCAGCCAGAGGGTTTCATTCAGAGTGGGAGCAGTGGAAAGGTGTGCAAGTTGCTTAAGTCCATTTATGGACTAAAGCAGGCATCGCGGAGTTGGAACATCTGTTTTGATGAGACGGTCAAGAAATTTGGCTTTATCAAAAATCCAGATGAACCATGCATCTATTGTAGATTTGTAGCGAGAACTGTAGTATTCCTCGTATTATACGTGGATGGCATTCTCTTAATAGGAAATGACATTCCTATGCTACAATCTGTCAAGGGGTTCTTGTCACACAAGTTCTCCATGAAAGACCTGGGTGATGCCTCATACATTCTGGGTATCCGGATCTACCGTGACAGATCTAAGAGGATATTAGGACTTTCACAGTCCAGGTACATCGACACCATACTGAAAATGTAGGGTTCCTAGGCACCCTAATGAGGTCTCACAAGGCATCAACCATGCCAAATTAAAATTTTAACGGTGCCGAGAGACCAGACTATGGATCGATAACTAGATGTCTAGGCGAAAAAGAACTAGTTAACAAATTAACTAATGAGAATACGGAAATACAACCTTTGTAGATCCGGTGCTCCACCTCCATAGCTCCGCAACGAAGTCGTCTCCGCTGTCCAAAAGGAATCCGGGCTCTAGCGTCGTCTTCGTCAGAGAATGGGCGGGCTAGGTCGTCGATGTCCAAGCCGAAGATGATCTACGTCGAGGCATCGATGAATCAAGCTCCACCTTCACCAAGTCATGAAACTTGTGAAGGAAACACACTCTACTACTTGGCAAGAGGTAGAGGATGAAGAAATAGGAAGTGGGTAGACTTTAGAATTGGATTTCTCACTCATTTCCATCACTTGCCATTGATGGGGCAAGCTTTCTTCACTTGAAGAATGAAGAAGAAGAAGGAAATAGTTATGACAAGTTAATTAGAAAAAGAAAAGAATAATCAAAACTTATCATGACTAAACCATGGTAAAGTGTAGAGTATTAATCATGGTTGAAGCAATGGTTAGGGTTAAGCTAGAGACAAAATGGTCACTTATTCAAAATGTTCATGAAGCTTCATGAACAAAACAAAACCAAGCCACCATTTTCTCATTTGAATTTCTTTTATCCATTTATCAAAAAGAATAAATGAATAATTAAGAAAATAAAACCCAAAACATAAACACAACCATGGTTCAAACTTTACACTTAACCAAAGTGGTATGCATCATCAAACATGATACAAACATGTGCACATAATCATATCGCATATGCAATGCGCACACCCGAGTGAGAAAATCCATTTTAAAGTGAACCGATACTAGTTAATGCAAAGTAATATATCAAATATACAATTATGCATTAAATCATTAAATCAACACTTGATTTAACGATCCGGTCATGTCGCACATAACCGACTGGTATCATCAGTAACAACTTATCGACTCAACACTTGATCCGATAACCCGGCTATATCGCATATAACCGATCAATGTCACATCGCGAGAATCGAATACAGTATCACATACCGTATTATTCTCGGTCCCGCACATATCTCATATGCGCTCCTATTTCGTTTCGCTTGAGCCAGGAAACCTCTGTGTAGGACTCTAAAGACTCGTCAATACGCCGGCAGCAGATGATGATCATATCAAATATCCACAAGCCGCAAGCGGTCTGCTAAACGTAACGGCCACCCGGGTATTGAGCGATCTGAAGATCGACGAGCAAGTCCGCTCACACTCCAGTGAATCCAACCAGTAACACTACCGTACAGTCCGGTCTGATCGTCTGATATGTCGCATATCTCGCCTAGGGGTGGTAAACGTCAGACCCCAATAGCTCGATAAGTCGTGTCGATATGAGGTCTATAACTTTTCGAGAAACTACTCGTAACACTTACCAGTAAATCTCAGCAACCCTGGCCAGGGATTTCCTGTTATAGCCAATCGAACACAGCGCAACATCAACTCCCTATACCGGGAGAGACGAATCCCCTCCTATCGCTCATTGCCTCCATGTGACTCGGGACTGTACCCAAAAACCACCGTTTTGCACGCCCTCTTGGACGTGGTAAGATGGAAATCAAAGCACAGTGGGAACCACACAAGACTCTATGACGATCTCGGGTCAACAGACTACTCTGTACCAGTGTCACCAGAGAACTGCCATCTGACGTGAGGTATAATACCATCTGGGTGTTCTCGGCGAGTCCGTCCAGTGTACCCAGTCTCTACTGAGCACACCGTATATCATCTCTGATGTCAAACACCATTGGATATGGGATCATCCATCGCCCATCTGTATGGGTCGAGAAGGTATACGCTAGTCTACTCTGGTATATCGATGCCCCGTCTCGATACACCCACGACTAGGGACTTTGAAGGATGTACTTATGGACTACCATGTCCCCACTAGTATGATCCGCATCATAGTCCAGGTAGTCAAGCACACATCCTAAGGGCTTTACCAACATGTAATAGAGAGACAATCAGTATACACGTTAAGGTAAAGTTCAACCAGATAGCATAGTATCATGTCGAGCAAGAAAGTCCTCCCTATATATGTCCCAGCATCCACTACAATATACATCCTATGTACAGTAATGGCCTCTAGAGCATACATATAACTAACAGAAAAGATTCAGTATGGAAGATTCCAAGCGCGGTAATCTACCGGCTTGTCACGGGATCACCCTCTCCAAATAGATGTCTTCCAAGACTGATTTGGAGAGGGATCGCATGTCTATTATACCCTACGCTTCTGCGGTAGGCTCTATAATGTATGCGATGTTGTGTACCAGACCGGATGTGGCTTATGCACTGAGTGTGGTAAGCAGGTATCAGTCAAACCCTGGAGAGAAACATTGGATAGCAGTAAAGAACATTCTCATGTACCTGAGAAGGACTAAGGAGATGTACTCGGTGTATGGCGGAAAAGACCTCCAGATTGAGGCCTTTGCTGACTCCAGCTTCCAGAGTGACAAGGATGATAACAAGTCCCTGTCGGGTTTTGTCTTTACCCTCAATGGAGGGGCGGTGTGTTGGAAGAGCTCTAAACAGGAAACCGTTGCTGACTCGACTATGGAAGCGGAATACATCGCTGCATCTGATGCCGCAAAAGAAGCTGTCTGGATGAGGAAGTTCTTAAGAGAACTTCAGGTGGTTCCGTCCATTTTTGACCCAATACCTCTGTATTGCGACAACAACGGGGCTATAGCTTTAGCGAAGGAACCCAGGTCCCATCAGAAATCCAGACACATCTTAAGGCGGTATCACCTGATCAGGGAGATCGTGGATCGCCAGGAGATCGAGGTTCGGAGGGTTGCTTCAGAAGATAACACAGCAGATCCATTCACCAAGGCCTTGCCCCAGACTCAGTTCGAGCGGCTGATCGAGATGATAGGTCTTCGATACGCCAGTACATGGCCTTAGTGCAAGTGGGAGATTGTTAGTGTATATGCCCTAGAGGCCATTACTGTATCATACTAGTTTGTATATTACTTGATGGAAGCTTGGGATATTCACAGTTGTATATACAATCTTGCTCGAAATGGTAGTATGCTACTTGGTTTGTCTCTGCTTTAATTTGTGCATGTGTTTCTTTTAGCATATCGCTGATATACATATTAGTAGAGCCCTTAGGATCATTTCTTGATTACCAGTGTTGTGATGGCTCTCACACTCGTGGGAGCTGGGTGATCTATAAGCACATCCTTATACAGGTCCCTAGTCGTTGGACTATCGAGACAGGGCATCGATACTCCGGAGTAGACTAGCGTATGCGCTTCTCATCCCAGCGTGGGAGACGGTCTGTCCCACAGCCGTCAGTATGTCGTACTTAAGATAGTATGCGGGTGCTCGTTAGGTTACGAGTACACTGGACAGGACTCGTCGGGAACTGTTGGTTGGTACTATACCTATCGTCAGTTATCAGTTACCAGGTGACATGAGTACAGCTTAGTCCGTTGACTTGACACTGTCACTTCGTCTCGAGTGTGTTCCCACTGCACTTTGATTGCTACCCTACCACGGCTCAAAGGAGTCGTGCAAACAGGTAGTTTTCGGGTGCAGTCCCGAAGCACTTGGAGGCAGTGACGGTTAGACAGGATTCGTCTCTCCCGGTATTAGGGGTTGACATCGCGCTGTGTCCAGGAGAGCCATTACACGAGCAGTCCCTGGCAAGGGCAAGCGAGATATACTGGTAGGTTTCCAGTGTTATCTCAGGGTGTTCTGGGCTACACTCCGACACGACTTGTATCGCTATTGGGGGACTGACGTTCACCGGCCCCCTAGGCCCGCCATGCGATGTATCAGACGAACAGACCGGACTGTACGGAGACTGTCACATACAGGCTCATTAGGAGTTCAGATGGGGTTCACCTCGTCAGTCTTCTTATCGACATCTACCTTGTGACCGTTACGTACAGCTAGTGTCGCTTGCGGTCTGTGGTTAAACCCACTGCCAGCGTAGTGTCGAGTCTTTAGATTCCCACACAGAGAGCTATTCGCCTTTAGGCAAAAAGAGTAGAGGTCGCATGGTTTTGCGACAGGGTTTTGCGACAGGGTTCGTTCACATCCGCGCACTTGTGCACGTTTGCTGTCCGGACAGCTTATACTAGCGGGCTTTGGTTTAAGCCAGATCCTAGTATAGATTTGGGATTGGTTTTTCCTTATTGTATTCGTGTTCCTCGGATCACGAATACGGGTGCGTATGCACAGTTACTTGAGACAGAGGGAGAGGACTTTGATTAGGGTTAATGACTATTGTCATTTTATTAACCCTAATGCTTATGTGTGTATTATGGTTAATTGATATTAGTTTAATATAATTGTGCATGGTTATGGTTGTTGACCATTTGACCTCGTTGACTTGTTGACCTAGGTTGACAGTTTGACCATCATCATTTCATTTGGAAGATGCTCTTTGATCCTTGCAAATTGCATTAAAAATGAAATGATAATGGTCATGTCTTGATTAACCATGACAATTATCTAGCTAATTATCTAATTACAATAATTCACACATATATGAGAGAATGCTTCATATTTTCTCTCATTCTATTTTTGACTTTCTCTCTCTTGTTCTTCCTCTCCCTCAAGCTCTCCCCTCTCATGTGTTGAGAAACACTTGAGCTTGAGAAAAACATCTTCTTGATAATCTCTACTCTCATCTAGGGTTCTAGAATTAGCACTTCTTGCACCCTAGTTACTTCTAGCTTGGAGTTGAAGCCAAAGGTTGAGGCTTTCGGGTGGATCTTTCTTCGACGTGAGAAGACGACAAAGGTGATCCCTTTCTACTACTCCAAGGAGCAAGGAGAGAAGGACATAAAACCCTAGGTATAACCTTTCTAACACTTAGCTAGTTTCTAGTTAGCTTTACCTTGTTTTTGTTTAGCAAAGATCCTTCTTTGTCTAGTCCATGTTGCCTAAGTTGATAAAAATTAGATTTTTATTCCGTTTTCCGCCTCCCCGTAAGTACCGGGGTGGGCAACGTGGACTTACAGCGTAGTCGTATTACTTGAAACTACCTATGTGATCCCAGATTTTTCATACAGAGAAAACTCAACAACTAAACAAGACCAAACATACCTAAACCAAAGAAGAGAGCTACCCTCAAAAACCCAAACCCCAACTCAAACCCACGGCCGATGTCGCCGGAATTCCTTCGAGTCGTCGCCGGCCGAGTCCGAGCCCCATGGGTTATTGCTCCAGGTGAGCTCCTATGGTCACAGGTACAACACAACTAAATTGTTTGGTTTTATAGAAAAATCTCGGGGTCACAGCAGGTCACAGATATCACAAACCGACACTAAAAATATGATATTACGCACAAATCCTAACTTTACACTATCTAAACTGAAATAAAAAGGCTACACATCACTACCACAACATAATGAACGAATAGAGATCATACCTATCCTCAAGAACACAAAGATCCAAGCTATCCAATCTCCTATGCAACCAAGAGGCAAAAACTAAGAAAAGATGTGATTTTGATGAAGTTTATGATGTTTAGTGATGGATTTGTATAGAAATGGTGAAGAGAAGCAAAGTGTTCAGTTTGCAATAGAAAGAGATGAAGAATTTAGTGAGAAAGAATGAGAGAGTGTAACGAAAAGAGAGAGGGAGGTGGGTGTAGGGTGAAGGTGAGAGGTGAGTGCACCAAATGCATTAATACACCATTAATACCTTCACACTAAGTCACCTTGCCACCTCTCACACAAACAAAACCATGCTAAATATCTCTCTTCTCACTAAACAAATATCAAGGATTAAAGCAAATGGTGGATTTAAAATAAAGGATTGGATTAGGGTTAAGTGTAGGGTTAAGTGTCATGGTTGCTAATACTAGTTTAGCATAAACAAACCATTACTTTTACGTGCACACGTGCATGCATGCCCATAACAAATAATATTAAAATAATAATTAAATGTTATAAAACGTGAGGAACCTGAATTGGTAAACTTTTTATAGTAAACCCGCATTAACGTTTAAACGAACACTAACCGAAATCTAAGGCGTTACAATCTCCCCCCTATAATCTAAGGCGTTACAATCTCCCCCCTATAAAAATTCATCCCCGAATTTAAAATTCTCTTTAAGCGTACCTTCAAAGAGAAGATTACAAAACTCTCATATCTCGCTCGCAGCCTCCCAAGTGATTACCTCACTATACTGCTACGCCCAAGAAAACCCTTCACAGATGGCAAGACCTTTGACCGAAGTTTCTCCACCTGCCGAGCCATTAACACAATTGGCTGCTGCTAAAAGAAAAATCCCGTCCAAGCTAAATGGTCTGGTGCTGAATCATGTGAGAAAGGTCATGAAGGTAATTGCAAAGTATCGAGACAAGGAATACGGGGTGAATACTCAATAATCTGGGCGGAAGTGCCAAATTAAAAGCAACGAAATAAACTCGCTTGAAGATCTCAAAAGGACCTAAAATCCTGGGATAAGCTCCCCAAAACTCAACACGTCATTCATCGGAAAATCCGTAGGAATACATAATCTCCCACTACGAACTCAAGCCTACAACCACCATGATCGGCATAAGACCTCTGTCCGCACAGGACTGTCATCATCCTGACCTGAACTAACTGGATCACTTCTGAAGTCTCAAGACTAGCTGGGGTCCAAAATCCTACTCATGCAGAGTCAGAAAAACAGACTGGAGATCGACACGACCTAACAGCTAAACCTAAAGGTTGCCAGTTGGAGTGCCTCTTGATAACTATTATCGAAGGAGAACCCTAACAATGGCAAGTGGCGATCCCAACTGCCGACAACAATTAGTACGTACGCAGAAGCATATCCTCTAGAGTCGGTATAGCCCGCTCTCACAAAACCATCATCCTGCGGATGGAAAGACGGAGCTAAAGATCAACCAGTACCCAAGGCTTCCTGAAGTTCCTGCCCAAGACGGCAAGCGAATAGGGTGCCTTATTTGGATACGACCCATGAAGGAACTCCATGCAACACACAAACTTAACAGGGAACAACTGAGCAAACTGAGTATAACCGGACAACAAACACCCGAATGGAGTCACACTCTTACTAAACCAGGGTAGAAACCACAACGAAATTCGTGAAGATCTGCTCCCATTCCCACTCCGGAACGGTTAAAGGTTGCAACTCTCCAGCCGGTCTCAAATGCTCAACCTTAGCTCACAACAACACAGACACCTTGAAACGAAATCCAAAACTTCATTTTTTCATCCTGCCCACCAGAAACTAACTCTCAAGTCACATTACAACTTGGCGGCACTTGGAAAAACACAGAAGGCTGACCGATGTGCCTTACGAAAACGATTTAGTAAAAGTGGACGGGCGCGGACATGAGCAAGCTGTCCCCTCAGTAGAGGTGAACCTAGCTGTACACCACGATCACACAAGAAATGTAAATCTGTTAGTTATATGTATGCCCTAGAGGCCATTACTATACATAGGATGTATATTGTAGTAGATGCTGGGACATATATAGGGAGGACTTTCTTGCCCGACATGATAGTATGCTATCTGGTTACTCTTTACCTTAATGTGTACACTGATTGTCTCTCTGTTACATGTTGGTAAAGCCCTTAGGATGTGTACTTGAATACCTGGACTATGATGCGGATCATACTAGTGGGGACATGGTAGTCCATAAGTACATCCTTCAAGGTCCCTAGTCGTGGGTGTATCGAGACGGGGCATCAATATACCAGAGTAGACTAGCCTATACCTTCTCGAACCATACAGATGGGCGATGGATGATCCCATAGCCATTGGTGTTTGACATCAGAGATGATATACGGGTGCTCAGTGGAGACTGGGTACACTGGACGGACTCGCCGAGAACTCCCAGATGGTATTATACCTCACGTCAGATGGAAGTTCTCTGGTGACACTGGTACAGAGTAGTCTGTTGACCCGAGATCGTCATAGAGTCTTGTGTGGTTCCCACTGTGCTTTGATTTCCACCTTACCACGTCCAAGAGGGCGTGCAAAACGGTGGTTTTTGGATACAGTCCCGAATCACATGGAGGCAATGAGCGATAGGAGGGGATTCGTCTCTCCCGGTATAGGGAGTTGATGTTGCGTTGTGTTCGATTGGCTATAACCGGAAATCCCTGGCCAGGGTTGCTGAGATTTATGGTAAGTGTTACCTGTAGTTTCTCAAACTGTTATAGACCTTATATCGACATGACTTATCGATCTATTGGGGTCTGACGTTTACCACCCTTAGGCGAGATATGCGACATATCAGACGACGAGACAGGACTGTACGGTAAGTGTTACTGGTTGGATTCACAGGAGTGTGAGCGGGCTTGCTTGTCGATCTTCTGATCGCTCAATACCCGGGTGGCCGTTATGTTTAGCAGACCGCTTGTGGCTTGTGGGTGCTTGATATGATCATCACCTGCTGCCGGCGTATTGATGAGTCTTTAGAGTCCTACACAGAGGTTTCCTGGCTCAAGCGAAACGAAATAGGAGGGCATATGAGATATGCGCGGGACCGAGAATAATGCATGTATGTGATACCGTATTCTATTCTCGCGATGAATGTATCGATTGGTTGTATGCGATATAACCTAGTTATCGAATCAAGGATTGATTTGATAAGCCGATACATTGAATATTAGTCGGTCATATGCGATATGACCGGATCGTTAAATCAAGTGTTGATATAATGATTTAATGCATAATTATATATTTGATATATTACTTTGCATTAACTAGTATTGGTTCACTTAAATTGATTTTCTCACTTGAAGTTCACAAGTTGTATATGTGATATACTTTTGTGCACTTGATTGTATCATGTTTGATGATACATGCATGTTTGTGTGTATGTTTAGTTTAAACCTTGGTTAAGTAAATGGTTAGGGTTTTGTTTAATTTATTTATTCATTTATTTATTTATTTCATTTTGGCAAAAAGAGAAATGGTGGCTTGCTTTGTTTTACATTGAAGCTTCATGAAGCTTTGAAAAAGTCTACCATTTTTGTTTTATGCCTAACCTAACCATTCACCTAACCTTAGTTTACTCTCTACACATAACCATGGTTGCAATATGATACTTAATATATTATTTTCTATTTTGAAAAAACTTATCATATTATCTTCTTCTTCTTCTCCTTCTTCAACATGAAGAAAACTTGCCTCCATCAATGGCAACTTGAGAAAAAGAGTGAGAAATCCAATTCTAAAGTGAACCAACTTTCTATTTCTTCATCCTCTACCACTTGCCAAGTAGTATAGGGTGTTTTCTTCATAAGTTTCATGGCTTGGTGAAGTTGGAGCTTGATCTAGTGTTTCCTCGACGTAGATCATCTTCGGCATCGAAGCCGACGACCAAGCCCGCTCATTTCTCCGATGAAGCCGACGCTAGAGCCCGGGATTCGATTTGGACAGCAAGGAGACTTCATCATGGAGCTATGGAGGTGGAGGACCGGATCTACAAAGGTTATATTTCCGTTCACTTAGTTAAGTTGTTAACTAGTTGCATGTTTCGCCTAAAATTCTAGTTAACGATCCGTATTAGGGTTTCTCGGCACATGAAAAATTTGAAATTGGCATGGCTGATGCCTTGTGAGACCTCATTAGCGTGCCTAAGAACCCTACAGTAGTATCAGAGCCTAGCTAGAGCCTTAGGCGAAGCGTAGACAGAGTTTGAACTCCGATCGAACCGAAACCCCAATTCCAAAATGCTCTCTGGACTTTTTTCAAAAACTGGGTTTTTTCCATATTAAAATCGCTTAAAAAATTCAGCAGGGAATTATAAGAATTACGGTGCAAAAATTACCAAAAGATATGTCTAAAGCGCGGCGGAACCGCGGCAGAAGCATGGCTTATGCGGCGGTTCCGCGGCCACATAATGACGTCAGCCTTCCAATTTTGCACAGTAATTCATTTCTTGAGGTGCTGAGTTTTCTGGGATTTTTTAATCTAAACTCAAGAGTTGAGTTTTCTGGGTTGTATTAGGGACTCGGTGTTTCGATCGGATTGTCTAATTTTGTCTGCGTGCTTTTCCGGATATTTTAGAATATGTTAAAAAGTTCGACCAGATGTAAATACCCACTTTTTCCCCTGTCGGGAAATTTCCAAGTGTTGGATCTTTCCGTAGTTTAATGACGTTCTAAGTAGTGCAAGTAACGCGATGGACCCTCTAGAAGACAACAAAGCTTAACTCGATTATGTGACCGTCTTGAACTGCCCTTTGAACCTTAGGGTTTGGGGTAGTACGGCGTGCCACATGTGAGGCGTTGGCTTAACCCTTCTACGGCTGGACCGTTGGTACTGAGACATGAAGTGAATGTTTTTAAACTTATTTAATGTGTTGATCTGTACTGGGAAAACTTGGGTGTTTGAATGTTCGATCGGAAAATTTGACATTTTCTAATTATCTGGGATGTGATACAATAATTGGAATTCACAAGTAGTTATGAGATAACAGAATGAATGTTATAAACATAGCAGTTTAGTCTCACTTGATCGGTTGCTACGGAATTTTGATGTGATCAAAAGTCCGTCGCAATCACGTAGCGTACGCGGATACTCGCCAGATAAACTTAATAAACAGCTACACCCCTTAGCCCCGACCAAGTGACTGTAGGAGAACCCCGTCGCCGAAAGCATCCGTCCGGGTGCTCACGGTAGCGGTGTTCTGCCTTGATGCACTTCGTCGACGGCGTCGGGGGTGCGGCCGCCTACTAAAGTTTGCGACGAGTATTCGATCAGGATGTTGGGAATCTTGTTGAATTGCCCGACTTGATATTGAAAACTGTTTTCGATTTTGAGACTAAAATGCGGGGTTTATAATAGTTAGGCATGCGATGTCTAAGTAATTCATTTGATTAGGCATGTGATGTCTAAGGAGGTTGCGGATTCCAACTGTTGTAGTTTTACACTTTCTTTTCTATGACCGTAAGTGTAATATGTGATATCGTCGGTTTCGTTGCTATATGTCAACGAAAATTGGGATACGCATATTTACTTACGTTGATGACATGTGATGTTATGTGTTGCTGGATATGTTATATTGGATCGTCGTGTTTGAATAGCCGGGAGTTTTTATGTGAGATGAGTGTTTTTCATTTTCATTCATGTAAAAACTTGTATGTAATATTCTTTTATTGGGGCACTTCCAGGTTGCGGAAGATGTCACCTTTTGTATATTATTTAATTTTCCGCACTAGGATAGACCCAAGGAGGAGAGCACAAGTAACCGGGTTCTGGAGTCCAGTGGGAGACCAACTCGAGGAGTCGAGTTCGGGTCTTCTAACTCCAGAATTGGTAGGGTTGCTTGCCGCTGTCGTAGGGGTCTAAAGGTGTGGGTTTGGCTATTCATCACGACCATGGAATCCGTATTTTATACTGGCTCGTATTGAAAACACGGACGTCCTAGTATATCCAATGTTTCATTTATTTCTTCTGCTGCGATATCTGTGATGTGATCATGTGATTTGTTCTGTGATGGATACAGTATATAGTATATATGATATATTATATAGACGTTACTTATGTTTTGCACTCGCGCTAGCCCTCCCCCGCTCTGCCGTTAGTTACCTAACCTAACGGTGCACGAGAGGACATCGAGGCGAATGCGGATGGCATAAGTGTACGTCGTATTTATCTGTGATGTTTAGGTACTTAAATGATGGGACTTCATTAATATGATTAATGAAAGAAAAAGAAACCTAAAGATGTTGTGGAATCGAATTTCAAAATTAAAACAGGTAGCTACAGTTCTTGCTTTGCACAGCGGTATATATGATATATCCTGCACCTTATTCGATGAAGAAAGGACCGAGATCCCTTCACCGGGAGTGACTCCTTTAGCAATAACTGGCAAATGCTACACACTCGGTTTGTCTTTTGATAGCTTCTATAGTTTCTGCTTTGCACAGTGATATATATGATATATCTCGTACTTCATTCGACGAGGAAAGGGCCGACGATCCCTTCACTGGGAGTGACCCCTTTAGCAAAACTAGAAAAGCCTAAAAAACACTCCATTTCAAAATTCATTCGATCCTACAATGATATCAAGTTCATTACGCAATAGGTTTTCAGAAAAACCTGTCGTAGCCCTCCGTCATTTCAGATAAGTAGTAGTTAGTATTCGTGCTACGTTTGTTGGCCTGCGTCAAGGCGTAGTGTGCGGTAGCTAACTAGTATTTATCTGCTTATGCATATGATGCAGATTGGATTAGGGTAGTCGTGCGACTTTGTTGGCCTGCGTCAAGGGTCGTGCGGGTTGGTTTAATTCAATCAGGAAATAACGGGTTGAACTTGACTAGCGCACTATGGTTTGTTGGCCTGCATCAAGGTCATAGGACGCTTGGGGCAAAATATTATCGGGAATTTCAAGTGTTGAAATTTGCAATGAGATTGCATACCTTCTATGAGATAGTTGGATCCTGATACCCGCTGCGAGTAAGAGTTACTACTGGAAGAGTTTTACACATTACAATTAGCCGATCAAGTAGGTGTCTAGATTGGTGTCAACGGGGTTACGCCTCTAGGAAAATGAGGTTTACATTAATTAGGTCCGTACGAAAGCACGGGGAACCTCCCTCAAAGTACCGACACTGGCCTGGCTGAAAGATCGACGAAGTTGTAGGGTGTAATTAATCCCGGCTAGTCTTTCCTTTTAGGGTTTGAAGGAAGATTTGATAAAAACCAGTGGGAGCCATCCTGATTAGATAAGATAATAACCAATCTATTCTTGCAAGAGCGCACGCTGAGTGTTTTCTTCTCTCTCTCTCCAGGTAGCGACCATATCACGCCTTAATCAAGATAATAATACGGAATATTGACCGAACCCGCTTGTTATACTAAGCTGGGGAACGTTGGTCCCGCTCCAACTTATAATTGTTATAAGACAGAGCAGGAAATTAGGGAATACCAGATTTCCCGTGCCGCCCAAACGAAGAAAGTGCATAAGATGCATCTCCTTCGTGTGTGTTCATTACAAAGAACTGTTTCTCAAATGTCCTCTACGTCCTGGGTATTTGATACCGGATCAGGATCCTAGATATGTAATCTGTTACATAGGGCTACAGATAGGTAGAGAACTGAGAACGGGTGATAAGTTTCATGAGACAGAAAATGGGGCAAGTGTTGCAGCCAAGTCTGTTGGTCACTGTCACCCTGTATCCCAAATACATTGATTCTGAACGAATGTTATTAGATACCGAACCTGATATACAAAATCATGTCAGTCTCTTTACTAGTAAAGAAATGATAAAATTTTGTATTGTTGGATAATGTTTTGAACATTTCCTATATCAAAAGTTGATCGGTTCAGGCACGTTATCTAAAAGCATTGATCTTCTAAATCAAACTACAGTTCTTAGTGTACAGAACACACACAAGAAGAAAAGTTCAGAAATGAACGAATCCTTCTTGAGGTATTGTAGACTAGGTCATATCAATGCGACCCGACTAGCTCAAGTTATATAAAGATGCATATTTAAATCAGTTTGAATTTACATCTTGTGAAACTTTCCAGTCATGTCACAAAGATAAGATGACCATAGCTCCGTTTACTGGAAACAGAGAAAGAGTTAGTGAACTCCTGGGATTGATACATGTTGATGTATAAAGGTCCCCTGTCTACACATGCCAAAAGCGGTTCTTTGTACTTCATTAAATTCTCTGATGATCTCTTTATATTCAGACATATGTTCCTATTGAAACACAAGTCCGAACCTTTTGAGATATTTATAGAATATAAGTTGGAAGTAGAGAACCAAAATACGGGTATAAGTATTATGTCCTTTAATGAGATCAGGGAGGAGAATACTTAAGCACGGAAATCCTGGACTATTCTAAAGGAGAATGAGATTCTCTCTCAGCATTACTCCTCCGTATACACCATAGCACGATGGTATATCGGGGCGGAGCAATCACACCCTATACGATAAGGTGCGCTCTATGATGAGTACTACTGAGTTACCTTTTTCCTTTTGGGGGTTATGCACATGAGAAGCTGCATACCTATTGAATTGGGTTCAAATCAAATCAGTTGCCTACCACTTCATATGTGATATGGAAAGGGATGAGCCCATATCTTAAGTTAGTTAAGATTTGGGGTTGTCCGGCCTATGTCTAAAAGCAAAATCCGGACAAGCTCGAGGCAAGGTCTGTTATGTAGAACTGGAAATGTTCCAGCCATACAAACTGCAGCTGATGATTTGATAGAACCAAAGGATTCCGTAGATTCCAACGAACCTCAGCCTCTCCGCCGATCTAGTAGGGTTCCTCACCCACCTGAGAGATGCTTCGGTTTCTCTATGACAGTGGGAGCAAGGATTGCATCATGAGATGATGACCTAACTAGTTTCGAGCTGGCCATCAGGAGTAAGACTCTGTCAGAATGGCTGGATGCTTAGCGATCTGAGATGGAATCCTTATACACCAACAAAGTATGGACTTTGGATGCTTTATCTGAAGGGTTAAATCCCCATCAGGAGCAAGTATATCTTGAGAAGATTACTTGGTGTACATGGAAGAGTTGAGACTTTCAAAGCTAGACTTGTTAAAGGTCTATATCATTGACCAGGTATGGATTATGATGAAACCTTTGCTAAGTAGCTATGCTTAAGTCCATCCAGATCCTACTTGCCACGGCTACATACCATGACTACGATATCTGGTGGTTGGGTGTCATGACATCTTTTCTAAATGATGTTTTAGAAGAGGGCGTCTATAAGTACACAGCCAGAGGGCCTCGTAGACAGTGCGAGCAGCGAAAACGTATGCAAAATGTTTTATGTGATAAAGCAGGCATCGCGGAGTTGGAACATCTATTTTGATGGATTAGTCAAAGAGTTTGACATCATCAAAATGGTAGATGAACCTTGTATAAACAAAAAGGTAGTAGGGAGTATGTTGACGATCCTCGTAGAGTACGTGGATGACATACTCTTGATAGGGAAGGAGTTTCCTATGCTACGCTCGATCAATCTCCGCTTATCACAATGATTCTCCACATAGGATCAAAATGATACCTTTTAAATCCTAGGTTTTGGATCTATGAGATAGATCTAAATGGATGTTAGGATACTCACTAGTTGTAGTGAGATGGTATCAATCGATCCTGGGGAGGATCACTGGAAGTGTTCCAGGGTGATAAGGACGACTGAATGTCAGTCACAGGCATTGTCTTTACCCTAAGTAAAGGGACGGTATGTTGGAAGAGTTCCAAGCTAGATACCGTGGCATACTAGACGATTAAAGGCAAGATAAATCGCTACTTAAGATGCTACCAAAGAGGCTGTCTGGGTGTATATTTGTTCATGAGATGAACTTAGTTCCTACCATTGTTAGATAATGGAGTTGTGGCTTATGCCAAGGAACACCGGTCCCATCAGTGATCCAGACATATTCTAAGGCAGTATCACCTGATCATGGAGATAGTTGATCTCCAGGGTGATCGAGGTTAGGAGAGCGGACTCAGAGGATAACACGGCGGATCCACTCACAAAGGCCTTTTCCCAGAGAGAGACTTTTATGGGATGGTTGAGTATGAGATAGTACAACCACTGCTATCAGATGGCCCTAGTGCAAGTGGGAGATTGTTAGTTATATGTATGCCCTAGAGGCCATTACTATACATAGGATGTATATTGTAGTGGATGCTGGGACATATATAGGGAGGACTTTCTTGCTCGACATGATAGTATGCTATCTGGTTACTCTTTACCTTAATGTGTACACTGATTGTCTCTCTGTTACATGTTGGTAAAGCCCTTAGGATGTGTACTTGACTACCTGGACTATGATGCGGATCATACTAGTGGGGACATGGTAGTCCATAAGTACATCCTTCAAGGTCCCTAGTCGTGGGTGTATCGAGACGGGGCATCGATATACCAGAGTAGACTAGCATATACCTTCTCGACCCATACAGATGGGCGATGGATGATCCAATATCCATTGGTGTTTGACATCAGAGATGATATACGGGTGCTCAGTGGAGACTGGGTATACTGGACGGACTCGCCGAGAACTCCCAGATGGTATTATACCTCACGTCAGATGGCAGTTCTCTGGTGACACTGGTACAGAGTAGTCTGTTGACCCGAGATCGTCATAGAGTCTTGTGTGGTTCCCACTGTGATTTGATTTCCACCTTACCACGTCCAAGAGGGCGTGCAAAATGGTAGTTTTTGGGTACAGTCCCGAATCACATGGAGGCAATGAGCGATAAGAGGGGATTTGTCTCTCCCGGTTTAGGGAGTTGATGTTGCGCTGTGTTCGATTGGCTATAACTGGAAATCCCTGGCAAGGGTTGCTGAGATTTACTGGTAAGTGTTACCTGTAGTTTATCGAACTGTTATAGACCTCATATCGACATGACTTATCGAGCTATTGGGGTCTGACGTTTACCACCCCTAAGCGAGATATGCGACATATCAGACGACGAGACCGGACTGTGCGGTAAGTGTTACTGGTTGGATTCACAGGAGTGTGAGCGGGCTTGCTCGTTGATCTTTTGATCGCTCAATACCCCGGTGGCCGTTACGTTTAGCAGACCGCTTGCGGCTTGTGGGTGCTTGATATGATCATCACCTGCTGCCGGCGTATTGAAGAGTCTTTAGAGTCCTACACAGAGGTTTCCTGGCTCAAGCGAAACGAAATAGGAGCGCATATGAGATATGTGCAGGACCGAGAATAATGCGTGTATGTGATACCGTATTCTATTCTCACGATGAATGTATCGATTGGTTATATGCGATATAACCTAGTTATCGAATCAAGGATTGATTTGATAGGCCGATACATTGAATATTAGTCGGTCATATGCGATATGACCGGATCGTTAAATCAAGTGTTGATTTAATGATTTAATGCTTAATTATATATTTGATATATTACTTTGCATTAACTAGTATTGGTTCACTTTAAATTGATTTTCTCACTTGAAGTTCACAAGTTGTATATGTGATATACTTTTGTGCACTTGATTGTATCATGTTTGATGATACATGCATGTTTGTGTGTATGTTTAGTTTAAACCTTGGTTAAGTAAATGGTTAGGGTTTTGTTTAATTTATTTATTCATTTATTTATTTATTTCATTTTGGCAAAAAGAGAAATGGTGGCTTGCTTTGTTTTACATTGAAGCTTCATGAAGCTTTGAAAAAGTCTACCATTTTTGTTTTATGCCTAACCTAACCATTCACCTAACCTTAGTTTACTCTCTACACATAACCATGGTTGCAATATGATACTTAATATATTATTTTTTATTTTGAAAAAACTTATCATATTATCTTCTTCTTCTTCTCCTTCTTCAACATGAAGAAAGCTTGCCTCCATCAATGGCAACTTGAGAAAAAGAGTGAGAAATCCAATTCTAAAGTGAACCCACTTCCTATTTCTTCATCCTCTACCACTTGCCAAGTAGTATAGGGTGTTTTCTTCACAAGTTTCATGGCTTGGTGAAGTTGGAGCTTGATCTAGTGTTGCCTCGACGTAGATCATCTTCGGCATCGAAGCCGACGACCAAGCCCGCCCATTTCTCCGATGAAGCCGACGCTAGAGCCCGGGATTCGATTTGAACAGCAAGGAGACTTCATCATGGAGCTATGGAGGTGGAGGACCAGATCTACAAAGGTTGTATTTCCGTTCACTTAGTTAAGTTGTTAACTAGTTGCATGTTTCGCCTAAAATTCTAGTTAACGATCCGTATTAGGGTTTCTCGGCACATGAAAAATTTGAAATTGGCATGGTTGATGCCTTGTGAAACCTCATTAGCGTGCTTAGGAACCCTACAATATCTGCAGAAGACTGTCTCTGAACTGCGCACAACTGGAACATGCTAACCCCGGGCCTACGACTCCAGTATCTGCTACCACAATCGCCTTGGGTAATAAAGGATCTCACAAACACAATCCTCCACACGTTCCATCCAACGGCGCTGTCTCAACAATCAAAACCCACTGCAGGAAAATGTACATTAAGCTCTGCTGGTCTGTGAAAATCTGACACGACTCTCGAACAAGTAGTGTCTCCAAATCTCCAACGCGCTACCACCGCTGCCATCACCAGATCACGAGTGGGATATCCTACTCGTACTTCCTCCAAATGTAGGGAAGCAAAAGCGATAACTCTATAGTGTCACCTCAGTACACAATCGATCCCCACTCGCGAAACATCACAGTTAAACAATAAAGTCACCCGAACCAGAAAGCAAAGAAAGAACTGATGCAGTTCTTAACCGAGTCTTCAACTGCTGAAAATCTCTGCACGCATGCCTCAGTCCAAAGAAAAAGATCCTCCCTTCTGGTCAGTCCAGTCAACGGTGCAGCACTACACTAGCAATCCTGCACGAAACGTCAGTAAAAACCTACTAAGCCCAAAATCTGCGGACCTTTTTCCCGGATATAAGTATGGGTCAAAGCTATATGGCCTCGATCCTCCTCGGGTCCATATAAAAACCGTCTCCCGTAACTACTAAACCTAGGAGTCAACACAACAAGCCTGACGGAACACTCCGAGAATATAGCAAACTGTTGGGGCTCTCCCAATGTCTGCAAAACAAATCCTCAAGTGTTACTCATGTTCCTCAAGACACATTGAATAGACTAGAATGTCATCAATGACACAACAATAACTGGTCGAGGAATGGCCTGAAGAACTCTGGTTCATCATATCCACGATTGCTGCTAGGGCACTCGTGAGTCCAATGACACCACCAAAACACAAAAAGCCTGTAGCACGCACAAGGCAGTCATTGGAATGTCATCACTCCGAACCCGCAACAATGATGACCTAATCCCGAACAAACTTAGAAAAAAAAAGTCTCGCACTCAAGAGCTGATCTAGAAATCGTCAATGCGAGGTAAGGATACCTATCCGCACCGTAAGCCAGTTAAATTGATGATCAATCAATACACAACCTCAATCTTCCATCTTTCTCCTTGACGAACAGAAATAGGAGCTTCCCAAAGCGAAACACTCAGACACACAATCCTCCCAACCAACAACTCTGCAGTTGATCCTTAAGCTCCCTAAGCTTCGCCGGCTCATCTGGAACAACGTCGGAAAACTCTCGCACGAAAGGAAACCGGTCCAACAAACCCACTGTGGCTATGGTATCACGAATGAACGCCAAGAATCCTCGACATCTTCTCCTCAAAAGCCGACAAGCGAAAAAGGCTGAATTCAAGCTATGAGAGGCGGCACCACTGTCCCCCCTGCATTATAAGAACTGACTTGCCGGGAAAACAAACCTGATTGTTCTCTCGTGGAAGTCCACAGACGCCTAGCATGTATCTAACGATTCCGTACCCAGGAGAACGTCAAATCCAACATCTCTAGAAGGATCAAAATGACGGACGAATCTCTATCTCCTATCCGATTGGCACACGACCGAAATACGTGTCGCGCACCAAAAGAATCGCTGACAGAAGTTAACACAACAACGGCTGATCTAACTAACACGACTCTCCTCGTCCCAAACCTCTGCTACTCCCACGACGGTCACGGAAGCTGTCTCGACGACTAGGCCTCTGTCTCTAGGCTGATTCACCGGTACGAGTCCTCCACTGTTCCGGAACTCTCAAAGTCTCTGGAATACGCGTCTCATCAACTAGGGCTGCATCTACTGGTGCTATGTAGGTGACGAAATACTGTGTGCTGATCGCAAGGAACAACTGGGTAGCAGGGTTGACAACCTCCTGTCGCTGCGCTCGAATGGCCTCAACCAAAGAACTCATCGTCTGGGGCATGTCCTGCATCTCTGCCGCAAGCCTAGCAATACTATCTGTCAAAGGCGGATCCTTCTGTTCTTGTGCAACGAGCATGCCATCCTAGTCAGTCCTCGTCCCACCCGAGTCTACTCTGACCTCGGCCCTCGCTGCATCACTCTGAGTTCCCATAGTCGTCGGCGGCAAAGGATATAAATAGAGATAGGATTCGATATGAAAACGGAAATCGAATCACAAGGATATGAATCATCAAGAAAGGAATTTCAAGCAATTTGTACTTAGATCACTTTAGGCGGAGTACCGCATCGTGAGTATGTTGCAGACATACACACACTACGTTACTCTGCTTAAGCTACCTACTCTATCATACAAAGGTCATCCTACACACCGAAAGGTAAAAACCTAGCGCTTTGATACCAACTTTTTCACGACCCGAAATTGGCACGTGACGGCCCTATTACTACGCAACGTCTCCAGGTGTAACGCAGTAAAAGAAAACCAAAACCCAGAAATCTAAACCATCAAAAGTAATAAGAAATAATAGCATTTTCAAACCCCTTTGAATTCTCAACCCAAATTCTTTAAAAGTCTAACTTATTTCCTTTAAAGTTTTGACAGCACCTCCTTTATAAAACATGCCCCCAAAATGGGTACAACATAAATATAAAGTAAAGCATCCCCAACGGGAGCAAATCCACATCAAAAGGCGGAAAACAACCACCACAAAAGATATACGACGCCGTAGCGAAGGAAGAGACGATATAAATAAAACTGCATAAAAACCTCCAAGTCACAAAATAATATACAATATCGTCCTCACATCAAGTCTCTAAGTCATACAAGATAATGGTAGATGAAGAGTACATGTTACAACGAATACACAACAAGCAACATTGGATAACCGCAAAACCTACCTAATCAAAACTGCACACTGTCAGGCGAAGCGGTATCCGCAGCAAAGGTGATACGATGGATGAAAATAGCCCTGCCTCTGACTATCCTGAGGAACACCTGCAAACACTGTGGCACAACGGGGTGAGTTGCCAACTCGTGAATAGTAAATAACATATGCAGGTAATCGCGAGTATGCACGTACAACGCGAATCTAACATAAGCATCTAATAGCCATGAATGGTCATATGTAATGCAAGAATCATGAAAAGTACACTAGCAGGTACAATTAATACATGAAACAATAATAGTATGACAATCTGTATGCAGCATCATGTAAGGTATTATATCGGTACTACTAATACATGAAGAAACGATATGAATAAAGGTAGGTAAATGCAACAGTCATGGAAGGTACTCTAACAGGTACACCAATTCATGAAACAGTGCATAATCAGTAAATGTAGAGTAAGGAATGAAACATATCATCTCCGCGGAATCCTGACATCATGGTAGGATCAAAATCCATCAAGACAATCTAAATCCAAATTTCCTCAAATCAGCTCCCAAATTGGCTATCATATCAAGTAAGTCTAACATATCCTTAATGTACAACATCAAGTAAATCTCATATATCCCGAATGTACAATATCAAATATATCCCGTATATCCTGAATGTACAATATCAAGTAGATCTCACATATCCCGTATGTACAATATCAAGTATATATCTCGTATATCCTGAATGTACAACATCAAGTAGATCTCACATATTTCGTATGTACAATATCAACATATCTCGTATGTACAATATCAATTATATCTCGTATATCCTGAATGTACAACATCAAGTAGATCTCACATATCCCATATGTACAATATCAACATATCCCGTATGTACAATATCAAGTATATCTCGTATATCCTGAATATACAACATCAAGTATATCTCGTATGTACAATATCAAGTATATCATGTATATCCTGAATGTATAGCATCAAGTAGATCTCACATATCCCGTATGTACAATATCAAGTATATCTCGTATATCCTGTGTGTTTTCATGAATAAATATGATGATGTATATATAAATTGATATCAATACACATATATTAGCGTCCCATTCCACTAATATTGGTGTAAAGGCATATATAACAGCATCCCATTCCACTGTTATATATACTTAGGAGTAAAATATCATGAAAACAATGTGTCAAGTATAGATACAGAAAGGTTGATCTATCAGGTGCTGTCTCTATGATTGGCCCCCGATAGGTACGTATCATACGCTATCCCGAAAGCTCGAGTGCCTAGCTCTGACCCTCGCCTCTCGACGTATCCATACACACATGATTCCTGTCGGTATCCCCATGATAACCGCCGAGTCATTGGTAATATCACCGGAAAGTATGGTTCCCATACTAACTCATCCCCTAACTGAGATTCTTTCCCCAGGGTACCTCCGGGCCCCACCATGTACCCGCACACGGATCCCTCCTTTCCTCACGTAGGGTATATATATATATATATATATATCCGAATTGATAAATTTCATGGAGGCTGCTGAAATATCATATCAAGGGAAACCGGGTTTTTCAAATAAGGCATAATTCCATGAAACTACCACGGTCCCCAAATCCAGAAAACATCATGAAAAATCCATATCTCAATGCAAAAATCCATGACTATAATATACGCATCAAAAATCTGAAATGCGAGAATAAAAAGGAAAAGCCGCAATTAACTGTAACAAGTTAATATAATATCATGCGGTTCCTAATCTTTCCAATTCTAAATGACATCAAGTAAAGGTAAACATATAGCTATAACCAGGTGTATATGTAAACATAAGGTATTGCAAGATATAGACATCTGATGTAATATACCCCCTGGGTATAAGTGAAGTATGTGAGCAAGGTATACCTGTAGTTATGTCACGAAGTGTGTATGTACCTATCGCTAATGGTACAGTACTCTATAGGTATACAGGTAACTAGCATGTAATATGTCAAGGCATATGTATAAGCATGTAGGTATACAGGTATGCTATAAGTCATATGCATAAAGAAATATGAATCAATGTCTCAATGTCCCTAACCAAACCATAGCATTTCTATATGTGGGTTGTGCGTGACATGGCAATTATTGACGGTGTGTGTGGCATACAATCAGTGCTCATGCATCATGAGCCGTCAATAATAGTGCAGTGTCCTAAGGATACTAGTCCAAGCACAACAATTTACTAAGCAGTAGGGTAAATGGGCAATTCTAAATATGACATAGAATATGCAACAAGTTAAGTCATTTCTAGCACAGGCGCATAACGTCATGCGGGTGATTCCCCTATAGATGTTTAATCTACTCACCAACGCTCCTGGCTAAGTGAAGCCAACCACTCGTTTTCTCCTGGTAGCAGTGTCCGAAGTCCCCGCCTGCGAACCTACCACATCAAAACAATAAAGCAAGTATATATTAATAATAGACCCAAAACACGCACAAACTACATTTAACTAACACAACAACACAAAACATACTCTCAAGTGTTCGTATTGTGGCTAACGTACGTAGCGACACGACGAAACCATCCCAAGAGCAAAACCAGCACAAAGTGAACGGACCGTGTCGGATAACGTATCGCGCGTAGTCGTATTTCTTGAAACTACCTATGTGATCCCAGATTTTTTAGACAGAGAAAACTCAATAACTAAACAAGACCAAACATAACTAAACCAAAGCAGAGAGCTACCCTCAAAAACCCAAACCCCAACTCAAACCCACGGCCGATGTCGCCGGAATTCCTTCGAGTCGTCGCCGGCCAAGTCCGAGCCCCATGGGTTATTGCTCCAGGTGAGGTCCTATGGTCACAGGTACAACACAACTACTTTGTTTGGTTTTCTAGAAAAATCTCGGGGTCACAACTGGTCACAGATATCACAAACCGACACTAAAAATATGATATTACGCACAAATCCTAACTTTACACTATCTAAACTGAAATAAAAAGGCTGCACATCACTACCACAACATAATGAATGAATAGAGATCATACCTATCCTCAAGAACACAAAGATCCAAGCTATCCAATCTCCTATGCAACCAAGAGGCAAAAACCAAGAAAAGATGTGATTTTGATGAAGTTTGTGATGTTTTGTGATGGACTTTTGTAGAAATGGTGAAGAGAATCTAAGTGTTCAGTTTGCAATAGAAAGAGATGAAGAATTTAGTGAGAAAGAATGAGAGAGTGTAAGGAAAAGAGAGAGGCAGGTGAGTGTAGGGTGAAAGTGAGAGGTGAGTGCACCAAATGCATTAATACACCATTAAAGCCTTCACACTAAGTCACCTTGCCACCTCTCACACAAACAAAACCATGCTAAATATATCTCTTCTCACTAAACAAATATCAAGGATTAAAGCAAATGGTCGATTTAAAATAAAGGACTTGAAAAGGGTTAAGTGTAGGGTTAAGTGTCATGGTTGCTAATACTAGTTTAGCACAAACAAACCCTCACTTTTACGTGCACACGTGCGTGCGTGCCCATAACAAATAATATTAAAATAATAATTAAATGTTATAAAATATGAGGAACACGAATTGGTAAACTTTTTATAGTGAACCCGAATTAACGTCTAAACGAACACTAACCGAAATCTAAGGCGTTACAATAGAACCCTCTGGTCGATTTCTATTGCGTTTATACTTTTTATGAGTGTAGAGGTATCTAAAGAAAATATGTTGAATAAATAAATATGGGCATACAGGACAACAATAATTTTAAAAATTGCGCGAAACGAAAAATTCCACGTACCTCTCGACGGGATATATCCATCAATATTGTACCGGTCAAGCTAACTTAGCCTCAGTTGCAAGATGAACGGTCAGGTGTATTATGATATTGAAGAATGACGGTGAGAAAATACGCTCAAACTTGCAAAGTATCAACGTAATAGAATTTTCTAATTTATCCAACGTCACAACATCCAATGTTTTAGCGCATAACTCTCTGAAATAACAACATAGGTCGTTGATTACTAGACCAACCGATTCGGGGAGAGAAGTCCTGAGGGCTAATGGGAGAAGGTGCTCCACGATAACATGGTGATCATGACTTTTCAGCCCATCGATCTTGACTTTCACAATTTTTATCTTCTTGCTGAATGATCCTGAGACCTGTGGTAACTTTCAAATCATGCAACACCTGTAGGAATCTTTTCTTCTCTGGTTATGACATATGATAAGCGGCATTGGGAAGTACAAACTTGCCTAGTTTACCCGCTACCGGTTTAGAATGCAATTCACTTCTTATTTCCCAGTCCTGTAGATCCATCCGAGCATTGAGGTTGTCTTTCGATTTCCTGTCTTTATAAACAAGCAAGTTGAGTATGTGCTCGGATACTCCGTTCTCTATATGCATGACGTCCAGACAATGACACACTAAATTTGTTAACCAGTACGGAAGCTCGAAGATAATGCTTAACTTGTTCAAGAATAATGGTTTGACCTGTTTTGTCGGATCCAACCCGTAGGTCACATTATTGTAACCATCCCACTGAGCAGTCACGTCCTCTCCGGGCAATCGGGATGGAGGTCCAAGAAGCTCCTGAGGACCATCAAAGTGAACAGCGTCTAACCTGTAGGGGTGGTCTAGAGGCAGGAAACGTCGATGGCCGCAATAACAAACCTTCCTGCTAAAATTCAAGAATTTCGATGTTGTATGTTGATGACTGTCACGACCCACCCCCAATACAAAGAGTATTGTCCGCTCTGGCCGAAGCCGTACGCCTTTATCCTTTGGAGTGACCCGGACCCGACCAGGGGCCACATCCCAGGAGGTCACCCATCCCAGGACTTCCCTAGCTCGAGCACGCTTAACTATAGAGTTCTCAAACTCCTGTAGTTCCAGTTCACTGAAAAGGAGCCTCTGTATTGAAGAGTGACATCAATCCATTTATAGTACAGATCTGTCCTCTTTCGGAATGTATTCCGAAGATTCCCCATTGTTTTATAGTGGGTCCTCATGCTTATCTAGTATAAATGGGTTCTGTCATGACCCACCCCTAATACAGAGAGTATTGTCCGCTCTGGCCGAAGCCGCATGGTTTTGTCCTTTGGAGCGAACCGGACACGACTAGGGGCCACATCGCAGGAGGTCACCCGTCCCAGGACTTCCCTGGCTCGAGCACGCTTAACTACGAAGTTCTCAAACTCCTGTAGTTCCAGTTCATTAAAAAGGCGCCTCTGTAATGAAGAGTGGCATCATTCTATTTATAGTACAGATCTGTCTTCTTTCGGAATGTATTCCGAAGATTCCCTATTGTTTTATAGTGGGTCCCCATGCTTATCTGGTATAAATGGGTATACAGGATAACACCTGGGGTATTACATTCTCCCCCACTTAGAACAATGGTTCATCCTCGAACCACAGACCTACTATTGAGGAACCAGCTCTAATACCATTCTGTCACGCCCCACGCCCAATACAGAGAGTATTTTCCGCTCTGGTCGAAGCCGCACGGTTTTGTCCTTTGGAGTGAACTGGGCCCGACCAGGGGACACATCCCAGGAGGTCACCCATCCCAGGACTTCCCTGGCTCGAGCACGCTTAACTACGGAGTTCTCAAACTCCTGAAGTTCCAGTTCACTAAAAAGGCGCCTCTGTATTGAAGAGTGGCATCATTCCATTTATAGTACAGATCTGTCCTCTTTCGGAATGTATTCCGAAGGTTCCCTATTGTTTTATAGTGGGTCCCCATACTTATCTGGTATAAATGGGTATACCGGATAACACCTGGGGTATTACAATGGCAATGAGGACATGCTTTGTGACCATGTACGGACCAATCCGATAGCATTCCATACGCAAGAAAGTCATTAATTGTCCACATTAAAGTCGCACGCAGTATGAGGGTTGTATTTATGTTTGCATCGTAAGTCTCTACACCATCAATGAACAAAGATTTTAACTCCTCGATCAGAGGTCGGAGATAGATGTCGATATTGTTTCCCGGTGAGTTTGGTCCGTCGATAAGAAGAGGCATCATAAAGTATGATTGGTCCATAGCCAACCAAGGCGACAGATTATAATTTATCATTACAACGGGCCATGTGCTGTGGCTTCCAGCCATATAGTTGAATGTGCAGAAACCATCACTAGCCAGTCCGAGCCTGACATTGCGAGGATCGCTACTGAATATTGTGTGCTTCCTATCAAAATCCTTCCATGCTGGTGAATCTCTTGGATGGCTCATTTTTCCATATTCACTTGGAAGAGCACGGTGATGTCAAATGATTGCCTCGGCTGTTTTCTTTCACCTAAATAGCCTCTGCAGCCTCTGTGTTATGGGAAAGTATCGTTCTATCTTGACAGGTATATCGGGCATCTTATCAGAATCTTTCGGCTTATACCTGGCCTCTCCGTTTGTTGGACACTCTTTCAAATCTGAATTCTCTTTTCGGTACAACACGCAATTTTTAGGACATGCTTGAATCTTCTCACACTTCAGACCCAAATCAGACATCATCTTCTGGGCTCCGTACCAGCTGTCGGGCACGTTATTTCCCGGGGCATAAAATCTTTCAAGAACGAAAGAAGCATTATGAATGACTTGTTTCTCCATCTATTTAGGCACTTAATCTGGAAAAGTTGGACGAACCATGAGAGCGTGGAATACTTTGCATTCTCATAAATTGGTTTTCTAGCATAATTCATGAAATTTTCATATTTATCCGCACGCGGTCCTTGACCCGAAAGAATGTCATCTTCGGTACGAATAGATTCACCTAGGGCAGCCTCTACCATATCCTCCATTTCTTCTGATGGAAAGAAATTACCGTCATCTTCTTCTGCCACATTATCGTATTCTCCTTCTTCTCCTGCCGCATTATCGTCTTCTCCTTCTTCTTCTGCCGCATTACTGCGTTCTTCTCCTTCCCCGTGATATAGCCAAATTGTATAAAGTCTAGTAAAACCATATTTTACGATATGAAGCTCTGCCAATTCTACCTTCTGCCAGTACTTATTCCACATCTATTGCACGGGCAGAGAATCTTCTCTATCACGATCTTATTATGTGCGCGTACAAATTCAATAAAAGCAGCAACTCTTGCGACAAACTTAAGTTGCATACGTTGTTGCCAATCCACATACATCCAGTCCTTAATTTTGACGTACTCATGGGCCATGTTAGACTGTATAACACATAAATTGTAGGTTATGATGACTATATTGAGAAATCTAAGAATGGGATGGTTACTGACAAAGGAGAAAATCCATGTATATGCTTTGTGTGTGCGTTTATCGTTGAAAAGAATAAATTATCGATAATCAGAGTTAGATTCGAGGATACTCATGTATGAGAATATGAAAGTTTCATATTATCATCGAATATCATATATTGGTTTTAACTTGAACATCTTGAATCACTCTCTAATGATACGTTTGTTGTGTATTGTTGTTGTATGTGTGTATTTCGGCTGTCGGGGGTAAGGCTTCTATCCCATTAAGATTGTATAGAGCGGACACCTATTCGCTTGTGCTTTCAACCGTTTCGAGTAAATTTCGGCAGCACCTCCCCGCTGTTCTCCGAGTACACTGTAAAAGAATAGATAATCATTTCGAAGATGTGAAACAACGTTGAAATGAACATCTAATCTATCTTTGTACATGGAGAACCAGCGGAAAAGTACCGACGAAATATCTCGAAACAGATGAAAACACAAGTGAATGAAGGTGTTTGCTTTATACATTCCTAACTTGTCCACACGGGACAAATCTATCGGTTATCATACGATTGAATCTTCTCGTCACATAGACTACACGATGGTTGTTAGTATCGAGCTATACCGTCCGATATTTAACAACCTTCGTATAGTTCTATGTCACGACGAACATCGAACGTATGTTAACCGATAGACGAGGACTAAGTGGGTCTTTGAGTTTCATATATGAGTATCGATGAGAATATGAAAGTTTCATATTATCATCGAGTATCATATATTTGTTTTAACTTGAACATCTTGAATCACTATCTAATGATGCGTTTGTTGTGTATTCTTGTTGTATGTGTGTGTTTCTGCTGTCGGGGGTAAGGCTTCTATCCCATTATGAATGTATAGAGCGAACACCCATTCGCTTGTGCTTTCAACCGTTTCGAGTAAATTTCGGCAGCACCTCCCCGCTGTTCTCCGAGTACACTATAATAGAATAGATAATCATTTCAAAGCTGTGAAACAACGTTAAAATGAACATCTAATCTATCTTTGTACACGGAGAACCAGTGGAAAAGTACTGACGAAATATCTCGAAACAGATGAAAACACAAGTTAATGAAGGTGTTTGCTTTATACATTCCAAACTTGTCCACACGGGACAAATCTATCGGTTATCATACGATTGAATCTTCTCGTCACATAAACTACACGACGGTTATTAGTATCGAGCTATACCGTCCGATATTTAACAGCCTTCGTATAGTTCTATGTCACTACGAATATCGAACGTATGTTAACCGATAGACGGGGACTAAGGCGCTTTGAGTTTCATATATGAGTATCGATGAGAATATGAAAGTTTCATATTATCATCGAGTATCATATATTGGTTTTAACTTGAAAAACGTGTCGTTGAAACAAATTATTGTTCTCCACGTTGCACTCTCTTAACAATGGTACATGCATTAAACAACATATAAGAGCTATCTATAACAACTCTAAACTTTCACCTGTTGGGTTCAACAAAAAGGTTTTTGATATAACAAACATAACCTTCCTCAATTTTTCCCTTGAATCAATATGAAATTAATAGTGTCCATATGACACAATGGATATATTTTCCACATAAAAGGAAAAAGGCAAACAATAGTAAAGCAATTGTAATTCTATCAACTATCCAGACTGAAAAAGAATAAATAGCAAACTAAAAATTAATCACTAATGAAAAACAAACAAAAGTGTATCATTACAACCAGCAAATTAAAGGACCATAAAGAAAACAACAAAGATTTAATTCTCATCTATGACAATTAAATAGGTGCTCAAGTATTTGCCATCTAAATTAGACATGGACGAAGCGATTTAATATGTAAGTCATGAAAGTTGACGGTCTTCACGCAAGTACATGTATATGCTTGTAAAAACGAATTTATCCAACCCTATGTGGAAGATGCCTATGCAAACAATGTAAAAATCCATTAATCTAATGACCTTACATAGTTTCAACTTGGTAATCTAACTAGTATTAATTTATGCCAAAAACAGCCGACTTTAGATGGGATCAATCTTATATGAGCTCACTTTTGATTACGGCTTCAAATTTTACATTCTTGCAAAGCCTTAAGCACCCACTAGTGTTCACAAAGAATATGTTAAAGATGAAAATGCCCTGAGCTAATGAAATGCTAGAGCCTCAGCCCCAGCCGAACCCCAACCCCAACACCAAACCCCAACCGAACCCTAACCCTAACCCTAACCCCAACCCCAACCACAGCCGAACCCCAACCCCAACACCAAACCCTAACCCTAACCCTAACCCCAACCTAACGCCAACCCCAACCCCAACACCAACCGAACCCTAACCCTAACCTAAACTGAACCCGATGCCTAACCCTAACCCTCATCCCTACCCGAACCCTGAACCCTAGCCCTAACATCATCAAAATTATGTTTAATTGGAGATTTACTAACCTATAGGCAGTGGAGGAGATGACGGAGACGGTTGGCTGTCGACGACACACGCAATCGGCGACGAAGAACTCGACGAGGAAGAACGAGGGCGGTGGCGGGCCGCGAACGGAGGGCGGTGGCGACGACGAGAAAATTGGAGACGCGGGAACGGGAATGAGAATTTTGGGAATTTTGGGAACGAGGAAAGAGATCGAGGCGTAGGGCATTTCTGTGCCTTTTTTTATTAAATTCCCATTTAGATACCCCTACGGACTTATCCGTAGGTCATTGGTTTGCGGCTCCATAGGGCCAAACAAAAAATTACGATTTAATATTTTTAAATTAAAACGTCGGGCACCGTAGGGACAACCATTGGGCCCTACGGCTTAGTCCGTAGGGGCAAGAAAAATCTGCCCCTATAAATTCCATTATCCGTAGGGGTAACCCCATATTGTAGTAATGGTATAGGTGCTAAGACATACTTTCAATTTTATTCTTAGGGATGTTTATTGATGATTTTGGTTTAACCTGGTTATTCGAATGTTGTAATAAGTGTTATTGGGCTTTGCTATTATTTTTAAACTTCTGTATTTATTATCAATTTGTTTGTAATTATGCTTAACGTATTCAAGTCGAGAAGGGGTGCTTCTTGTTGTGGATACATGCGGGTCTTTATCGCTCTCGCTCCTTATCTGTTGGGAAGTGGGAAGTGATACAAGTTCTCCTTCATTGGATAGAATATTAGATGAAGCATCATTCTTTTGCATAACATGGTTGACGACATTGATATCAACGTTGGTACATGCAATTTTCTCAGTCTTTTTTCGGATTTGATAGCGAATGTGTACATCATAATTTCATTGCTCGTTTTTCTCCTCAGTCAATGGTTTTCGACTTATATCTTTCAATTGTTTTCTATCTTGGGAATTTGAAGGTCCGCCATCTTAACTCAATGCAAAACTATTGCACTACATGCTCATCATTTTATCCGCTAGCCAAAAAAAACACTAATAATTTTTACCCCTAACGACCTATGACGTTGATGGAGGTCAACAAACCATAGGCCGCTAGTCAGGTTCAACCCGTCATTTCTTGATCGATTCGAACCCACATACACAAACCCTTGACAGATGCCAAGAAGAATGTGTGATTGCCCCTACCGATCGCATCAACATGATGCAAATAAATAATACCTAGCTATCGTACAATGTTCCTTGATGGAGGTCAACAAACACAGCACGGATACTAAATACTACGTATCTGAAATGACGGAGGGCGACTGGTTTTGAAGAAAACCTTTAACGTAATAAACTTGATATCGTTGTAGAATCTAGTGATTTTAAAAGGTGTGGTTTAAGCTCCACTTTAAAATCGAATAGTTTTCAAAACAAACCGAGTGGGTTGTAGCATATGCTAGTTTTTCTAAAGAGGTCATTCCCGGTGAAGGGATCTAGGCTCTTTCCTCATCGAATGAGGTGCTGGATATTCATAATGGAATGCCGCTATGCAAAGCAAGAACTAGAGCTACCTATTTGAAAATTTTGAATCTACAACATCTTTTAGGTTTTTTTTTCTTTTCATTAATCTCATTAATGACGTCCCAACATTTATGTTTCCTAAACATCACAGAAGAGATGAAAATAAAACACACATATATGCCATCCGCATTCGTCACAGAGACCCGGATCTTCACCGTAAGATTACTTAACTTACGGCAGGGCGGGGTCACGACTAGAGCGGATGCAAAACATATATAGTGTCTACTAGTATATCATATATATAAGTAGCATCCGTCTCACGCAGTTATATGATCACATCATATCACAGAAACAGCAGAACCAAACATATGAAATATAGGATATACTATGAGGTCTGTGTTTTAGATTAAACCAGTAATGAATAACACGGATTCCACGGTCGTGATGAATAGCCAAGACCACATCCCCAGACCCCCTACGAGAGCAGCAATCAACCTACCAATTCTAGAGTTAGGCGACCGGTCTCGACTCCTTGAGATGGCCTCCCACTGGACTCTAGAACCCGGTTACTTGTGCTCCCCACCTTGGGTATATCCTAATGCAGAAAAGTAAATAATATACATCAAATGGAGACAACAACCTCAACTCGGAAGTTTCCTAATAAAGGAATATTACATACAAATTTTTTACATGAAAGAAAATTGAAAAACTCTTATCTCACGAAAAACCCCTCAGCTATTCAATCACGACAATCCAATATAACATATCAACAGCAAAAAAATAACATCATATGTCATCAACGTAAGTAAATATGCGTATCCTTAATATCGTTGACGTATAGCAACGAGATCGGGGATTCTACCATATATTACACTTACAGTCGCAGAAAAGAAATGAAAACTACAATAATTAGAATCTGCATCATCTTTAAATATTATAAACCCGGATTATCACATATTCCGAATTTCATGCCTAACACTATAAACCTTACATCTAAGTCTCGAATTGAAAACACTTTTCAAAAATCAAGTCGGGTAATTCAACAAGATTCCCGATTTTAAGATCGAATGCTCGTCGGGCACTTTAGTAGATGGCCGCACCCCCGAGGCCGTCAATGAAGTGCACTTGGGCGGAACACCACGGCCATGAGCACCCGAGTGGATACTTTTGGCCATGGGGTTCTTCTATAATCACTTGGTCGAGGTTATGGGGCGGGGCTGTCTACTAGCGTCTCCCGGCGACTATTCGCGTACCATACGAGATTAAGACGGAGTTTTGATCCGAATCGAAACTCTGTGGCGATTCATCACATGAGACTAAAACGCAAGATTTACAAATCGTTAATTAGTTTTCACAAAACTAATTAATGTGGATTCCAAAAATTGTATCACATATCCAAAACTATCTGGAAGATGTTAAATATTTAAATCAATGTTTCTAACACCAACAATTCACAGAGACCACAACCACTTGAACCTCATTAAAAATCTTCAGAAAACCCAGAATATCAATTTGAAGCAGAACCTAAAAATTTAGCTCCTAACTGTAGGGTTCCTAGGCATACTAATGAGGTCTCACAAGGCATCAACCATACCAATTTTAAATTTTACAAGTGCCGAGAAACCCTAACACTGATCGTTAACTAGATTTTAGGCGAAACAAAGAAACTAGTTAACAACTTAACTAAAAGAACGGAAATACAACCTTTGTAGATCCGGTCCTCTACCTCCATAGCTCCGCAATGAAGTCTCCTCGCTGTCCAAATGGAATCTCGGGCTCTAGCGTCGGCTTCATCGGAAAAATGGGCGGGCTAGGTCGTCGACTTCGATGCCGAAGATGATCTACGTCGAGGCATCACAAGATCAAGCTCCCACTTCACCAAGTCATGAAACTTGTGAAGAAAACACCCTATACTACTTGGCAAGAGGTAGAGGATGAAGAAATAAGAAGTGGGTTCACTTTAGAACTGGATTTCTCACTCTTTTCATCAAATCACCATTGATGAAAGCTAGGTTTTCTTCTTGAAGAAGAAGAAGAAGATAATATTATGATAAGTTGTTTAAAAATACAAAAGAAAATGAATACTTATCATAATATGAACCATGGTTATGTGTAGAGAATTGACTAAGGTTAGATGAATGGTTAGGGTTAAGCATGAAGACAAAATGGTTATTTTGGTCAAAGCTTCATGAAGCTTCAACAAGCTTCATGAAAGAAAGAAAGAAAGAAACCATTTTGTTTTCTTTTGCCATTTCTTTTTAATCTAAATTAAAAAGATAAATGAATGATAAAATAAAAACCCTAACCATTTACTTAACCAAGGTTTAATTCTTTACACAAAAACCCTAGCATTAATGTATCATCAAACAAGATACAAACTTGTGCACAAAAATATATCACATATACAATGTGCACAAACAAGTGAGAAAAACCATTTAAAGTGAACCAATACTAGTTAATGCAAAGTAATATATCAAATATATAATTATACATTAAATCATTAAATCAACACTTGATTCAATGATCCGGTCATGTCGCACATAACCGACTAGTATCCAATGTATCGATTTATCGAATCAATCCTTGATTCGATAACTAGGTTATATCGCATACAATCATTTGATACATTCATCGCGAGAATAGAATACGGTATCACATACACGCATTATTCTCGGTCCCGCACATATCTCATATGCGCTCCTATTTCGTTTCGCTTGAGCCAGGAAACCTCTGTGTAGGACTCTAAAGACTCGTCAATACGCCGGCAGCAGGTGATGATCATATCAAACACCCACAAGCCGCAAGCGGTCTGCTAAACGTAACGGCCACCCGGGTATTGAGCGATCAGAAGATCGACGAGCAAGCCCGCTCACACTCCTGTGAATCCAACCAGTAACACTTTCCGTAAAGTCCGGTCTGATCGTCTGATATGTCGCATATCTCGCCTAGGGGTGGTAAACGTCAGACCCCAATAGCTCGATAAGTCGTATCGATATGAGGTCTATAACAGTTCGAGAAACTACTGGCAACACTTACCAGTAAATCTCAGCAACCCTGGCCAGGGATTTCCGGTTATAGCCAATCGAACACAGCGCAACATCAACTCCCTATACCGGGAGAGACGAATCCCATCCTATCGCTCATTGCCTCCATGTGATTTGGGACTGTACCCAAAAACCACCGTTTTGCATGCCCTCTTGTACGTGGTAAGATGGAAATCAAAGCACCGTGGGAACCACACAAGACTCTATGACGATCTCGGGTCAACAGACTACTCTGTACTAGTGTCACCAGAGAACTGCCATCTGACGTAAGGTATAATACCATCTGGGAGTTCTCGGCGAGTCCGTCCAGTGTACCCAGTCTCTACTGAGCACCCGTATATCATCTCTGATGTCAAACACCAATGGATATAGGATCATCCATCGCCCATCTGTATGGGTCGAGAAGGTATACGCTAGTTTACTCTGGTATATCGATGCCCCGTCTCGATACACCCACGACTAGGGACCTTGAAGGATGTACTTATAGACTACCATGTCCCCACCAGTATGATCCGCATCATAGTCCAGGTAGTCAAGTACACATCCTAAGGGCTTTACCAACATGTAACAGAGAGACAATCAGTATACACGTTAAGGTAAAGAGTAACCAGATAGCATACTATCATGTCGAGCAAGAAAGTCCTCCCTATATATGTCCAAGCATCCACTACAATATACATCCAATGTACAGTAATGGCCTCTAGGGCATACATATAACTAACAATCTCCCACTTGCACTAGGGCCATCTGTAGCAGTGGTTGCAGTATCTCATACTCAACCATCCCATAAAAGTCTCTCTCTGGGAATAGGCCTTTGTGAGTGGATCCGCCATGTTATCCTCTGAGTCTACTCTCCTAACCTCGATCTCCTTGGAGATCAACCATCTCCATGATCAGGTGATACTGCCTTAGAATATGTTTGGATCACTGATGGGACCTGTGTTCCTTGGCATAAGCCACAACTCCATTGTCTCACAATGGTAGGAACGTAGTTCATCTCAAGAACCAATATAGACCTAAACAGCCTCTTTGGTAGCATGTTAAGCAGCGATGTTTCCTGCCTTTATCGTCTAGTATGTCACGGTATCTAGCTTGGAACTCTTCCAACATACCGTCCCTTTTAGACAATGCCTGTGACTGACATTCAGTCGTCTTTATCACCCTGGAACACTTCCAGTGATTTTCCCCAGGATCAACCGATACCATCTCACTACAACTAGTGAGTATCCTAACATCCTTTTAGATCTATCTCATAGATCCAAAGCTTAGGATTTAGTAGGTATCAGTTTGATCCTTTGTGGAGAATCTTTGTGATAAGCGGAGATTGATCGAGCGTAGCATAGGAAACTCTTTTCCTATCAAGAGTATGTCATTTACGTACTCTACGAGAATCGCCACCATACTCCCTACTACCTTTTTGTTTATACAAGGTTCATCTACCATTTTGATGATGTCAAACTCTTTGACTACTTCATCAAAACAGATGTTCCAACTCCGCGATGCCTGCTTTATCCTATAGAGCATCTTTCACACGTTTCCGCTGCTCCCACTTTCTACGAAGCCCTCTGGCTGTGTACTTATAGACGCTCTCTTCCAAAACATCATTTAGAAAAGCAGTCATGACACCCAACCACCAGATATCGTAGTCATGGTATGTAGCCGTGGTAAGTAGGATCTGGATGGACTTAAGCATAAATCCTTAGAAAAAGTTTCATCATGATCCACACCTGGTCAATGATGCAAACCTTTAACAAGTCTAGCTTTGAAAGTCTCAACTTTTCCACGTACACCTAATAATCTTCTTAAGATATACTTGCTCCTGATGGGGATTTAACCCTTCAGATATTGCAACCAAAGTCCATACTTTGTTGGTGTATAAGGATTCCATCTCAGATCGCTAAGCATCCAGCCATTCTTACAGAGTCCCACTCCTGATGGCCAGCTCGAAACTAGTTGGGTCATCATCTCATGATGCAATCCTCGCTCCCACTTTCATAGAGAAACCGAAGTATCTCTCAGGTGGGTGAGGAACCCTACTAGATCGGCGAAGAGGCTGAGGTTCGTTGGTAATCTACTGAATTCTTTGGTTCTACCAAATCATCCGCTGTAGTTTGTATAGCTGGAACCTTTCCAGTTCTACATAACAGATCTTGCCTCAAGCTTGTCCGGATATTGCCTTTCAGACATAGGCTGGACAACCCCAAATCTTAACTAACTTAAGATATAGGCTCTTCCCTTTCCATATCACATATGAAGTGGTAGGCAACTGATTTGATTTGAACCCTATTCAATAGGCATGCAACTTCATAAGTGCATAACTCCCAAAAAGGAAATAGGTAACTCAGTAGTAATCATCATAGAGCACACCTTATCATATAGGGTGTGATTGCTCCGCCCCGATATACCATCGTGCTATGGTGTATTCGGATGAGTAATGCCGAGAGAGAATCTCATTCTCCTTTAGAAAAGTCCAAGAATTCCGTGCTCAAGTATTCTCCTCCCTGATCTCATCATAGGACATAATACTTATCCCGTATTTTGGTTCTCTACTTCTAACTTATATTTTGTGAATATCTCAAAAGGTTCGGACTCATGTTTCAACAGGAACATATGACTGAATCTTGAGAGATTATCAGAGAATATAATGAAGTATAAAGAACCAGTCCTGGCATGTGTAGACAGGAGACCTTACATACATCATCGTGTATCAGTCCCAAGAGTTCACTAACTCTTTCTCTGCTTCCATTAAACAGAGCTGGTGTCATCTAATCTTTTTGACATGACTGGCAAGTTTCACAAGATGTAAATTCAAACTGATTTAAATATGCATCTAAATGTAACTTCAGCTAGTCGGGTCACATTGATCTGACCTAGTCTACAATACCTCAAGAAGGATCAGTTCATTTCTGAACTATTCCTCTTGTGTGTGTTCCTTATACTAAGAACTGTAGTTTGATTTAGAACATCAATGCTTTTAGATAACGTGCCTGAACCGATCAACTCTTGATATAGGAAATGTTCAAAACATTATCCAACTATACAAAATTATATCATTTCTTTACTAATAAAGAGACTGATATGATTTTGTATATCAGGTTCGGTATCTAATAACATTCGTTCAGAATCAATGTATTGGTAATACAGGGTGACAGTGACCGACAGACTTGGCTGCAACTCTTGCCCCATTTTCTGACTCATGAAACTTATCACCCGTTCTCAGTTCTCTACCTATCTGTAGCCCTATGTAACAGATTACATACTGGGATCCTGATCTGGTATCACATACCCAGGACGTATACAGAGAAACAGTTCTTTGTAATGAACACACCCGAAGATGATGCATCAGCATGCACTTTCTTCGTTTGGGCGGCACGGGAAATCTGGTATTCCCCAATTTCCTGCTCTGTCATATAACAATTATAAGTTGTAGCGGGACCAACGTTCCCCAGCTCAGTATAACAAGCGGGTTCGGTCAATAATCCGTATTTTATCTTGATTAAGGCGTGATATGGTCGCTACCGGGAGAGAGAGAGAAGAAAACACTCAGCGTATGCTCTTGCAAGAATAGATTGGTTATTATTTTATCTAATCAGGATGGCTCCCACTGCTTTTTATCAAATCTTCCTTCAAACCCTAAAAGGAAAGACTAACCGGGATTAATTACACACTACAAGTTCGCCAATCTTTCAGCCAGGCCAGTGTCGGTACTTTGAAGGAGGTCCCCCGTGCTTTCGCACGAACCTAATTAATGTAAACCTCGTTTTCCCAGAGGCGTAAACCCGTTGACACCTTTCTAGACACCTACTTGATCGGCTAATTGTAATGTGTAAAACTCTCCCAGGAGTAACTCTTACTCGCAGCGGGTATCGGGATCCAACTATCTCATAGAAGGTATGCAATCTCATTGCAAATTTCAACACTTGAAATTCCCGATCATATTTTGCCCCAAGCCTCCTATGACCTTGACAAAGGCCAACAAATCATAGGCTGCTAGTCAAGTTCAACTCGTCATTTCTTGATTGAAATAAACCCACCCACACGACCCTTGACAAAAGCCAACAAGGTCGCACGACTACCCTAATCCAATCTGCATCATATGCATAAGCAGATAAGCACCAGTTAGCTACCGCATACTACGCCTTGACAAAGGCCAACAAACGCAGCACGAATACTAACTACTACTTATCTGAAATGACGGAGGGCTACGACAGGTTTTTCTGAAAACCTATTGCGTAATGAACTTGATATCGTTGTAGGATCGAATGAATTTTAAAATGGAGTGTTTTTGAGGCTTTTCTAGTTTTGCTAAAGGAGTCACTCCCGGTGAAGGGATCGTCGGTCCTTTCCTTGTCGAATGAGGTGCGGGATATATCATATATATCACTGTGCAAAGCAAAAACTCTTAAAAGCAATCAAAAGACAAACCGAGGTGTAGCATCTGCCAGTTATTGCTAAAGGAGTCACTCCCTGTGAAGGGATCTCGGTCCTTTCCATATCGAATAAGGTGCAGGATATATCATATATACCGCTGTGCAAAGCAAGAACTGTAGCTACCTGTTTTATTTTTGAAATTCGATTCTACAACATCTTAGGTTTCTTTTATTTCATTAATCTCATTAATGAAGTCCCATCATTTAAGTACCTAAACATCACAGATAAATACGACGTATACTTATGCCATCCGCATTCGTCTCGATGTCCCCTCGTGCACCGTTAGGTTAGGTAACTAACGGCAGAGCGGGGCAGGGCTAGCACGGGTGTAAAACATAAGTAACGCCTATATAATATATCATATATACTATATACTGTATCTATCACAGAACATCACATGATCACATCACAGATATCGCAGCAGAAGAAACATATGAAATATTGGATATACTAGGACGTCCGTGTTTTCAATACGAGCCAGTATAAAACATGGATTCCACGGTCGCGATGAATAGCCAAACCCACACCCCTAGACCCCTACGAGAGCGGCAAGCAACCCTACCAATTCTAGAGTTAGGAGACCCGGACTCGACTCCTCGAGTTGGTCTCCCACTGGACTCCAGAACCCGGTTACTTGTGCTCCCCTTCTTGGGTCTATCTTAGTGCGGAAAAGTAAATAATATACATCAACGGTGACAACTTCCGCAACCTGGAAGTGCCCCAATAAAAGAATATTACATACAAGTTTTTACATGAATGAAAATGAAAAACACTCATCTCACATAAAAACCCCCGGCTATTCAAATACGACGATCCAATATAACATATCCAGCAACACATAACATCACATGTCATCAACGTAAGTAAATTTGCGCATCCCAATTGTCGTTGACATATAGCAACGAAACCGGCGATATCACATATTACAGTTACGGTCACAGAAAAGAAAGTGTAAAACTACAACAGTTGGAATCCGCAACCATCTCAGACATCACATGCCTGACCAAATGAATTCCTTAGACATCGCATGCCTAATAATTATAAACCCTGCATTTTAGTCTCAAAATCGAAAACGCTTTTCAATATCAAGTCGGGCAATTCAACAAGATTCCCGACATCCTGATCGAATGCTCGTCGCAAACTTTAGTAGGCAGCTGCACCCCCGATGCCATCGACAAAGTGCACCAAGGCGGAACACCGCTGCCGCGAGCACCCGAACGGATGCTTTCGGCGACGGGGTTCTCCTACAGTCACTTGGTCGGGGCTATGCAGCGAGGCTGTCTATTAAGTTTATCGGCGAATATTCGCGTACGCTACGTGATTGCGACGGACTTTTGATCGCATCAAAATTCCGTGGCAACCGATCAAGTGAGACTAAAGTGCTATGTTTATAACATTCATTCAGTTATCTCATAACAACTTGTGAATTCCAAATATTGTATCACATTCCGAATAAGATAGAAAATGTTAAACTTTCCGATCGAACAATCGAACACCCAAGTTTTCCCGAAACAGCTCAACACATGAAATAAGTTCAAAGACATTCACTTCATGCCTCAGTACCAACGGTCCAGCCGTAGAAGGGTCAAGCCAACGCCTCACATGTGGCACGCCGTACTGCCCCAAACCCGAAGGTTCAAAGGGCAGTTCAAGACGGTCACATAATCGAGTTAAGGTTTGTTGTCTTCTAGAGGGTCCATCGCGTTACTTGCACTACTTAGAACGTCGTTAAACCACGGAAAAATCCAACACTTGGAAATTTCCCGACAGGGGAAAAATTGGGTATTTATATCCGGTCGAAGTTTTTAACATATTCTAAAATTATCCGGAGTCCACATAGACAAAATCTGATAATCCGTTCGAATCATCGAATCCCCAAAACAATCCCAGAAAATTCAACTCTTGAATAAATATTAAAAATTCCCATAAAACTCAGCATTTAAATAAAGAAGTTACTGTGCAAAAATGGTTGACTGAAGAGACTAAATGAGCGCGGAACCGCCGCAATAGGCGACTAATGCCGTGGTTCCGCCGCGTGTTAGACAGATCATTAGGTAATTTTTGCACCGTAATTCTTAGAATTTCCTGCTGAATTTTTTAAGCATTTTTAATTTGGAAAAAACCCAGTTTTTGAAAAAAGTCCAGAGAGCGTGAAATTTTAGGGTTTCGGGTTCGTTCGGGTTTCAAACTTTGTCTACGCATCGCTTAAGGCTCTAGCTAGTCTCTGATACCACTGTAGGGTTCCTAGGCACACTAATGAGGTCTCACAAGGTATCAACCATGCCAATTTCAAATTTTACAATTGCCGAGAAATCCTAACACGGATCGTTAACTAGATTTTAAGCAAAACAAAGAAACTAGTTAACAACTTAACTAAAAGAACGGAAATACAACCTTTGTAGATCCGGTCCTCCACCTCCATAGCTCCGCAATGAAGTCTCCTCGCTGTCCAAATGGAATCCCGGGCTCTAGCGTCGGCTTCATCGGAAAAATGGGCGGGCTAGGTCGTCGACTTCGATGCCGAAGATGATCTACGTCGAGGCATCACAAGATCAAGCTCCCACTTCACCAAGTCATGAAACTTGTGAAGAAAACACCCTATACTACTTGGCAAGAGGTAGAGGATGAAGAAATAAGAAGTGGGTTCACTTTAGAATTGGATTTCTCACTCTTTTCATCAAATCACCATTGATGAAAGCTAGGTTTTCTTCTTGAAGAAGAAGAAGAAGATAATATTATGATAAGTTGTTTAAAAATACAAAAGAAAATGAATACTTATCATAATATGAACCATGGTTATGTGTAGAGAATTGACTAAGGTTAGATGAATGGTTAGGGTTAAGCATGAAGACAAAATGGTTATTTTGGTCAAAGCTTCATGAAGCTTCAACAAGCTTCATGAAAGAAAGAAAGAAAGAAACCATTTTGTTTTCTTTTGCCATTTCTTTTTAATCTAAATTAAAAAGATAAATGAATGATAAAATAAAAACCCTAACTATTTACTTAACCAAGGTTTAATTCTTTACACAAAAACCCTAGCATTAATGTATCATCAAACATGATACAAACTTGTGCACAAAAATATATCACATATACAATGTGCACAAACAAGTGAGAAAAACCATTTAAAGTGAACCAATACTAGTTAATGCAAAGTAATATATCAAATATATAATTATACATTAAATCATTAAATCAACACTTGATTCAATGATCCGGTCATGTCGCACATAACCGACTAGTATCCAATGTATCGATTTATCGAATCAATCCTTGATTCGATAACTAGGTTATATCGCATACAATCATTTAATACATTCATCGCGAGAATAGAATACGGTATCATATACACGCATTATTCTCGGTCCCGCACATATCTCATATGCGCTCCTATTTCGTTTCGCTTGAGCCAGGAAACCTCTGTGTAGGACTCTAAAGACTCGTCAATACGCCGGCAGCAGGTGATGATCATATCAAACACCCACAAGCCGCAAGCGGTCTGCTAAACGTAACGGCCATCCGGGTATTGAGCGATCAGAAGATCGACGAGCAAGCCCGCTCACACTCCTGTGAATCCAACCAGTAACACTTTCCGTAAAGTCCGGTCTGATCGTCTGATATGTCGCATATCTCGCCTAGGGGTGGTAAACGTCAGACCCCAATAGCTCGATAAGTCGTGTCGATATGAGGTCTATAACAGTTCGAGAAACTACTAGCAACACTTACCAGTAAATCTCAGCAACCCTGGCCAGGGATTTCCGGTTATAGCCAATCGAACACAGCGCAACATCAACTCCCTATACCGGGAGAGACGAATCCCATCCTATCGCTCATTGCCTCCATGTGATTCGGGACTGTACCCAAAAACCACCGTTTTGCACGCCCACTTGGACGTGGTAAGATGGAAATCAAAGCACCGTGGGAACCACACAAGACTCTATGACGATCTCGGGTCAACAGACTACTCTGTACCAGTGTCACCAGAGAACTGCCATCTGACGTAAGGTATAATACCATCTGGGAGTTCTCGGCGAGTCCGTCCAGTGTACCCAGTCTCTACTGAGCACCCGTATATCATCTCTGATGTCAAACACCAATGGATATGGGATCATCCATCGCCCATCTGTATGGGTCGAGAAGGTATACGCTAGTCTACTCTGGTATATCGATGCCCCGTCTCGATACACCCACGACTAGGGACCTTAAAGGATGTACTTATAGACTACCATGTCCCCACCAGTATGATCCGCATCATAGTCCAGGTAGTCAAGTACACATCCTAAGGGCTTTACCAACATGTAACAGAGAGACAATCAGTATACACGTTAAGGTAAAGAGTAACCAGATAGCATACTATCATGTCGAGCAAGAAAGTCCTCCCTATATATGTCCAAGCATCCACTACAATATACATCCAATGTACAGTAATGGCCTCTAGGGCATACATATAACTAACAATCTCCCACTTGCACTAGGGCCATCTGTAGCAATGGTTGCAGTATCTCATACTCAATCATCCCATAAAAGTCTCTCTCTGGGAATAGGCCTTTGTGAGTGGATCCGCCATGTTATCCTCTGAGTCTACTCTCCTAACCTCGATCTCCTTGGAGATCAACCATCTCCATGATCAGGTGATACTGCCTTAGAATATGTTTGGATCACTGATGGGACCTGCGTTCCTTGGCATAAGCCACAACTCCATTGTCTCACAGTGGTAGGAACGTAGTTCATCTCAAGAACCAATATAGACCCAAACAGCCTCTTTGGTAGCATGTTAAGCAGCGATGTATCCTGCCTTTATCGTCTAGTATGTCACGGTATCTAGCTTGGAACTCTTCCAACATACCGTCCCTTTTAGACAATACCTGTGACTGACATTCAGTCGTCTTTACCACCCTGGAACACTTCCAGTGATTTTCCCCAGGATCAACTGATACCATCTCACTACAACTAGTGAGTATCCTAACATCCTTTTAGATCTATCTCATAGATCCAAAGCTTAGGATTTAGTAGGTATCAGTTTGATCCTTTGTGGAGAATCTTTGTGATAAGCGGAGATTGATCGAGCGTAGCATAGGAATCTCTTTCCCTATCAAGAGTATGTCATTTACGTACTCTACGAGAATCGCCACCATACTCCCTACTACCTTTTTGTTTATACAAGGTTCATCTACCATTTTGATGATGTCAAACTCTTTGACTACTTCATCAAAACAGATGTTCCAACTCCGCGATGCCTGCTTTATCCTATAAAGCATCTTGCACACGTTTCCGCTGCTCCCACTTTCTACGAAGCCCTCTGGCTGTGTACTTATAGACGCTCTCTTCCAAAACATCATTTAGAAAAGCAGTCATGACACCCAACCACCAGATATCGTAGTCATGGTATGTAGCCGTGGTAAGTAGGATCTGGATGGACTTAAGCATAGATCCTTAGAAAAAGTTTCATCATGATCCACACCTGGTCAATGATGCAAACCTTTAACAAGTCTAGCTTTGAAAGTCTCAACTTTTCCACGTACACCTAATAATCTTCTTAAGATATACTTGCTCCTGATGGGGATTTAACCCTTCAGATATTGCAACCAAAGTCCATACTTTGTTGGTGTATAAGGATTCCATCTCAGATCGCTAAGCATCCAGCCATTCTTACAGAGTCCCACTCCTGATGGCCAGCTCGAAACTAGTTGGGTCATCATCTCATGATGCAATCCTCGCTCCCACTTTCATAGAGAAACCGAAGTATCTCTCAGGTGGGTGAGGAACCCTACTAGATCGGCGGAGAGGCTGAGGTTCGTTGGTAATCTACTGAATTCTTTGGTTCTACCAAATCATCTGATGTAGTTTGTATAGCTGGAACCTTTCCAGTTCTACATAACAGATCTTGCCTCAAGCTTGTCCGGATATTGCCTTTCAGACATAGGCTGGACAACCCCAAATCTTAACTAACTTAAGATATAGGCTCTTCCCTTTCCATATCACATATGAAGTGGTAGGCAACTGATTTGATTTGAACCCTATTCAATAGGCATGCAACTTCATAAGTGCATAACTCCCAAAAAGGAAATAGGTAACGCAGTAGTAATCATCATAGAGCACACCTTATCATATAGGGTGTGATTGCTCCGCCCCGATATACCATCGTGCTATGGTGTATTCGGATGAGTAATGCCGAGAGAGAATCTCATTCTCCTTTAGAAAAGTCCAAGAATTCCGTGCTCAAGTATTCTCCTCCCTGATCTCATCATAGGACTTAATACTTATACCCGTATTTTGGTTCTCTACTTCTAACTTATATTTTGTGAATATCTCAAAAGGTTCGGACTCATGTTTCAACAGGAACATATGACTGAATCTTGAGAGATTATCAGAGAATATAATGAAGTATAAAGAACCAGTCCTGGCATGTGTAGACAGGAGACCTTACATACATCATCGTGTATCAGTCCCAAGAGTTCACTAACTCTTTCTCTGCTTCCATTAAACAGAGCTGGTGTCATCTAATCTTTTTGACATGACTGGCAAGTTTCACAAGATGTAAATTCAAACTGATTTAAATATGCATCTAAATGTAACTTCAGCTAGTCGGGTCACATTGATCTGACCTAGTCTACAATACCTCAAGAAGGATCAGTTCATTTCTGAACTATTCCTCTTGTGTGTGTTCCTTATACTAAGAACTGTAGTTTGATTTAGAACATCAATGCTTTTAGATAACGTGCCTGAACCGATCAACTCTTGATATAGGAAATGTTCAAAACATTATCCAACAATACAAAATTATATCATTTCTTTACTAATAAAGAGACCGATATGATTTTGTATATCAGGTTCGGTATCTAATAACATTCGTTCAGAATCAATGTATTGGTAATACAGGGTGACAGTGACCGACAGACTTGGCTGCAACTCTTGCCCCATTTTCTGCCTCATGAAACTTATCACCCGTTCTCAGTTCTCTACCTATCTGTAGCCCTATGTAACAGATTACATATCTGGGATCCTGATCTGGTATCACATACCCAGGACGTATACAGAGAAACAGTTCTTTGTAATGAATACACCCGAAGATGATGCATCAGCATGCACTTTCTTCGTTTGGGCGGCACGGGAAATCTGGTATTCCCCAATTTCCTGCTCTGTCATATAACAATTATAAGTTGGAGCGGGACCAACGTTCCCCAGCTCAGTATAACAAGCGGGTTCGGTCAATAATCCGTATTTTATCTTGATTAAGGCGTGATATGGTCGCTACCGGGAGAGAGAGAGAAGAAAACACTCAGCGTATGCTCTTGCAAGAATAGATTGGTTATTATTTTATCTAATCAGGATGGCTCCCACTGCTTTTTATCAAATCTTCCTTCAAACCCTAAAAGGAAAGACTAACCGGGATTAATTACACACTACAAGTTCGCCAATCTTTCAGCCATGTCAGTGTCGGTACTTTGAGGGAGGTCCCCCGTGCTTTCGCACGAACCTAATTAATGTAAACCTCGTTTTCCCAGAGGCGTAAACCCGTTGACACCTTTCTAGACACCTACTTGATCGGCTAATTGTAATGTGTAAAACTCTCCCAGGAGTAACTCTTACTCTCAGCGGGTATCGGGATCCAACTATCTCATAGAAGGTATGCAATCTCATTGCAAATTTCAACACTTGAAATTCCCGATCATATTTTGCCCCAAGCCTCCTATGACCTTGACAAAGGCCAACAAATCATAGGCTGCTAGTCAAGTTCAACCCGTCATTTCTTGATTGAAATAAACCCACCCGCACGACCCTTGACAAAGGCCAACAAGGTCGCACGACTACCCTAATCCAATCTGCATCATATGCATAAGCAGATAAGCACCAGTTAGCTACCGCACACTACGCCTTGACAAAGGCCAACAAACGCAGCACGAATACTAACTACTACTTATCTGAAATGACGGAGGGCTACGACAGGTTTTTCTGAAAACCTATTGCGTAATGAACTTGATATCGTTGTAGGATCGAATGAATTTTAAAATGGAGTGTTTTTGAGGCTTTTCTAGTTTTGCTAAAGGAGTCACTCTCGGTGAAGGGATCGTCGGTCCTTTCCTCGTCGAATTAGGTGCGGGATATATCATATATATCACTGTGCAAAGCAAAAACTCTTAAAAGCAATCAAAAGACAAACCGAGTGTGTAGCTTCTGCCAGTTATTGCTAAAGGAGTCACTCCCTGTGAAGGGATCTCAGTCCTTTCCTTATCGAATAAGGTGCAGGATATATCATATATACCGCTGTGCAAAGCAAGAACTGTAGCTACCTGTTTTATTTTTGAAATTCGATTCTACAACATCTTAGGTTTCTTTTATTTCATTAATCTCATTAATGAAGTCCCATCATTTAAGTACCTAAACATCACAGATAAATACGACGTACACTTATGCCATCCGCATTCGCCTCGATGTCCCCTCGTGCACCGTTAGGTTAGGTAACTAACGGCAGAGCGGGGCAGGGCTAGCGTGGGTGTAAAACATAAGTAACGCCTATATAATATATCATATATACTATATACTGTATCTATCACAGAACATCACATGATCACATCACAGATATCGCAGCAGAAGAAACATATGAAATATTGGATATACTAGGACGTCCGTGTTTTCAATACGAGCCAGTATAAAACATGGATTCCACGGTCGCGATGAATAGCCAAACCCATACCCCTAGACCCCTACGAGAGCGGCAAGCAACCCTACCAATTATAGAGTTAGGAGACCCGGACTCGACTCCTCGAGTTGGTCTCCCACTGGACTCCAGAACCCGGTTACTTGTGCTCCCCTTCTTGGGTCTATCCTAGTGCGGAAAAGTAAATAATATACATCAACGGTGACAACTTCCGCAACCTGGAAGCGCCCCAATAAAAGAATATTACATACAAGTTTTTACATGAATGAAAATGAAAAACACTCATCTCACATAAAAACCCCCGGCTATTCAAACAGGACGATCCAATATAACATATCCAGCAACACATAACATCACATGTCATCAACGTAAGTAAATATGCGCATCCCAATTGTCGTTGACATATAGCAACGAAACCGGCGATATCACATATTACAGTTACGGTCACAGAAAAGAAAGTGTAAAACTACAACAGTTGGAATCCGCAACCATCTCAGACATCACATGCCTGACCAAATGAATTCCTTAGACATCGCATGCCTAATAATTATAAACCCTGCATTTTAGTCTCAAAATCGAAAACTCTTTTCAATATCAAGTCGGGCAATTCAACAAGATTCCCGACATCCTGATCGAATGCTCGTCGCAAACTTTAGTAGGCAGCTGCACCCCCGATGCCATCGACAAAGTGCACCAAGGCGGAACACCGCTGCCGCGAGCACCCGAACGGATGCTTTCGGCGACGGGGTTCTCCTACAGTCACTTGGTCGGGGCTATGCAGCGAGGCTGTCTATTAAGTTTATCGGCAAATATTCGCGTACGCTACGTGATTGCGACGGACTTTTGATCGCATCAAAATTCCGTGGCAACCGATCAAGTGAGACTAAAGTGCTATGTTTATAACATTCATTCAGTTATCTCATAACAACTTGTGAATTCCAAATATTGTATCACATTCCGAATAAGATAGAAAATGTTAAACTTTCCGATCGAACAATCGAACACCCAAGTTTTCCCGAAACAGCTCAACACATGAAATAAGTTCAAAGACATTCACTTCATGCCTCAGTACCAACGGTCCAGCCGTAGAAGGGTCAAGCCAACGCCTCACATGTGGCACGCCGTACTGCCCCAAACCCGAAGGTTCAAAGGGCAGTTCAAGACGGTCACATAATCGAGTTAAGGTTTGTTGTCTTCTAGAGGGTCCATCGCGTTACTTGCACTACTTAGAACGTCGTTAAACCACGGAAAAATCCAACACTTGGAAATTTCCCGACAGGGGAAAAATTGGGTATTTATATCCTGTCGAAGTTTTTAACATATTCTAAAATTATCCGGAGTCCACATAGACAAAATTTGATAATCCGATCGAATCATCGAATTCCCAAAACAACCCCAGAAAATTCAACTCTTGAATAAATATTAAAAATTCCCATAAAACTCAGCATTTAAATAAAGAAGTTACTGTGCAAAAATGGTTGACTGAAGAGACTAAATGAGCGCGGAACCGCCGCAATAGGCGACTAATGCCGCGGTTCCGCCGCGCTTTAGACAGATCATTAGGTAATTTTTGCACCGTAATTCTTAGAATTTCCTGCAGAATTTTTTAAGCATTTTTAATTTGGAAAAAACCCAGTTTTTGAAAAAAGTCCAGAGAGCGTGAAATTTTAGGGTTTCGGGTTCGTTCGGGTTTCAAACTTTGTCTACGCATCGCTTAAGGCTCTAGCTAGTCTCTGATACCACTGTAGGGTTCCTAGGCACACTAATGAGGTCTCACAAGGTATCAACCATGCCAATTTCAAATTTTACAAGTGCCGAGAAACCCTAACACGGATCGTTAACTAGATTTTAAGCGAAACAAAGAAACTAGTTAACAACTTAACTAAAAGAACGGAAATACAACCTTTGTAGATCCGGTCCTCCACCTCCATAGCTCCGCAATGAAGTCTCCTCGCTGTCCAAATGGAATCCCGGGCTCTAGCGTCGGCTTCATCGGAAAAATGGGCAGGCTAGGTCGTCGACTTCGATGCCGAAGATGATCTACGTCGAGGCATCACAAGATCAAGCTCCCACTTCACCAAGTCATGAAACTTGTGAAAAAAACACCCTATACTACTTGGCAAGAGGTAGAGGATGAAGAAATAAGAAGTGGGTTCACTTTAGAATTGGATTTCTCACTCTTTTCATCAAATCACCATTAATGAAAGCTAGGTTTTCTTCTTGAAGAAGAAGAAGAAGATAATATTATGATAAGTTGTTTAAAAATACAAAAGAAAATGAATACTCATCATAATATGAACCATGATTATGTGTAGAGAATTGACTAAGGTTAGATGAATGGTTAGGGTTAAGCATGAAGACAAAATGGTTATTTTGGTCAAAACTTCATGAAGCTTCAACAAGCTTCATGAAAGAAAGAAAGAAAGAAACCATTTTGTTTTCTTTTGCCATTTCTTTTTAATCTAAATTAAAAAGATAAATGAATGATAAAATAAAAACCCTAACCATTTACTTAACCAAGGTTTAATTCTTTACACAAAAACCCTAGCATTAATGTATCATCAAACATGATACAAACTTGTGCACAAAAATATATCACATATACAATGTGCACAAACAAGTGAGAAAAACCATTTAAAGTGAACCAATACTAGTTAATGCAAAGTAATATATCAAATATATAATTATACATTAAATCATTAAATCAACACTTGATTCAATGATCCGGTCATGTCGCACATAACCGACTAGTATCCAATGTATCGATTTATCGAATCAATCCTTGATTCGATAACTAGGTTATATCGCATACAATCATTTGATACATTCATCGCGAGAATAGAATACGGTATCACATACACGCATTATTCTCGGTCCCGCACATATCTCATATGCGCTCCTATTTTGTTTCGCTTGAGCCAGGAAACCTCTGTGTAGGACTATAAAGACTCGTCAATACGCCGGCAGCAGGTGATGATCATATCAAACACCCACAAGCCGCAAGCGGTCTGCTAAACGTAACGGCCACCCGGGTATTGAGCGATCAGAAGATCGACGAGCAAGCCCGCTCACACTCCTGTGAATCCAACCAGTAACACTTTCCGTACAGTCCGGTCTGATCGTCTGATATGTCGCATATCTCGCCTAGGGGTGGTAAACGTCAGACCCCAATAGCTCGATAAGTCGTGTCGATATGAGATCTATAACAGTTCGAGAAACTACCGGTAACACTTACCAGTAAATCTCAGCAACCCTGGCCAGGGATTTCCGGTTATAGCCAATCGAACACAGCGCAACATCAACTCCCTATACCGGGAGAGACGAATCCCCTCCTATCGCTCATTGCCTCCATGTGATTCGGGACTGTACCCAAAAACCACCGTTTTGCACGCCCTCTTGGACGTGGTAAGATGGAAATCAAAGCACAGTGGGAACCACACAAGACTCTATGACGATCTCGGGTCAACAGACTACTCTGTACCAGTGTCACCAGAGAACTGCCATCTGACGTAAGGTATAATACCATCTGGGAGTTCTCGGTGAGTCCGTCCAGTGTATCCAGTCTCTACTGAGCACCCGTATATCATCTCTGATGTCAAACACCAATGGATATGGGATCATCCATCGCCCATCTGTATGGGTCGAGAAGGTATACGCTAGTCTACTCTGGTATATCGATGCCCCGTCTCGATACACCCACGACTAGGGACCTTGAAGGATGTACTTATAGACTACCATGTCCCCACCAGTATGATCCGCATCATAGTCCAGGTAGTCAAGTACACATCCTAAGGGCTTTACCAACATGTGACAGAGAGACAATCAGTATACACGTTAAGGTAAAGAGTAACCAGATAGCATACTATCATGTCGAGCAAGAAAGTCCTCCCTATATATGTCCAAGCATCCACTACAATATACATCCAATGTACAGTAATGGCCTCTAGGGCGTACATATAACTAACATTAACACCATACTTCGGCGGCGGAACAGCGGCCAATACAGGGTATAGGCGACGGTTCCGCGGCCAAGTAATGGAGTTAAGATCTCGTATTTCATGATCCTTCATAAAAAAACCTGCACGATTTTCTGAGTATTTTTAATCTGGAAAAATTCAACGTTTGAAAAATTGGACAGAAAGTTCGAAATCCACGTTTTAAAACGTCAATCGAACACTTTAACGTCGTCTAAACTATGCCTAAGTCTCTAGGTTTGCTCTGATACCATGAAAGTATGTCTTAGCACCTCTACTGGGTTTATACAAGTATCAAGTATGCAATTTTAAAAAATCTAGAGGTCTAAACATACTAACCTAGAATCGAACTAGAGAATTAGGCTTTAATAAAAGGAAAACAAGATCTAAACTAAGTGAAGAGGGTTTACAACCTTTGTAGACCGGTCCTTCACATCTAAACCTCCAAGTAGTAGTCCCTAGAACTCTTCTTTGACTCCACTTGAGAAAGGATCGAGCTTGCTTGTTGTCTTCGATGCCGAAGATGATCCACCTTGAAGTCACTCTCACTCAAGCTCACTCTTCACTAATCAAGGTATTAGTAAAGCAAACAATCTAAACTAATGGGCTAGATTAGTGTAGGTTAATGAAGTGGGAATTTTGCTCACTTGTTCTTCTTCTTTTTCTTTTCTCTTCTTACCTCAAGAAAACTCTAGAGAGGAGAGGAAGAAGGAGGGAGATGAACTTGGCTGAGAGAGAATGAACCATGAGGTGAGTGATAAGATGAGATGAGATGTGTTTGATAAATATCTTTAAAAAAACAAGAAAAAGAGGTGAGTCATGACTTCTCAAAACTTCCACAAGCATCTTAGGAAATGACTCATTCTCTGATTCTTTTAGTTCAAAAAATGTTTATTATTATCTCTTCTCATATACCCTCAAGTGTGATTCTCATACATCCATGTTCCTTGTATCATCAACCATGATACAATAATAAATACAAACATTTATATATATATATATATATATATATATATATCTCACATACATATATAAATATATATATAAAGAGAAGAAAATCTTAAGTGAGCTTGATATTAGTTAATATTGTAAATCGACGTTGTACACCCCACGAGTTGCGGGGAGGCGGAAATATGAAAAACAATCTTTTTCTTTAAACTAACATCGACTAACCGTAAGGATCTTTGCTAAACTCTAACTAACATTATCATAGGAGTAATTAGCTACTATGAAAGAAAATTATACCTAATGAACCAAGTCCTTCTTCTTCTCGTTAACCACCTCCTTGTCGGCCTCCTCTTTGTAATAGAAGATCCACCCGAGAGCTACTAATCCAAGCTTTGTCTCTAACTTGAGGAAACTAGGTTAGTCAAAGTGCTAATCAAAGCAACCTAGGGAATATAGAGTGTGATTAGGGATTAATAAGTCTTGCTAACCCTTGATCTCAACACATGAGAGGTTAGGGTTAGGGTTTGAAGAAAGAGCTTGAGGAGAGAGAAGGTGAGAGTGAGAATGAATTGAAATAATGATATCATTTGAATATATGAAGCATCATGATTTATTAAATGAATAATCAAATGATTTATCAACCATGCATCATTTATTCATTATGAGTGATTCATCTCATGAGTCATTAGTCATTCAATGCACCATTAACTACATGAATGGATCACACAAATGAGTCACTAAATCAATAAATGCAAATGCCACCTTAGCCCCTAAGTCATCATCCTTCTAGAAGCTTCTCGAGAATTTACGAGAACGCCCCTCCTATCCGTGAAAACACGGAAAAACTTTAGACTGTATAAATCAAATAATCTGATACTAGAATCTGGCTTAAACCAAAGCCGGCTTGTAAAAACTGTCCGAACATCGTACGTGCGTAAAAACACGTATGCGTCAGAACCCTTGTCGTAAAACCATACGACCTCTATATCGTTTCGTCCGAAGCAGGGAAACTCTCTGTGTGGGACTCTAAAGACTCGACTACTACGCTGGTAGTGGATTTAACCACAGACCGCAAGCGGCACTAGCTGTATGTAACGGTCCCCAGGTAGACGTTGATAAGAAGGCCGATGAGGAAACCCATTCGAACTCCTACTGAGCCTGATGTGACAATCTCTGTACAGTCAGGTCTATTCGTCTAGGACTATCGCATATCGGGCCTAAGGGCGGCAAGCGTCAGTCTCCTAAAAGCGGTATAAGTCATGTCGGAGCGAAGCCCATTACACCTTGAGAAACTACTGGAAAACCTACCAGTAAATCTCGCTTGCCCTGGCCAGGGACTTTGCATAATGGCTCTCTGACACAGCGCGATATCAACTCCCAATACCGGGAGAGACGAATCCTGTCTAACCGCCACTGCCTCCAAGTGCTTAGGGACTGCACCCAACTGCTACCTGTTTGCAAGACTCCTTTGAGCCGTGGTAGGGTAGCAATCCAAGAACAGTGGGAACACACTCGATGCTAAGCAGCAGTGTCAAGTCTGCGGACTATGCTGTACTCATGTCACCTGGGAACTGTTAACTGACGACCGGTATAATACCAACAAGCAGTTCCCTGTGAGTCCTATCCGGTATACCCGTAACCCAACGAGCACCTGTATACTATCTCCAGTACGACGTACTGATGGCTGTGGGACAGACCATCTCCCAAACTGGGATGAGAAGCGTACACACTAGTCTACTCCGGAGTATCGATGCCCTGTCTCGATAATCCTACGACTAGGGACCTGAAAAAGGATGTGCTTGTAGACTACCCAGCCCCTACTAGTGTGACTGCCATCACAACGCTGGTAGTCAAGCAAGATCCTAAGGGCTCTATCAATACGTACACAAATATTAAAATAGATATAACCAAGTAGCATACTACCATGTTTAGCAAGACTGTTAATATAACTGTGAATATCCTAAGCTTCAATTAAGTAATATACAAGCTAGTATGATACAATAATGGCCCCTAGGGTATATACACTAATAATCTCCCACTTGCACTAGGGCCATGTACTGGCATATCGAAGACCGATCATCTCGAGTAGCCTCTCGAACTGAATCTGAGGTAAGGCCTTTGTGAATGGATCAGCAGTGTTCTCCTCTGTAGCAACCCTCCGGACCTCGATCTCCCGGCGATCTATGATCTCCCTGATCAGGTGATACCGCCTTAATATGTGTCTGGACTTCTGATGGGACCTGGGTTCCTTCGCTAAAGCTATAGCTCCGTTGTTGTCGCAATAGAATGGTATTGGATCAACAATGGTAGGAACCACCTGAAATTCTGTGAGGAACTTGTTCATCCAGACCGCTTCTTTTGCGGCATCGCAAGCAGCAATATACTCCGCTTCCATCGTCGAGTCAGCAACAGTGTCCTGCTTGGAACTCTTCCAGCACACCGCCCCTCCATTGAGGGTAAAGACATAACCTGACATGGACTTGGAGTCATCCTTGTCACTCTGGAAACCGGAATCAGCAAAGGCCTCGAGCTTGAGGTCTTTTCCGCTGTAAACCAAGAACATCTCCTTAGTCCTTCTCAGGTACTTGAGAATGTTCTTTACTGCAATCCAGTGCTTCTCCCCTGGGTCTGACTGATACCTGCTTACCACGCTCAGTGCGTAAGCTACATCTGGTCTGGTGCACAACATCGCATACATTATAGAGCCTATCGGAGAAGCATAGAGTATAATAGACATGCGATCCCTTTCCAAATCAGTCTTGGGAGACATCTCTTTGGAGAGGGTGATTCCGTGACAAGCCGGTAAACTACCGCCCTTAGAATCTTCCATGCTGAATCTTTTCAGTATAGTGTTGATATACCTGGACTGCGAAAGTCCCAACATCTTCTTGGATCTATCACGATAGATCCGAATCACCAGAATGTAAGAGGCATCACCCAGGTCTTTCATGGAGAACTTGTGTGACAAGAATCCTTTGACAGATTGTAGCATAGGAATGTCATTTCCTATCAATAGAATGTCATCCACGTACAAGATGAGGAATACGACAGTTCGTGCTACAATTTTACTATATATACATGGTTCATCTGGATTTTTGATAAAGTCATATTCTTTGACCGTTTCACCAAAACAGATGCTCCAACTCCGCGATGCTTGCTTTAGTCCATAAATGGACTTAAGCAACTTGCACACTTTCCCGCTGCTCCCACACTGATTGATGCCTTCTGGCTGATCCATATAGACGGACTCTTCTAAATTACCATTTAGAAAATCCGTCTTTACGTCCATCTGCCAGATCTCATAATCAAGGAAGGCGGCAATAGCAAGAAGGACCCGAATGGATTTGAGCATAGCCACTGGAGAAAAAGTTTCGTCATAGTCCAAACCAGGCCTTTGACGAAAACCCTTTGCAACAAGTCTAGCATTATAGGTTTCCACCTGTCTATCGACACCAATCTTTTTCTTGAAGATCCATTTGCATCCTATGGGTTTTACCCCATCTGGAGCAAAGTCCAAAGTCCATACTTTGTTGGTGTATATGGACTCCATTTCGATCCGCATTGCATCTAGCCATCGTACCGAGTCGCCGCTCTGGATGGCCTGCTGGAAGCTAGTAGGTTCATCATCATGAATGGCGCAATCTTCTCCATCCCCATCTATGAGAAAACCGTAGTATCTCTCAGGCGGATGAGACGGCCTACTACTCCTGCGGAGGGGTGCGGGAATGTCTTGTTCTTCTTGTACTATTCGTTCTACCAAACTTTCAGTAGTAGTTTGTGGTTATGGAATTTATTCCAGTTCTATTGCGCTCCCACTTGTTTCCTTTTCTAAAAACTGATGTTCTAGAAAATGGGCATTACGAGAAACAAAAACCTTTTGTTCCTCTGCGTAATAGAAGGAATACCCCCTTGGGTTCTTTAGATATCCCACACACTTACACAGCACTGATCGTGCCTCGAGTTTGTCCGCATGCTGCTTTTTAACAAAAGCTGGACATCCCCATATCTTTAGATACATAAGATAGGGTTTCTTCCCACTCCACATCTGATATGGAGTGGTAGGCATAGTCTTAGTAGGAGCTCTGTTCAAAAGATATGCCGCTGATTCTAGCACAGAACCCAAGAAAGATCGTGGAAACTCAGCATTACTCATCATGGAACGTACCATATCTAATAGAGTTCGATTCCATCTCTCCGATACACCGTTATGCTGTGGAGTGTATGGAGGAGTAAGCTGAGAGAGAATTCCTTTCTCTTTTAGGTAACCTAGGAACTCGACACTTAAGTATTCACCACCTCTATCAGATCTCAGTGTCTTGATACATTTGCCGGTTTGGTTTTCTACTTCATTCTTATACTCTTGGAATTTCTTAAAAGCCTCGGATTTATGTTTCATCAAGAAAATGAATCCGTACCTAGAGAAATCATTCGTAAAAGTAATGAAATAGGAAAAACCACCTCTTGCATGTGTAGACATTAGACCACATACATCACTGTGTATGAGTCCTAAGAGCTCGCTCGCTCTTACTCCATGTCCAGTGAATGGAGTCTTTGTCATCTTTCCTTTGAGACATGATTGACAAGTGGATTAAGTTTGATATTCGAACGAATCGAAATATCCTTCTCTATGTAACTTAGTTAACCTTGTCTCATTGATGTGACCCAGTCTACAATGCCATAAGAAAGCCTTATTTAAATCTAGAGACATTCTTTTTAGTGTGTTCTGGACATTGAAAATCTGTAATTGGTTTAAGACATATATACCGTTATCTAGTGTATCGGACCCAATCAAACCATGATTAAAGTGGATGTTAACAACATCGTTTACAAACAAGAAATCATAACCTTCTTTTGATAAGAACGAAACCGATATGATATTACACTTTAAACTGGGTACACAAAAACAGTTATGCAAAACCAAAATATGTCCACTCGTTAATCCAACGTGATAATCCCCTACGGACACAGCTCCCACGCTAGCTCCGTTAGCAACCTTGAGGGTCATATCACCAACCTTCAGCACTCCACGTGTAAGTCCACGTTACCTCTCCTGGTTCTTTCGGGCTCGCGGAAACGGTGAAAAACGATTTTTTTGGGTTATGGTAACATGGACTATAAAACACGGATCTTTGCTAAACTACACACTAGCAACTAACTAGAGCTTTACCTACTCGGTTAGGGGTTATACGTCAACTTGAACTCCTTCTCTTGGACTCCTTATGGTGGTCGGATGGTTCTCTCCTCGTCGCCTTCTCTTACCGAAGATGGATCCACCTGAGGGTCTCTACCTTGAGCTCCTTCCTCGAACTTGAGAAAACTAAAGTGTCCGGCTTGCTAGACCTTCAACCTTAGGATGAGTAGAGAGTGGCTTTGGGTTTTTATCTCGAAGGAAATGGTTCTCAACTCATGAGAATGATTTTCCTTGAGCTAGAGGAAGAGGAAGTGGAAGAAGAAGAGATGAGAGAGAATGGGAATGAGATTATGATATGAAAATAACAACCATATCACATATATGTGAATTAATAATTAACAATATTAATGAAAATGAAAAAGGTGATGGTTGGTTTGATATGACCATTATCATTTCACATTTAATGTGTTTTGCAAAGATCAAAGAGCATCTTTTCTTGGAATGATGATGGTCAAAGTTTCAACCTTGGTCAACAAGTCAACCTTGGTCAAAATGTCAACAACCCTAACCATAACTCATTTCCTTTTAATTAACATTATTAATCATAATTCACATGTTCATTAGGGTTTGGTAAACGGCAACTGTCAACTGTGCATACACACCCTTACCAAAACCCTAATGAGAATCCTCTTCCTCCGCCTCAAACAACTGTGCATACACACCCGCATTCGTGTTCTGAGGAACACGAATACAATGAGATAAAACTAACCCCAAAACATATACTAGGATCTGGCTCAAACCAGAGCCCGCTAGTAATGACTGCCCGGACACCAAACGTGCACAAGTGCGCTGATGTGAACGAACCCTGTCGCAAAACCAAGCGACCTCTACTCTGTTTTGCCCAAAGGCGAATAACCCTCTGTGTGGGACTTTAAAGACTCAGCACTATGCTGGCAGTGGGTTTAACCATAGACCGCAAGCGGCACTAGCTGTACGTAACGGTCCCCAGGTAGATACCGATAAGAAGACTGATAAGGTGAACCCATCCGAACTCCTACTGAGCCTGTATGTGACAATCTCCGTACAGTCCGGTCTGTTCGTCTGAGAATATCGCATGGCGGGCCTAGGGGGGTGGTAAACATCAGTCCCCTGACAGCGGTACAAGTCGTGTCGGAGTGTAGCCCAGAACAACCTGAGATATCACTGGAAACTTACTAGTATATCTCGCTGGCCCTGGCTAAGGACTTTGTCTAATGGCTCTCCTAGACACTGCGCGATATCAACCCCCAATACCGGGAGAAACGAATCATATCTAACCGTCACTGCCTCCAAGTGCTTCGGGACTGCACCCAACTACTACCTGTTTGCACGACTCTTTTGAGCCGTTGTAGGGTAGTAATCAAAGTATAGTGGGAACACACTCGAGGCGAAGTGACAGTGTCAAGTCAGCGGACTAAGTTGTACTCATGTCACCTGGGAACTGACAACTGACGATAGGTATAGTACCAACCAACAGTTCCCGACGAGTCCTGTCCAGTATACTCGTAACCTAACAAGCACCCGCATACTATCTCAAGTACGACGTACTGACGGCAGTGGGACAGACCGTCCCCCCTGCTGGGATGAGAAGCGCATACACTAGTCTACTCCGGAGTATCGATGCCCCGTCTCGATAATCCCACGACCAGGGACGTATATATAAGGATATGCTTGTAGATTACCCAGCCCCCACGAGTGTGACTGCCATCACAACGCTGGTAATCAAGCAAAGATCCTAAGAGCTCCACTAATGCATATAGGTGATATACTAAAAGAAACACATGTACACATTAAAGCGGAGACAAACCAAGTAGCATACTACCATTTCGAGCATGATTGTCTATACAATTGTGAATATCCCAAGCTTCCATCAAGTAATATACATACTAGTATGATACAGTAATGGCCTCTAGGGCATATACACTAACAATCTCCCACTTGCACTAAGGCCATGTACTGGCGTATCGAAGACTTATCATCTCGATCAGCCGCTCGAACTGAGTCTGGGGTAAGGCCTTCATGAGTGGATCTGCGGTGTTATCTTCTGAAGCAACCCTCCGAACCTCGATCTGCTGGCGATCCACGATCACCCTGATCAGGTGATACCGCCTCAAGATGTGTCTGGATTTCTGATGGGACCTGGGTTCCTTCGCTAAAGCTATAGCCCCGTTGTTGTCGCAATACAGAGGTATTGGATCAACAATGGACGGAACCACCTGAAGTTCTTTCAAGAACTTCCTCATCTAAATGGCTTCTTTTGCGGCATCAGATGCAGCGATATATTCCGCTTCCATTGTCGAGTCAGCAACGGTTTCCTGTTTGGAACTCTTCCAACACACCGCCCCTCCATTGAGGGTAAAGACAACCCCTTCATTGAGGGTAAAGACAAAACCCGTCATGGACTTGGAATCATCCTTGTCACTCTGGAAGCTTGAGTCAGCAAAGGCCTCGATCTGGAGGTCTTTTTCGCCATACACCAAGAACATCTCCTTAGTCCTTCTCAGCTACCTGAGAATGTTCTTTACCGCTATCCAGTGCTTCTCCCCAGGGTTTGACTGATACCGGCTTACCACACTCAGTGCATAAGCTACATATGGTCTGGTACACAACATCGCATACATTATAGAGCCTACCGCAGAAGCGTAGGGTATAATAGACATGCGATCCCTTTCCAAATCAGTCTTGGGAGACATTTCTTTGGAGAGGGTGATCCCGTGACAAGCCGGTAGATTACCGTGCTTGGAATCTTCCATACTGAATCTTTTCAGTATGGTGTCGATGTACCTGGACTGTGAAAGTCCTAATATCCTCTTGGATCTATCACGATGGATCCGAATCCCCAGAATGTAAGAGGCATCACCCAGGTCTTTCTTGGAGAACCTGTGTGACAAGAACCCTTTGACAGATTGTAGCATAGGAATGTCATTTCCTATCAAGAGAATGTCATCCACGTATAAAATGAGGAATACGACAGTTCATGCCACAAATCTACTATAGATGCATGGTTCATCTGGATTTTTGATAAAGCCAAATTTTTGACCGTCTCATCAAAACAGATGTTCCAACTCCGCGATGCCTGCTTTAGTCCATAAATGGACTTAAGCAACTTGCATACCTTTCCGCTGCTCCCACTCTGAATGAAACCCTCTGGCCGGTCCATATATACACACTCCTCTAAATTTCCATTTAGAAAAGCGGTCTTTACGTCCATCTGCCAAATTTCATAATCATGGAAGGCAGCAATGGCAAGAAGGATCCGAATGGATTTCAGCATAGCCACTGGAGAAAAGGTTTCGTCATAGTCCAAACCAGGGCTTTGACGAAAACCCTTTGCAACAAGTCTAGCTTTATAGGTCTCAACCTGTCCATCTACACCAATCTTCCTCTTGAAGATCCACTTGCATCCTACGGGTTTTACCCCATCTAGAGCAACGTCCAAAGTCCATACTTTGTTGGTGTACATGGACTCCATTTCAGTCCGCATTGCATCCAGCCATTTTACCGAGTCAACGCTCTGAATGGCCTGCTGGAAGCTAGTCGGCTTATCATAATCAATGACGCAATCCTCTCTATCCCGGTCTATGAGAAAACCGTAGTATCTCTCGGGCGGATGAGACTGCCTACTACTCCTGCACAGCGGCGCAGGAATGTCTTGTTCTTTTGATAAGCTTTCGGTAATAGTCTGTGGTTCTGGAATTTCTTCCAGTTCTATTGCGCTCCCACTAATTTCCTTTTCTAAGAACTTGTGTTCTAGAAAGTGGGCATTACGAGAAACAAAGACCTTTTTTTCTTCTGCGTAATAGAAAAGATACACCCGGGAGTTCTTTGGGTATCCCACAAACTTGCATAGTACTGAACGTGTCTCGAGTTTGTCCGCATGCCGCTTTTTGACAAAAGCTGGACATCCCCAGATCTTCAGATATTGAAAATAGGGTTTCTTCTTATTCCATATCTCATATGGTGTGGTAGGCACAGTCTTAGTTGGAACTCGGTTCAAAAGGTATGCAGCTGATTCTAGCGCATATCCCCAGAATGATCGCGGCAACTCAGCGTTACTCATCATGGAACGTACCATATCCAATAGGGTTCGGTTCCGTCTCTCCGATACACCGTTATGTTGCGGAGTGTACGGAAGAGTAAGCTGAGAGAGAATTCCATTCTCTTTTAAGTAATCCAGGAACTCGGCACTTAAGTATTCACCACCTCGATCAGATCTTAGTGTCTTGATACTTTTTCCTGTTTGTTTTTCTACTTCATTCTTATATTCCTTGAATTTTTCAAAGGCTTCATATTTATGCTTCATTATGAAGACATGTCCGAACCTAGAAAAATCATCCGTAAAAGTAATGAAGTAAGAAAAACCACTTCGCGCATGTGTAGACATTGGACCGCACACGTCACTGTGTACGAGCCCTAAGAGCTCGCTCGCTCTTACTCCGTGTCCAGTGAGCGGAGTCTTTACCATCTTTCCTTTGAGACCGGATTGACAAGTTGCATATGAATGATATTCGAACGGATCCAAATATCTTTCTGTATGTAACTTCGTCAACCTTCTCTCATTGATGTGACCCAGTCTACAATGCCATAAGAAAGCATGATTGATTTCTGGAGACTTTCTTTTGTGTGTATTCTGGACATTGAAAATATGTGGTTGGTTTAATATGTATATACCATTGTTTAATATACCAGACCCAATCAAAACTTGATTAAGGTGAATGTTCACAACATTACTTACAAATGCAAATTCATAACCTTCTTTAGATAATAAAAATACAGATATGATATTACAGGTTGCATTGGGTACAAAATAACAGTCACGCAAAACCAAAATATGTCCGTCTGACATTCCCAGGTGATAGTCCCCTACGGACTCAGCATCCATGCCAGCTCCGTTTGCAACTTTGAGGGTCATATCACCTGCCTTCAAAACCCTACGTCTTCTCAGTACTTGCAAAGAATTACAGATATGAGATCCTGACCCGGTATCCAATACCCAGGAAGTAGAGTTTATTGAAAGACAGTTTTCAATAACATACACACCTGAAGCCGAAGTCGTAACTTGCTTCGGATCCTGGTTTCTGGCCTTCCAAGCCCGGCAATCCTTTTTCCAGTGTCCACTCTTATGACAGTAAAAGCATTCTTCCTTTCCCACAAGCTTTCCCGCTACCTTTGTTGTCTTTGCCTTTCCCTTCGTATCCACTTTACTAACACCGCCCCTTGGTTTGGCGGGGGCTTTCTTCATCTTTCCCTTGGCTTTCGTCTTGGACTTAGAAAAAGAATATCCTCCTACAAACAAAGTGGATGTTTCCCTACCTTTCTATAGGGTGCCCTTGTTAGTGTATATGCCCTAGAGGCCATTACTGTATCATACTAGTTTGTATATTACTTAATGGAAGCTTGGGATATTTACCTTGTATATACAATCTTGCTCAAAATAGTAGTATGCTACTTGGTTTGTTTTCTACTTCAATGTGTACATGTGTTTATTTTAGTATATCGCCTATACACATTAGTGGTGCCCTTAGGATCTTTGCTTGATTACCAGCGTTGTGATGGCAGTCACACTAGTGGAGTTGGGTAATCTATAAGCACATCCTTGTGCAGATCCCTGGTCGCAGGACTATCGAGACAGGGCATCGATACTCCGGAGTAGACTAGCGCATGCGCTTCTCATCCCAGTGTGGGAGACGGTCTATCCCACAGCCGTCGGTACGTCGTACTTGAGATAGTATGCGGGTGCTCGTTGGGTTACGAGTACACTGGACAGGACTCGTTGGGAACTGACTAGTTCGTATTATGCCTATCGTCAGTTATCAGTTCCCAGGTGACATGAGTACAGCTTAGTCCGCTGACTTGACACTATCACTTCGCCTCGAGTGTGTTCCCACTGTACTTTGATTACTACCCTACCACGGCTCAAAGGAGTCGTGCAAACATGTAGTAGTTGGGTGCAGTCCCGAAGCACTTGGAGGCAGTGACGGTTAGACAGGATTCGTCTCTCCCGGTATTGGGGGTTGACATCGCGCTGTGTCTAGGAGAGCCATTACACGAGTAGTCCCTTGCCAGGGCAAACGAGATATACTGGTAGGCTTCCAGTGTTATCTCAGGGTGTTTTGGGCTTCACTCCGACACGAATTGTACCGCTATTAGGGGACTGACGTTTACCGCCCCCTTAGGCCCGCCATGCGATGTATCAGACGAACAGACGGACTGTATGGAGATTGTCACATTCAGGCTCAGTAGGAGTTCAGATGGGTTTCACCTCATCAGTCTTCTTGTCGGCATCTACCTGGAGACCGTTACGCACAGCTAGTGCCGCTTGCGGTCTGTGGTTAAACCCACTGCCAGCGTAGTGTCGATTCTTTAGAGTCCCACACAGAAAGCTATTCGCCTTTAGGCAAAAGAGTAGAGGTCGCATGGTTTTGCGACAGGGTTCGGTCACATCCGTGCACTTGTGCACGTACAGTGTCCGGACAGTTTACACTAGCGGGCTTTGGTTTAAGCCAGATCCTAGTGTACCTTTCGGGATTGGTTTTATCCAGTATGCATCCGTGTTCCTCGGAACGCGGATGCGGGTGTGTATGCACAGTTGACGGAGAGACAGAGGCAGAGGATTCTCATTAGGGTTTTTGACCGTTGACCGTTGACTATTGACTTTTTGCTCAACCCTAATAAGAATATGATATATGATTAACAATTATATTGATTAAGTATTATGGTGACATGGTTGTTGAGGGGTTGACTTTGTTGACCTGTTGACTTTGTTGACTTGTTGACTTTGTTGACCGGTTGACTAGGCTTGACTAGTTGACCATCATGATAACAATAGCTATCATTTCATGGCAAGGACTTTTGCTTGCTTGCTCTCTTATGCAAAATGAGTGCATGAAATGATATGGCTATTGTTGCTTAAACCATCACATAATACTTGATTGCTATGATGTGCTATGATGGTTTTGGATTATGAGAGCCAAAAGAGAAAAGTCTTCTCTCATTCTTTCATGCTCATTCTCTCTCTTGTTCTTGAGCTCTCATCTCCTCCTCTTGCTCTCCCTCTCTTGACTCTATGGTTCACTTGTCTCATGAATTGAGAACCAAGAACCATAGATAAAATCCCATACAAACTCTTCTCTACTCACTGTAGTTCACAAGGTTTAGCAAACCGAGTGAACTAGTTTCTTCAAAGTTCGAAGAAGGAGCCAAAGGTTGAAGCTTTCAGGTGGATCTATCTTCGGCGCAAGGAGACGACGGGGAGAAGCCGATTCGGACGACCATCGAAGCTTGAAGACGAAGGAGTTCGAGAAAAAGAAAGGTATAACCCCCTAACCGAGTAGTTAGCAACTCGTAGTTAGGTTGTTAGTTAGATGTTTAACAAAGATCCGGGTCTTTAAGTCCATGTTACCACCTCTAGAAAAATTGTTTTTCACCAAATTCCGCATGCCCGAAAGTACCGGGAGAGGTAGCATGGACTTACAGTGGTATCAGAGTCTAGTTAAACTCTATCTAACATGTTAGCAAAGTAACTAGAAGATCGATCAAAGAAAAAGTCACGAAACCAACCCGAGTTGTCAAGTTTCTGCCGATTTTTATTCTGTTCAAAAGTTGATAATTTTCATCCTAAAAATCGGCTCAGGCTTTTGTTTGAATAACCACCAAATTTGGTCCCACGAACCGTTCAAAGAGCCACGGAAACGCGGCGGGAGCCGCGGTTCCGCGGCCGAGTTGACTCGGCCGAGGTCCGAATTTGGTGCAGTGTATTTCTGGGGTTGTTTTCGGATTTTTGGAATATGTATTTTCTGCCCAGATTTTCCAGAACGAAAATTTTGTATTCGGGGCCTATAAAACCGTATTTTTGATCGAACTTCTAAAAGACTTTAGCTGACGGGTTTTTCTGTGATGTGATATTTGAATTGAACGTCTGCTAATCGCTATATGTCGATTAGTGGGGGTTATACAAATCTGTGATCTGTAATGTTATTGGAATGTGTATATGAATTCATTGGATTGTCGCGGGTGAATAGCCAGGGGTTGTGAGACGAGAGTTTTCTTTTCTTTCAATTCATGTAAATTTGTAAATTGATGTAATAATTATTTGTATGGCCGCACAACCGGGTCGGGGTTGTAGCCGTCATTGTATAATTTCTTTTTACTGTTTTTGCTCCTAGGATAGACCCATGGAGGGGGTGCACAAACTACCGGGTATGCCGAAGTGCCGAGTGGCTTACTCACGGAGTTGAGGGAGGTTGCTTCGCCTCGGGTACTTGGCGGGTAGTTTGCCGCACCCGTAGGGGTCTTGGGTGGGGTTTTGGCTATTCACCGTGACCGTGTAATCTGCTTTTCGTTACAGGCTCGTACGAATTGCGGGTTCCTAGTATATCCAATGTGTTCATCTGTGATCTGAAACGGCTATCATTGCATATATCTATATACGATATTTTTTAGGCGTTGCTTATGTTTTACAGCCGCGCTAGCCTAGCCCCCGCTCTGTCGTTAGTTAAGTAACCTAACGGGTAATGACGGGGCCCCGTAGCGAATGCGAATGGCATAAGCGTACGTCATATTTTGGTTGTTTTCTGCAATGGTAGGATTAAATGATGGGACGCATTAAAAGAACTAATGCAAGAATATCACGCATTAAAAGAACTAATGCAAGAAAATAAACCAAGTTAAAGTCATTGGAACACTTTCGAAAAACCACTCGGTTCTTTTCAAAATCAACTTTTAAAATGCGGAGTTTGAGCCACTCCTTTTAAAAGCTATCTCGTTCCATCGACTATATCAAGTTCACTACGTTCACGGTTTAGCAAAAACCATTCGTAGCCCTCTGTCGTTTCATATGAATAGTCAATAGTATTCAAACTGTGTTTGTTGGCCAAAGTCAAGGCATAGTGATTGGTAGCTATTGGGTATTCATGTGCAGCATAGATAGATGCGTTGGTTTGGAACAGTCGTACTGCCTTGTTGGCCAAAGTCAAGGGTAGGTACGGGTGGATTCAAATTAACCTGGAGAACGACGGGTAGAACTTGACATGTGACTTATGATTTGTTGGCCAAAGTCAAGGTCATAAGAGCATGGGGCAAAAATCCACATTGGGAGTTTCATAAGTACTGAAACTTGCTAGCGCTGCATACCATTTGGAGTGTGATGATTCTGGTAGGATTCCTTCAGTTTCGTCACGCGGTGATATTTGGATCCCGATCCTACTGTGAGTATATGCTACTCCTCGGGAAATTTCTCACTAAACGATCAATGCTATAAACCTAGTAGGTGTCTAGAAAGGTGTTAGCGGGGGTACGCCCCCAGGGAAAAGAGGTTATTTAATTAAGGAACTTCGCGGAAGCGTTGGAAAACCTCCCTCGAAGTACCGACACTGGCCTGGCTGAACGGTTAAGCAAGTATTGTACGGTGAGATTGATCCTGACTAATTCTTCCTTTTTGGTTTGAGGCGGGATTCGAGAAACAGTGGGAGCCATCCTGTTTAGACAAACTAAAAACCATTCTAAACTTGCAAGAGCATCAAGCTGAGTGTTTCTTCTCTCTCCTAATTGCAGCGACCAATCGACATGACTGGACTTAAGTTACTCCTAGATAAAAACATACTGACAGGGCCAAACTACAAAGATTGGCTCAGGAATGTCAAGATGACAATCACTTACGACAAGCTGGGGTATCTTCTTACCACCAAAGCTCCCCCTGTCCCTGGTCCCACTTCCAGCGTCGCGGATAAGGAAATCCGTAAGACTTGGGAGATTGATAGCGCGAAGGCCAAGTGCCTCGTACTTGCCTCTATGGACAATGAACATCAGAGGAGGCACGAGAATATGGACTTGGAATCCATATTTCTTCATACAAAAGAACTGTATGGAGAGCAATCTCGTATCGCAAGATACGAAGCGTCGAAAAAGTTATTTTCGGCAAGGATGGCCGTCGGATCATCAGTAGCAGAACACGTGCTTAAGATGATCGGCTACATTGAGGAGCTCGCGGACCTAGGGACCACATTGGAGAGTGAGCTCTATACGGACTTAGTTCTCCAGTCCCTTCCTTCCACTTACGCCCAGTTCATACTGAACTTCAACTTACAAGAAAAGGAAGTTGAACTTTCAGAACTCCTCAACATGCTGAGGAGCGCAGTAGGTACCCTACAGAAAGGTAGAGAAACATCCACTTTGTTTGTAGGAAGATCTTCTTCTTCTAGGTCCAAGGCGAAAGCCAAGGGAAAGAAGAAGAAAGCCCCCGCCAAACCAAGGGGCGGTGTCAGTAAAGTGGATACGAAGGGAAAGGCAAAAGCAACAAAGAAAGCGGGGAAGCTTGTGGATAAGGAAGAATGCTTCTATTGTCATAAGAAAGGACACTGAAAGAATGATTGCAGGGCTTGGAAGGCCAGAACACAGGAATTGAAGCAGGTTGCAGCTTCAGCTTCAGGTGTGTATGTTATTGAAAACTGTCTTTCAATAAACTCTACTTTCTGGGTATTGGATACCGGATCAGGATCTCATATCTGTAATTCTTTACAGGTGTTGAGAAACCGTAGGGTTTTGAAGGCAGGTGACATGACCCTCAAAGTTGCGAACGGAGCTAGCATGGATGCTAAAGCCGTGGGGGACTATCACCTGGGAATGTCAGATGGACATGTTTTGGTTTTGCGTAATTGCTTTTTGTACCCAACACAACCTGTAATATCATTTCTGTATCTTTGGCTTCTAAAGAAGGTTATGAATTTGCGTTTGTAAGCAATGTTGTAAACATTCACCTTAATCAAGTTCTGATTGGGTCAGGTACATTGAGCAATGGTATATACGTATTAAACCAACCACAGATTTTCAATGTCCAGAATACACACAAAAGAAAGTCTCCGGAAATAAATCAGACCTTCTTGTGGCATTGTAGACTGGGTCACATCAATGAGAGAAGGTTGACGAAGTTACATACAGAAGGATATCTGAATGCGTTCGAATATCAATCGTATGCCACTTGTCAATCCTGTCTCAAAGGAAAGATGACAAAGACTCCGTTTACTGGACACGGAGTAAGGGCGAGCGAGCTCTTGGGACTCGTACACAGCGACGTGTGCGGTCCAATGTCTACACATGCACGAAGCGGTTATTCTTACTTCATTACTTTTACGGATGACTTTTCAAGGTACGGTTATGTCTTCTTAATGAAACATAAGTCCGAAGCCTTTGGAAAATTCCAGGAATATAAGAATGAAGTAGAAAAACAAACCGGCAAAAGTATCAAGATCCTAAGATCGGATCGAGGTGGTGAATACTTAAGTGCCGAGTTCCTGGACTATTTAAAAGAGAACGGAATTCTCTCTCAGCTTACTCCTCCATACACTCCGCAACATAATGGTGTATCGGAGAGACGGAACCGAACACTATTGGATATGGTACGGTCCATGATGAGTAACGCTGAGTTACCGCGATCATTCTGGGGGTATGCGCTAGAATCAGCCGCATACCTTTTGAACCGAGTTCCCACTAAGACTGTGCCTACTACACCATATGAGATGTGGTGTGGGAAGAGACCCTATCTTAATCACATTAAGACATGGGGAAGTCCAGCTTTTGTTAAAAAGCAGCATGCGGACAAGCTCGAGGCACGCTCAGTACAGTGTAAGTTCGTGGGATATCCAAAGAACTCCAAGGGATATTTCTTCTACTGCGAAGAGGAACAAAAAAGTTCTTGTTTCTCGTCATGCCTACTTCTTGGAAACTGAGTTTTTGGAAACCCAGATAAGTGGGAGCACAGTAGAATTGGAAGAAATTCCAGAACCACGAGCTATTACTGAAAGCTTAGTGGAACCAGAGGGTTCAAAAGAACAGGACATTCCTATGCCGCTCCGCAGGAGTAGTAGGCAGTCTCATCCGCCCGAGAGATACTACGGTTTTCTCATAGACGGGGATAGAGAGGATTGCATCATAGATTATGATGAGCCTACTAGCTTCCAGCAGGCCGTTCAGAGCATGGACTCGGTAAAATGGCTGGATGCAATGCGGACCGAAATGGAGTCCATGTACACCAATAAGGTATGGACGTTGGACATTGCTCCAGACGGGGTAAAACCCGTAGGATGCAAGTGGATCTTCAAAAGGAAGATTGGTGTAGATGGACAGGTTGAGACCTATAAAGCTAGACTTGTTGTAAAGGGTTTTCGTCAAAGACCTGGTTTGGACTATGACGAAACCTTTTCTCCAGTGGCTATGCTGAAATCCATTCGGATCCTTCTTTCCATTGCTGCCTTCCACGATTATGAGATCTGGCAGATGGACGTAAAGACCGCTTTTCTAAATGGAAATTTAGAGGAGTGTGTCTATAGGGACCAACCAGAGAGTTTCATTCAGAGTGGGAGCAGCGGAATGGTGTGCAAGTTGCTTAAGTCCATCTATGGACTAAAGCAGACATCGCGGAGTTGGAACATCTGTTTTGATGAGACGGTCGAGGAATTTGGCTTTATCAAAAATCCAGATGAACCATGCATCTATAGTAGATTTGTAGCGAGAACTGTAGTATTCCTCGTTTTATACGTGGATGACATTCTCTTAATAGGAAATGACATTCCTATGCTACAATCTGTCAAGAGGTTCTTGTCACACAGGTTCTCCATGAAAGACCTGGGTGATGCCTCATACATTCTGGGGATCCGGATCCATCGTGATAGATCCAAGAGGATATTAGGACTTTCACAGTCCAGGTACATCGACACCATACTGAAGAGATTCAGTATGGAAGATTCCAAGCGCGGTAAACTACCGGCTTGTCACGGGATCACCCTCTCTAAAGAGATGTCTCCCAAGACTGATTTAGAGAGGGATCGCATGTCTATTATACCCTACGCTTCTGCGGTAGGCTCTATAATATATGCGATGTTGTGTACCAGACCGGATGTAGCTTATGCACTGAGTGTGGTAAGCCGGTATCAGTCAAACCCTGGGGAGAAACACTGGATAGCGGTAAAGAACATTCTCAAGTACCTGAGAAGGACTAAGGAGATGTTCTTGGTGTATGGCGGAAAAGACCTCCAGATCGAGACCTTTGCTGACTCCAGCTTCCAGAGTGAAAGGATGATTCCAAGTCCATGTCGGGTTTTGTCTTTACCCTCAATGGAGGGGCGGTGTGTTGGAAGAGTTCCAAACAGGAAACCGTTGCAAACTCGACGATGGAAGCGGAATACATCGCTGCATCTGATGCCGCAAAAGAAGCTGTCTGGATGAGAAAGTTCTTGAAAGAACTTCAGGTGGTTCCGTCCATTGTTGATCCAATACCTCTGTATTGCGACAACAACGGGGCTATAGCTTTAGCGAAGGAACCCAGGTCCCATCAGAGATACAGACACATCTTGAGGCGGTATCACCTGATCAGGGAGATCGTGGATCGCCAAGAGATCGAGGTTCGGAGAGTCGCTTCACAAGATAACACTGCAGATCCATACACCAAGGCCTTGCCCCAGACTCAGTTCGAGCGGCTGATCGAGATGATAGGTCTTCGATACGCCAGTACATGGCCTTAGTGCAAGTGGGAGATTGTTAGTGTATATGCCCTAGAGGCCATTATTGTATCATACTAGTTTGTATATTACTTAATGGAAGCTTAGGATATTCACCTTGTATATACAATCTTGCTCAAAATAGTAGTATGCTACTTGGTTTGTTTTCTACTTCAATGTGTACATGTGTTTATTTTAGTATATCGCCTATACACATTAGTGGGGCCCTTAGGATCTTTGCTTGATTACCAGCGTTGTGATGGCAGTCACACTAGTGGGGCTGGGTAATCTATAAGCACATCCTTATGCAGGTCCCTGGTCGCAGGACTATCGAGACAGGGCATCGATACTCCGGAGTAGACTAGCGCATGCGCTTCTCATCCCATTGTGGGAGACGGTCTGTCCCACAGCCGTCGGTACGTCATACTTGAGATAGTATGCGGGTGCTCGTTGGGTTACGAGTACACTGGACAGGACTCGTCGGGAACTGACTGGTTGGTATTATGCCTATCGTCAGTTATCAGTTCCTAGGTGACATGAGTACAGCTTAGTCAGCTGACTTGACACTATCACTTCGCCTCAAGTGTGTTCCCACTGTACTTTGATTACTACCCTACCACGGCTCAAAGGAGTCATGCAAACAGGTAGTAGTTGGGTGCAGTCCCGAAGCACTTGGAGGCAGTGACGGTTAGACAGGATTCGTCTCTCCCGGTATTGGGGGTTGACATCGCGCTGTGTCTAGGAGAGCCATTACACGAGTAGTCCCTGGCCAGGGCAAACGAGATATACTGGTAGGCTTCCAGTGTTATCTCAGGGTGTTTTGGGCTTCACTCCGACACGACTTGTACCGCTATTAGGGGACTGACGTTTACCGCCCCCCTAGGCCCGCCATGCGATGTATCAGACGAACAGACCGGATTGTACAGAGATTGTCACATTCAGGCTCAGTAGGAGTTCAGATGGGTTTCACCTCGTCAGTCTTCTTGTCGGCATCTACCTGGGGACCGTTATGCACAGCTAGTGCCGCTTGCGGTCTGGGGTTAAACCCACTGCCAGCGTAGTGTCGAGTCTTTAGAGTCCCACACAGAAAGCTATTCGCCTTTAGGCAAAAGAGTAGAGGTCGCATGGTTTTGCGACAGGTCGCAAGGTTTTGCGACAGGGTTCGGTCACATCCGTGCACTTGTGCACGTACAGTGTCCGGACAGTTTACACTAGCGGGTTTTGGTTTAAGCCAGATCCTAGTGTACCTTTTGGGATTGGTTTTATCCAGTATGCATCCGTGTTCCTCGGAACGCGGATGCGGGTGTGTATGCACAGTTGACGGAGAGACAGAGGCAGAGGATTCTCATTAGGGTTGTTGACCGTTGACCGTTGACTATTGACTTTTTGCTCAACCCTAATGAGAATATGATATATGATTAACAATTATATTAATTAAGTATTATGGTGACATGGTTGTTGAGGGGTTGACTTTGTTGACTTGTTGACTTTGTTGACTTGTTGACTAGGCTTGACTAGTTGACCATCATGATAACAATAGCTATCATTTCATGGCAAAGACTTTTGCTTGCTTGCTCTCTTATGCAAAATGAGTGCATGAAATGATATGGCTATTGTTGCTTAAACCATCACATAATACTTGATTGCTATGATGTGTTATGATGGTTTTGGATTATGAGAGCCAAAAGAGAAAAGTCTTCTCTCATTATTTCATGCTCATTCTCTCTCTTGTTCTTGAGCTCTCATCTCCTCCTCTTGCTCTCCCTCTCTTGACTCTATGGTTCACTTGTCTCATGAGTTGAGAACCAAGAACCATAGATAAAATCCCATACAAACTCTTCTCTACTCACTCTAGTTCACAAGGTTTAGCAAACCGAGTGAACTAGTTTCTTCAAAGTTCGAAGAAGGAGCCAAAGGTTGAAGCTTTCAGGTGGATCTATCTTCGGCGCAAGGAGACGACGGGGAGAAGACGATTCGGATGACCATCGAAGCTTGAAGACGAAGGAGTTCGAGAAAAAGAAAGGTATAACCCCCTAATCGAGTAGTTAGCAACTCGTAGTTAGGTTGTTAGTTAGATGTTTAACAAAGATCCGGGACTTTAAGTCCATGTTACCACCTCTAGTAAAATTGTTTTTCACCAAATTCCGCATGCCCGAAGGTACCGAGAGAGGTAGCATGGACTTACAGCCCTCAGCACTCCTCAACATGTTCAGAAGTTCGAAAAGTTCAACCTCCTTTCCTTGCATGTTGAAGTTTAGGATAAATTGGGCGTAAGTGGAAGGAAGAGAATGGAGAATCAAGTCCGTATAGAGCTCGTTCTCTAACGTGGTCCCAAGGTCCGCGAGCTCTTTAATGAAGCCAATCATCTTAAGCACGTGTTCCTCTACCGATGATCCGATGGCCAATCTCGCCGAAAACAACTTTTTCGAGACTTCGTATCTGGCGATACGGGATTGCTCTCCATACAGTTCTTTTGTATGAAGAAATATAGATTCTAGGTCCATAATCTCGTGCGTCCTCTGATGCTCATTGTCCATAGAGGTAAGCACGAGGCACTTGGTCTTCGCGTAATCGATCTCCCATGTCTTATGGATTTCTACATCCGCGACGCTGGAGGTGGGACCTGGGACAGGGGGAGCTTTGGTGGTAAGGAGATACCCCAACTTGTCGTAAGTGATTGCCATTTTGATATTCCTGAGCCAATCTTTATAGTGTGGCCCTGTCAGTATGTTTTTATCTAGTAATAACTTAAGTCCGGTCATGTCGATTGGTCACTGCAATTAGGAGAGAGAAAAGAAAACACTTTAGAATGATGCTCTTGCAAGTTTAGAGTGGTTTTTAGTTTGTCTAAACAGGATGGCTACCACTGTCTCTCGAATCCCTCCTCAAACCATAAAGGAAGAATTAGTCGGGATCAATCTCACCGTACAATACTTGCTTAACCGTTCAGCCAGGCCAGTGTCGGTACTTCGAGGGAGGTTTTCCAACGCTTTCGCGAAGTTCCTTAATTAAATAACCTCTATTCCCTGGGAGCATAGCCCCGCTAACACTTTTCTAGACACCTACTTGGTTTATAGCATTGATCGTTAAGTGAGAAATTTTCCGAGGAGTAGCATATACTCACAGTAGGATCGGGATCCAAATATCATCGCGTGACAAAACTGAAGGAATCCTACCAGAATCATCACACTCCAAATGGTATGCAGCGCTAGCAAGTTTCAGTTTCTTTTAAAACTCCCTATATGGATTTTTTCCCCATGCTCTTATGACCTTGGCATGAGGTCAAAATGTCATAAGTCACATGTCAAGTTCTACCCATCATTATCTAGGTTAATTTGAACCCACCCGTACCTACCCTTGACTTTGGCCAAAATGGCAGTACGACTGTCTCAAACCAACACATTCTATCTATGCAACAGATAAATATCCGGCAGCTACCAATCACTATGCCTTGGCGTGAGGTCAAAATACATAGCTTGAACACTACCGAATATTTAACTGAAATGATGGAGGGCTACGAATGGTTTTGGCGAAACCGTGAACGTAGTGAACTTGATATAATCGATGGAACGAGATAGCTTTAAAAAGGAGTGGTTCAAACTCCGCATTTAAAAGTTGGTTTTTGAAAAGAACCGAGTGGTTTTGAAAGTGTTCCAACGAATTTTACTTGGTTTATTTTCTTGCATTAATTTTAATGCGTCCCATCATTAATCCTACTATTGCAGAAAACAACAAAAATATGACGTACGCTTATGCCATCCGCATTCGCCACGGGGTCCCGTCATCACCCATTAGGTTACTTAACTAACGACAGAGCGGGGGCTGGACTAGCGCGGATGCAAAACATAAGCAACGCCTAAATAGATATCATATATATACACATTCGTCAGATTCAATGATAGACATTCCAGATCACAGATGAATACATTGGATATACTAGGGATCCGCATTCCGTTCGAGCCTGTAACGAAAAGCGGATTATACGGTCGCGATGAATAGCCAATACCCCACCGTAGACCCCTACGGGTCCGGCAAACTACCCGCCAAGTACCTGAAGCGAAGCAACCTCCCTCAACGATGTGAGTAGGCCACTCGGCACTTCGAGATACCCGGTAGTTTGTGAACCCCACCTTGGGTCTATCCTAGGAGCAAAAACAGTAAAAAGAAATTATACAATGGCGGCTACAACCTCATCCCGGATGTGCGGCCATACAAATAATATTACATCAAATTTACATATTACATGAGTTGAAAGATAAAGAAAAAACTCTCATCTCACAACCCCATGGCTATTCATCCGTGAAAATCCAACGAATTCATATACACATTACATCAACATTACAGATCACAGATATGTATAACCCCCACTAATCGACGTATAGTGATTAGCAGACGTTCAATACATATATAACATTACAGATACAACCCATTAGACAAAGTCTACAGAAAATCGATCAAAATGCGGATTTGTAACCACCCGAAAAACAAATTTGTTCTCTGGAAATTCTGGTCAGAAACAAACCATCCTAAAAATCACAAAACACCAACACAACAACACTGCAGGAGAAACGATCCACGGCCGAGTCAACTCGGCGGCGGATCCGCGGTGAGTTGGTCGACTCACTGGATCGTTTTTCTTGCCTGTTCTGTAAAAACCCTGAGCCGATTTTTAGTACATGATTTATTATTTTTTTGAGCAGAAATAAAAATCGGCAGAAACTTGAATTTTTCGGGGTGTTTTGCGGTTTTTTGTCCGATTGAAATTCTAGATACTTTGCGAACATGCTAGGGTGTGTTTAGCTAGGCTCTGATACCACTGTAAGTCTACGTTACCTCTCCCGGTTCTTTCAGGCTTGCGGAAACGGTGAAAAACGATTTTGTTTGGGTTATGATAACATGGACTATAAAACACGGATCTTTGCTAAACTACACACTAGCAACTAACTAGAGCTTTACCTACTCGGTTAGGGGTTATACCTCAACTTGAACTCCTTCTCTTGGTCTCCTTGTGGTGGTCGGATGGTTCTCTCCTCGTCGCCTTCTCTTGCCGAAGATGGATCCACCTGAGGGTCTCTACCTTGAGCTCCTTCCTCGAACTTGAGAAAACTAAAGTGTCCGGCTTGCTAGATCTTTAACCTTAGGATGAGTAGAGAGTGGCTTTGGGTTTTTATCTCAAAGGAAATGGTTCTCAACTCAAGAGAAAGATTTTCCATGAGCCAGAGGAAGAGGAAGAGGAAGAGATGAGAGAGAATGAGAATGAGATTTTGATATGAAAATAACAACCATATCACATATATGTGAATTAATAATTAACAATATTAATCAAAATGAAAAATGTGATGGTTAGTTTGATATGACCATTATCATTTCACATTTAATGTGTTTTGCAAAGATCAAAGAGCATCTTTGCATGAAATGATGATGGTCAAAGTTTCAACCTTGGTCCACAAGTCAACCTTGGTCAATATGTCAACAACCCTAACCATAACTCATTTCCTTTTAATTAACATTATTAATCATAATTCACATGTTCATTAGGGTTTGGTAAACGACAACTGTCAACTGTGCATACACACCCGTACCAAAACCATAATGAGAATCCTTTTCCTCCGCCTCAAACAACTGTGCATACACACCCGCATTCGTGTTCCGAGGAACACGAATACAATGAGATAAAACTAACCCCAAAACATATACTAGGATCTGGCTCAAACCAGAGCCCGCTAGTAATTACTGCCCGGACACCAAACGTGCGCAAGTGCGCGGATGTGAACGAACTCTGTCGCAAAACCAAGAGACCTCTACTCTGTTTTTCCCAAAGGAGAATAACCCTCTGTGTGGGACTCTAAAGACTCGACACTACGCTGGCAGTGGGTTTAACCACAGACCGCAAGCGGCACTAGCTGTACGTAATGGTCCCCAGGTAGATGCCGATAAGAAGACTGATGAGGTGAACCCATCCGAACTCCTACTGAGCCTGTATGTGACAATCTCCGTACAGTACAGTCTGTTCGTCTGAGAATATCGCATGGTGGGCCTAGGGGGGTGGTAAACGTCAGTCCCCTAATAGCGGTACAAGTCGTGTCGGAGTATAGCCCAGAACACCCTGAGATATCACTGGAAACTTACCAGTATATCTCGCTGGCCCAGGCCAGGGACTTTGTGTAATGGCTCTCCTAGACACTGCGCGATATCAACCCCCAATACCGGGAGAGACGAATCCTTTCTAACCATCACTGCCTCCAAGTGCTTCGGGACTGCACCCAACTACTACCTGTTTGCACGATTCCTTTGAGCCGTGGTAGGGTAGTAATCAAAGTACAGTGGGAACACACTTGAGGAAAAGTGACAGTGTCAAGTCAGCGGACTAAGCTGTTCTCATGTCACCTGGGAACTGACAACTGACGATAGGTATAGTACCAACCAACAGTTCCCGACGAGTCATGTCCAGTGTACTCGTAACCTAACGAGCACCCGCATACTATCTCAAGTACGACGTACTGACGGTTGTGGGATAGACCGTCTCCCCTGCTGGGATGAGAAGCGCATATTCTAGTCTACTCCGGAGTATCGATGCCCTGTCTCGATAATCCCACGACCAGGGACGTATATATAAGGATGTGCTTGTAGATTACCCAGCCCCCACGAGTGTGACTGCCATCACAACGCTGGTAATCAAGCAAACATCCTAAAGGCTCCACTAATGCGTATAGGTGATATACTAAAAGAAACACATGTACACATTAAAGCAGAGACAAACCAAGTAGCATACTACCATTTCGAGCAAGATTGTCTATACAACTGTGAATATCCCAAGCTTCTAAAAAGTAATATACATACTTGTATGATACAGTAATGGCCTCTATGGCATATACACTAACACTACGGTTTCTAAGTGCCTGCAATGAATTGCATATATGAGATCCAGATCCGGTATCTAATACCCAGGAAGTAGAGTTGATTGATAGACAATTCTCAATTACAAACACACCTGAAGTCGAAGCCACAGCTTGCTTCGGTTCCTGGTTCTTGGCATTCCAAGCTTTGCAATCCTTTTTCCAGTGCCCTTTCCTATGACAGTGGAAGCACTCATCCTTTGCCACTACTGGCACCGCAATCTTTTTCTTTCTCTTCACTCCCACCTTACTAACACCTCCTCTAGGTTTGGTAGCGGCCTTATTCTTCCTTCCTTTGGCCCTAGCCTTGGACCCGGAAGAAGAAGCACCACGAACAAACATAGCGGTTGTTTCCCTTGCCTTCTGCAAGGTGCCCTCTGCACTCCTCAACATGTTAAGGAGTTCTGGAAGTTCAACTTCTTTTCTTTGAATGTTGAAATTCAGAATAAACTGGGCGTAGGTGGAAGGAAGGGACTGGAGAATCAAGTCTGTATAGAGCTCGTTCTCCAAAGTCGTCCCGAGGTCTGTGAACTCTTCTATATACCCAATCATCTTTAGGACATATTCTCCTAAAGACGATCTGACAGCCAACCTCGCCTGAAACAGGTTCTTCGAGGTCTCGTATCTTGCTATACGAGATTGCTCCCCCTACAGATCCTTTGTATGGAGAAATATGGATTCAAGATCCATATCCTCGTGCCTCCTCTGATGTTCATTATTCATCGAGGCAAGCACGATGCACTTGGCCTTCGCACAATCTAATTCCCAAGTTTTATGGATTTCCTTATCAGCAAGACTGGATTTAGGACCAGGGACAGCCGGTGCCTTAGCAGTAAGGACATACCCCAATTTGCCATAAATTAAAGCCATTTTGACATTCCGCAGCCAATCTTTATAGTTTGTCCCTGTCAATATACTTTTCTCTAATAGTAACTTAAGGCCTGTCATGTTTTGGGTCGCTGCAATGAGAGAGAGAGAGAGAACACTTTAGCATGATGCTCTTGAAAGTTTAGAGTGGTTTTTAGTTTATCTAAACTGGATGGCTCCCACTGTTTCTCGAATCCCTCCTCAAACCAAAAAGGAAGAACTAGCCAGGACTATTCTCACCGTACAATACTTGCTTAACCGTTCAGCCAGGCCGGTGTCGGTACTTCGAGGGAGGTTTTCCAACGCTTTCACGAAGTTCCTTAATTAAATAACCTTTTTTCTCTGGGGGCGTAGCCCCGCTGACACCTTTCTCGGCACCTACTTGGTTTATAGCATTGATCGTTAAGTGACGAATCTCCTGATGAGTAGCATATACTCACAGTAGGATCGGGATCCAAATATCATCGTGTGATAATGCTGAAGGAATCCTACCAACATTCATCACACTCCAAATGGTATGCATCTCTTTGCAAATTTCAGTTTCTTTAGAAATTCCCGATATAAATTTTTGCCCCGTGCTCTTATGACATTGGCATTAGGTCAAAATGTCATAAGTCACATGTCAAGTTCTACCCATCATTATCTTGTTAATTTGAACCCATCCGCACATACCCTTGACGTAGGCCAAATGATAAAACGACTATCCCAAACTAACTCATCTGTCTATGCAACAATGAATACCCAGCAGCTACCAAACACTATGCCTTGGCGTTAGGTCAAAATACATAGCTTAAATACTACTGAATACCCAAATGAAATGACGGAGGGCTTGAATGGTTTTGGCGAAACCGTGAACGTAGTGAACTTGATATGATCGAAGGAACCTGATAGCATTTAAAAGGAGTGGTTAAAGCTCCGCAATTAAAAAATATCCTCTGTTTTAAAATAACCGAGTGGTTTCTTTTAAACAGTTCCAACGATTGAACTTTGTTTTATTTTCTTTGCATTAATATAATGCGTCCCATCAATTAACCAACCATTGCAGAAAACAACGAAAATACAACGTCCTCTTATGCCATCCGCATTCGCCACTGGGTCCCGTCATCACCCGTTAGGTTACTTAACTAACGACAGAGCGGGGGCTGGACTAGCGCGGGTGTAAAACATAAGTCATGTCTAAATAGCTATCATATATAGATATTGTACATTCGTCAAACGCAATAATAAGCATTCCAGATTACAGATGAACATTATTGGATATACAAGCAATCCGCGTTTCCTTTGAGCCTTCAACGGAAGACGGATTACACAGTTGTGATGAATAGCCATTACCCCACCCTAGACCCCTATGGGTACGGCAAACTACCCGCCAAGTACCCGAAGTGAAGCGGTCTCCCTCAACAACGTGAGTAGGCCACTAAACATTTCAAAGTACCCGATAGTTTGTGCACCCAACCTTGGGTCTATCCTAGGAGCAAAATCAGTAAATGAAATAATACAACGGTGGCTACAACCGCAACCTGGATGTGCCCCGAAAAAGAATATTACATCATATTACAATTTATATCGAATGAATGAATATAAAAACCCATCTCAAACCCCGGCTAATCATCACAACAATCCAATCAAGTTCATAAACACAAACAGTAAAATCTTTATTGAAATGTGCAACCCCTGCCAACCGACATACTAGCAGTTAGGGGAGGTTTACAAACACATTGTACAAATCACAGATATAATCTAATTATCCAAACATCGTAGAAATTCGATCGAGCAAACACAATTGATTCTACTCCAAAAACTTCTCTGTGCACCTGAGACTTGAGCAGAAACAAAACATTCCAGAAAGAATAAAATTAACAAAGAAGAGTTACTGGGGAATTTTGGGGTTAATCGGCTTCAACTCGGCCGCGGATCCGCGGCGGATCGCATGGATCGGCTGCGGTTCCGCGGCAGTTTGGCCGATTCAGGAACCAAAATTTCTCCAGTAGTCTTATAATTCTCTGCTTGTAATTTTAAGGGTCCCTGAAAATTTTTAGACCCCGTTTTAAAATCGACAAAAACTTTGTGAGTTTGATGTTTTTTCCGGTTCGTTTTGCGATCGAATTTCTAACGACTTTGCTAACAAGTTAGTTATGGTTTAGCGAGGCTATGATACCACTGTAAGTCGACGTTGTACACCCCACGAGCTACGGGGAGGCGGAAATATGAAAAACAATCTTTTTCTTTAAACTAACATCGACTAACCGTAAGGATCTTTGCTAAACTCTAACTAAATTTATCATAGGAGTAATTAGCTATTATGAAAGAAGATTATACCTAATGAACCAAGTCCTGCTTCTTCTCGTTAACCACCTCCTCGTCGGCCTCCTCTTTGTAATAGAAGATCCACCCGAGAGCTACTAATCCAAGCTTTGCCTCTAACTTGAGGAAATTAGGTTACTCAAAGTGCTAATCAAAGCAACCTAGAAAATATAGAGTGTGATTAGGGATTAATAAGTCTTGCTAACCCTTGATCTCAACACTTGAGAGGTTAAGGTTAGGGTTTGAAGAGAGAGAGCTTGAGGAGAGAGAAGGTGAGAGTGAGAATGAATTGAAATAATGATATCATTTGAATATATGAAGCATCATGATTTATTAAATGAATAATCAAATGATTTATCAACCATGCATCATTTATTCATTATGAGTGATTCATCTCATAAGTCATTAGTCATTAAATGCACCATTAACTACATGAATGAATCACACAAATGAGTCACTAAATCAATAAATGCAAATGCCACCTTAGCCCCCAAGTCATCATCCTTCTAGAAGCTTCTCGAGAATTTACGAGAACGCCCCTGCTATCCGTGAAAACATGAGAAAACTTTAGACTGTATAAATCAAATAATCCGATACTAGAATCTGGCTTAAACCAAAGCCGACTAGTAAAAACTGTCCGAACATCGTACGTGAGTAAAAACACGTATGCGTCCGAACCCTTGTCGTAAAACCATACGACCTCTATATCGTTTCGCCCGAAGCAGGGAAACTCTCTGTGTGGGACTCTAAAGACTCGACTACTACGCTGGCAGTGGGTTTAACCACAGACCGCAAGCGGCACTAGCTATACGTAATGGTCCCCAGGTAGATGTCGATAAGAAGGCCGATGAGGAAACCCATCCGAACTCCTACTGATCCTGATGTGACAATCTCTGTACAGTCCGGTCTGTTCGTCTAGGACTATCGCATATCGGGCCTAGGGGGCGGCAAGCGTCAATCCCCTAAAAGCGGTATAAGTCATGTCGGAGCGAAGCCCATTACACATTGAGAAACTACTGGAAAACCTACAAGTAAATCTCGCTTGCCCTGGCCAGGGACTTTGCGTAATGGCTCTCTGACACGGCGCGATATCAACTCCCAATACAGGGAGAGATGAATCCTGTCTAACCGCCACTGCCTCCAAGTGCTTTAGGACTGCACCCAACTGCTACCTGTTTGCACGACTCCTTTGATCCGTGGTAGGGTAGCAATCTAAGAATAGTAGGAACACACTCGAGGCGAAGCAGCAGTATCAAGTCTGTGGACTATGCTGTACTCATGTCACCTGGTAACTGTTAACTGACGACGGGTATAATACCAACCAACAGTTCCCTGCGAGTCCTGTCCGGTATACCCGTAACCCAACGAGCACATGTATACTATCTCCAGTACGACGTACTGATGTCTGTGGGACAGACCATCTCCCCAACTGGGATAAGAAGCGTACACACTAGTCTATTCCGGAGTATCAATGCCCTGTCTCGATAATCCTACGACTAGGGATCTGAAAAAGGATGTGCTTGTAGACTATCCAGCCCCCACTAGTGTGACTGCCATCACAACGCTGGTAGTCAAGCAAGATCCTAAGGGTTATATCAATACGTACACACATATTAAGATAGATGTAACCAAGTAGCATACTACCATGTTTAGCAAGACTGTTAATATAACTGTGAATATCCCAAACTTCTATTAAGTAATATACAAGCTAGTATGATACAATAATGGCCCCTAGGGCATATACACTAACAAATATATGTATATATATCAAATATATAAATATATATCAAATTATTAAATCAACACTTGATTCAATAATCCGGTTATATCATATACAACCGACTAATATCAATTATATATATGTATATCAAATTATTAAAACGACACTTGATTCAATAATCCGGTCATATCACATACAACCGGCTAATATTCAATATTAGTTAATATATATATATATATATAATTATTAAATCAACACTTGATTCAATAATCCGGCTATATCAAATATAATCCGGCTAATATCAAATATATATAAACAACATATACATAAATCATTGAATCAACACTTGATTCAATAATCCGATTATATCACATATAACATGACAGATATCAAATATCGCTAGATTAGAATACAGTATCATATACTCGTATTCAATGAAGCTCCCACACATATCTCCATATGTTCCTTACTTTGTTTCGTTTGAGTTAGGAAACCTCTGTGTAGGACTCTAAAGACTCGTCAATACGCCGGCAGTAGGTAATGATCACATCAGATACCCACAAGCCGTCAACGGTACTAACTGGACGTAACGGGTACCCAGGTATTAAACGAATAGAAGATCAACAAGCAAACTAGTACAAACTCCCGTAGAGCCTATAAGCAACACTTACCGTACAGTCCGGTCTCTTCGTCTGTTATGTCGCATATCGAGCCTGGGGGTGGAATCGTCAGACCCCAATAACTTGATAAGTCATGCCGATGTGCGGCCTACAACCTTTCAAGAAACTACTAATAACACTTACCAGTAAATCTCATCAGTCCTAACCAAGGACTTGATGCTATAGCCAATCAAGTACAGCGCAACATCAAATTCCAATACCGAGAAAGACGAAACCCCTCCTATCGCTCACTGCCTCCATGTGACTCGGGACTGTACCCAAAATCCACCTGTTTGCATGACTCCTTTGATCTGTGGTAGGGAGGAAATCAAAGAACGGTAGGAACTACACAAGACACTATGATGATCTCGGATCTATAAACTAACCTGTACAAGTGGCATCAGAGAACTGCTATCTAACGATAGGTATGGTACCATCTAGGAGTTTTCGGCGAGTCCTGTTCGGTGTACCCATTCTCCAATGAGCACCTGTGCACAATCTTTGATGTTAAACACCAATGGTTGTGGGATCAATCATTGCCGCATACAGGATCAAGAAACGTACACACTAGTCCACTCTGGAATATCGATGCCATGTCTCAATACTCCCTTTACTAGGAACTATTAAAGGATGTGCTTGCGGACTACACAAGCCCCACTAGTATGATCTGCCTCATAGTCCTGGTAGTCAAGCCTACATCCTAAGGGCTTATTAACATGTATCAGAGAAACGATATACTAAAAGAAGTGTACATGTTAAGATAAAGAGCAACCAGATAGCATACTATCATGTCGAGCAAGAAAGTCCTCTATATATATGTCCAAGCATCCACAATATCATACAATAATGGCATCTAGTGTAGGGTTACTAGGCACTCTCACAAGGGTCTACAAGGCATCAACCATGCCCGATTTAAAATTTAGACGTGCCGAACAACCCTAACCAAGATCTTTAAACTAGAGATTAGTCGAAACAAAGCATGTTAAACACTTTAACACTAAGAGTTTGGGATTACAACCTTTGTAGTCCGGTCCTTCACTTCTAAAGCTCTGTGTTGAGGTCCCTTCGCTGCGATCATCGAGTATCCAGACTCTCGAAAAGCTCCACGAAGAGAAAGATGCAAGCTTGCTTCCGATCTTCGATAACTAAGATGATGTATCTTGAAGTTTCTTTAACACAAGCTCTCACTCACTAGATGTAGTGAACACCCAAATATAAATGGCTAGGATAGATTAGGATGATGAAGTAGGATTTTAGCTCTCATTTGTTTTCTTTAACTCACTCAAAATCATCACTAAGCAAAACGCTAGAAAGCTTTCAAGGAAGAAGAAGAAGAAGAATCAATTTACTTTGTGATGAATAATGAATTGTGATGAGGTTAGAATTGCAACCATGGGTTAAGTATGATAATTATGGTGAGGTTAGAATTGCAACCATGGGTTAAGTATGATAACTTAACCCATGTAGAGACATAACCATGATCATGGGTTGGGTTGGATTAATAAATAACATAACAAATATCTTTACAAATATCTTTAGCAAGAAACAAAAGAAAAACCTTCTAGAAAATATTAACCCAAAACAAACCTTAATCATGTTTAATCTCTACTAATCACGTTGCATTAATAACCCTAACATGTTAGAATATTATGTATCACATATACAATATTTATTGTAACAAAATAAAATAATACAATTAACATATATCGCATATATATCAATGTATTACCCGAGTGAGAAAAAGAATGTTTTAGTGAGCTTATATTAGTTAATGTAATTTAATATATCAAATATATAATTATACATTAGATTATCGAATCAACACTTGATCCGATAATCCGGCTATTTCATAAATAACCGACTAATAAAATCTGTATCAGTTCATCGAATCAACACTTGATCCGATGACCCGGCTATATCACATATACCCGGCCGATATCACATATCGCGAGAATCTAGTACGGTATCACATACACGTATTGTTCTCGGTCCCGCACATATCACATATGTGCTCCTACTCCGTTTTTCCTGAGTCAAGAAACCTCCGTGTATGACTCTAAAGAATCGTCAATAAGCCGGCAGTAGGTGATGATCATATCAAACACCCACAAGCTGCAAGCGGTCAGCTAAACGTAACAGCCACCCAGGTATTGAGCGATCAGAATATCAATAAGCAAGCCTGTGCATTCTCCTGCGAATCCAATCAGTAACACTCCCGTTGAGTCCGGACTCCTCGTCTAATATGTCACATATCTTGCCTAGGGGTGGTAAACGTCAGACCCCAGTAGCTTGATAAGTCGTGTCGATATGAGGTCCATAACAGTTCGAGAAACTACTGATAACACTTACCAGTAAATCTCAGCAACCCTGGCCAGGGATTTCCAGTTATAGCCAATCGAACACAGCGCAACATCAACTCCCTATACCGGGAGAGACGAATCCCCTCCTATCGCTCATTGCCTCCATGTGATTCGGGACTGTACCCAAAAGCCACCTTTTTGCATGCCCTCTTGGATGGGGTATGATGGAAATCAAAGCAGAGTGGGAATAACACAAGACTCTATGACGATCTCGGGTCTACAGACTAACCTGTACCAGTGTCACCAGAGAACTGCCATCTGACGTGAGGTATAATACCATCTAGGAGTTCTCGGCGAGTCCGTCCAGTGTACCCAGTCTCCACTGAGCACCCGTACACCATCCTTGATGTCAAACACCGATGGATATGGGATCATCCATCGCCCATCATATGGGTCAAGATGCATATAAGCTAGTCTACTCTGGTGTATCGATGCCCTGTCTCGATACACCCTCGACTAGGAACATTTGAAGGATGTACTTGGCGACTACTCTGTCCCCACTAGTATGATCCGCATCATAGTCCTGGTAGTCAAGTACTCATCCTAAGGGCTTTATCAACATGTAACAAAGAGACAATCAGAGTACATGTTAAGATAAAGAGTAACCAGATAGCGTACTATCATATCGAGCAAGAAATTCCTTCCTATATATGTCCTAGCATCCACTACAATATACATCGTATGTACAGTAACGGCCTCTAGGGCATGCATATAACTAACAATCTCCCACTTGCACTAGGGCCATCTGTTGTGGTATCACATACCCAACAATCAGCTGTGGTTGAAGTATCTCATACTCAACCATCCCATAAAAGTCTCTACTGGGAAAAAAAGGCCTTTGTGAGTGGATCCGCGCTGTTGTCCTATGTGTCTACTCTCCTAACCTCGATCTCCAGGAGATCAACCATCTCCATGATCAGGTGATACTGCCTAAGAATTATATCTGGATTTTTGATGGGACGGGGGTTCCTTGGCATAAGCCACAACTCCATTGTCACACAATGGTAGTAACGAAGTTCATCTCATGAACTTATATATATCCAGACTGCCTCTTTGGTAGAATCCATAGTAATGATGTATCTTGCCTTTAATCGTCTAGTAAGTCACGGTATCTAGCTTGGAACTCTTCCAACATACCGTCCCTCCACTGAGGGTAAAGACAATGCCTGCGACTGACATTCAGTCGTCCTTATCACCCTGGAACCTTTCCAGTGATTCTCCCCAGGATCGATTGATACCATCTCATTACAACTAGTGAGAATCGTTACATCCATTTAGATCTATCTTATAGATATAAAACCTAGGATTTAGGAGGTATCACTTTGATTCTACATGGAGAATCCTTGTGATAAGCGAAGATTGTCCAAGCGTAGCATAGGAAACTCCATCCCTATCAAGAGTATGTCATCCACGTACTCTACGAGGATCACCACCATACTCCCTACTATCTTTTTGTACATACAAGGTTCATCTACCATTTTGATGAAGTCAAACACTTTGACTATCACATCAAAACAGATGTTCCAACTCCGCGATGCCTGATTTATCTCATAAAACATCTTGCATATGTTTCCGCTGCTCCCACTATCTACGAAGCCCTTTGGCTGTGTACTTATAGACGCTCTCTTCCAAATCAAAATTTAGAAAAGCAGTAATGACACCCAACCGCCAGATATCGTAGTCATGGTATGTAGCCGTGGCAAGTAGGATCTGGATGGACTTAAGCATAGCTTTGAAAGCCTCAACTTTTCCATGTACACCAAGTAATCTTCTCAAGATATACTTACTCCTGATGGGGATTTAACCCTTCAGATAAAGCAACCAAGTCCATACTTTGTTGGTGTATATGGATTCCATCTCAGATCGCTAAGCATCCAGCCATTCTTACAGAGTCCCACTCCTGATGGCCTGCTCGAAACTAGTTGGGTCATCATCTCATGATGCAATCCTCGCTCCCACTGTCATAGAGAAAACGAAGTATCTCTCAGGTGGATGAGGAACCCTACTAGATCGGCAGAGAGGCTGAGGTTCGTTAGAAACTATTGAATCCTCCGGTTCTACCAAATCATCAGCTGCAGTTTATATAGCTATAGCTATTTCCAGTTCTACCTCATGACCACTAATTTCTTCACAAGAAATTCCCTTTCTCAAAGGTGGCATGCTGAGAAACAAAACATCTTTTGTTTCTCGGTTAGGTAGAAGATATTCCCTTGCGAAATGCTTAGGATATCCAACAAACTTCCACAGAACTGACTTTGCCTCGAGCTTGTTCGGATTTTGCTTTTAGACATAAGCCGGACAACCCCAAATCTTAACATCTTTAAGAGATGGGCTCTTCCCATACCATATCACATATGGAGTGGCAGGCATCTGATTTGATTGGAACCCTATTCAATAGGTATGCAACTTCTCAAGTGCACAACTCCTAAAAGGAAAAATAGGAAACTCAGTAGTACTCATCATAGAGCGCACCATATCAAATAGGGTGTGATTGTTCCATCCCGACACACCAAGGTCCTGTGGTGTATATGGAGGATTAATGCTGAGAGAGAATCTCATTCTCCTTTAGAATAGTCCAGGAATCTCGTGCTCAAGTTTTCTCCTCCCTGATCACATCAAACGACATAATACTTATACTACTTTTTTTTGGTTCTCTACTTCTAACTTATATTCATTGAATTTCTTAAAAGTTCCAGACTTTTGTTTTAACAGGAACATATGTCCGGATCTTGAGAGATAATCAGTGAATGTAATGAAATACAAAGAACCGGTCTTGGCATGTATAGACAGGGGACCTTACATACATCATCATGTATCAATCCTAAGAGTTCACTAACTCTTTCTCTGTTTCCAATAAACAGAGCTGTGGTCATCTTATCTTTGTGACATGACCGGCAAGTTTCACAAGATGTAAATTCAAACTAATTTAAATATGCATCTAAATGTAGCTTCAGCTAGTCGGGTCACATTGATATGACCTGGTCTACAATACCTCAAGAAGAATTCGTTCATTTCTGAACTCTTCCTCTTGTGTGTGTTCTGTACATTAAGAACTGTGGTTTGATTTAGAACGTTTATGCTTTTAGATAACGTGCCTGAACCGATCAACTCTTGATATAGGAAATGTTCAAAACATTATCCAACAATACAAAATTATATCCTTTCTTTACTAATAAAGAGACTGATATGATGTTGTATATCAAGTTCGGTATCTAATAACATTCATTCAGAATCAATGTATTCTGATAATACAGGGTGATAACTACCAATAGACTTGGCTGCAACACTTGCACCGTTTCTATCTCATGAAACTTATCGCCCGTTCTCAGTTCTCTACCTATCTGTAGCCCATGTAACAAATTACATTTGCGGGATCCTGATCCGGTATCTCATACCCAGGACGTAAAGGATACTAAGAAACAGTTCTATGTAATGAACACATCCGAAGAAGATGCATCAAAATGCACTTTCTTCGTTTCGGCGGCACGGGAATTCTGGTAATCCCTTATTTCCTACTTGGTCTTATAACAGTTATAAGTTAGAGTGCGACCAATGTTCCCTAGCGCAGTATAACAAGCGGGTTCGGTCAATACATCCGTATTATTATCTTGATTAAGGCCCGATATGGTCACTACCAGGAGGGAGAGAGAAGAAAACACTCACCGTGCGCTTTTACAAGATTAGATTGGTTATCAATTTATCTAATCAGGATGGCTCCCACTATTTTAGTCAAATCTTCCTTCAAACCATAAAAGGAAAGACTAGCCGGGATTAATTACACCCAACAAGTTCACCAATCTTTCAGCCAGGCCAGTGCCGGTACTTTGAGGGAGGTTCCCCGTGCTTGCGCACAGACCTAATTAGAATAAACCTAGGTTTCCCAAGGGAGTAACCCCGTTAACACCTTTCTAGACACCTACTTGATCGGCTAATTGTAATGTGTAAAACTCTCCCAGGAGTAACTCTTACTCGCAGCGGGTATCGGGATCCAACTATCTCATAGAAGGTATGCAAACTCATTGCAAATTTCAACACTTGAAATTCCCAATAATAATTTACCCCTAGCATCTTATGACCTTGGCTAAGGTCAACAAATCATAAGTGCTAGCCAAGTTCAACCCGTCATTTCCCGATTGAATTAAACCCACCCGCACGACCCTTGGCTAAGGTCAACAAAGTTGCACAACTACCCTAACTCAATCGGATCATATGCTTATACAGATAAGCACTAATTAGCTACCACACACTACGCCTTGGCTAAGGTCAACAAACGCAGCACGAATACTAAGTAGTACTTATCTGAAATGACGGAGGGCTACGACAAGTTTTTAAGAAAACCTTTTGCGTAATAAACTTGATATCGTTGTAGAATCGAGTAATTTTGAATGGAATGTTTTTGAGGCCTTTTCTAGTTTTGCTAAAGAAGTCACTCCCGGTGAAGGGATCGTCGGCTCTTTCCTCATCGAATAAGGTGCAGGATATTTCACAAATACCACTATGCAAAGCAAAAACTATAGAAGCAATCAAAAGACAAACCGAGTATGCAGCATCTGCTAGTTTCGCTAAAGAGGTCACTCCCGGTGAAGAGATCTCGGCTCTTTCCTTATCGAATAAGGTGCTGGATGTTCTACAAGGAACACCACTACGCAAAGCAAGAACTAGAGCTACCAGTTTTTAAACAAGTTTCTACAACATCTTTAGGTTTCTTTTAGTTTCATTAATCTCATTAATGAAGTCCCATTTTAATTATGCTTCACAAGCACCACATTTGAAACGAAATCTGCAATATAACATATATCTCATATATATAATATAAACATTCGTCTCAGGCAGTAATATGATCTCATCACAGAACATAGCAGCAGAAGAACATATATGAAATATTGGATATACTAGGAGGTCCGTGTTTTAATACGAGCCTGTATAAAACACGGATTCCACGGTCGTGATGAATAGCCAAACCCACATCCCTAGACCCCCACGAGAGCGGCAAGCAACACTGCCAATTATAGGGTTAGGAGACCCGGTCTCGACTCCTCGAGATGGTCTCCCACTGGACCCTGGAACCCGGTTACTTGTTGTTAGGTCCACGTTACCCACCCCGGTTCTTTAGGGGAGGCGGAATAGGTAAAAATCAAAATTTTCCTCAAAAGGTAACATGGACCATTCAAGAAGGATCTTTGCTAAACAAGAACTAGCAAAAAAAACTACAAGTTCTAGCTACTATGTAGAATGGTTATACCTAGATCTTGAACTCCTTCCCTTCTTTTGGTGGTTCTCCTCCTTGCTTGCTCCTAGTAGTGGCTTGAACGGCTCCTCCTCGTCATCTCCTCTTTGCCGTAGATGGATCCACCCGAGGGCCTCGAACTTGAGCTCCTATCTCAACCTAGAGATAACTAAGGTGCTTGGTTTGCTAAACCTAGAACCTTAGAATGAGTAGAGAAGAGTTATGGTGGTTTTGTCTCAATGGTTCATGATTTCCAACTCATGGAACACTTGAACCTTGAGAGAGGAAGAGGGACAGCTTTCTTTCTAAGAGAGAGAAAGAATATGATAGAAATGAGCTCTCATAATGCAACCATTCTCACAAAAGCAAGAATAATGATGATAATAATAATAATTAAGAATAGTGATAGTTAGTTTCAATGACCATTATCATTTCATGCAATTATTGCATTTTGTAAAGAACAACAAGTAAACAAAAGTCATAGCAATGAAATGATGATGGTCAACAAGTCCATAATGGTCAACCGGTCAACAAAGTCGACAAGTCAACAAAAGTCAAATGTTCAACTCAACCATGACACAACAATCCTTAATTAATATTATTAATCATATTTCTCATTCTCATTAGGGCTTAGAAAAAGTCAACGGTCAACAAGTCAACCAAAATCAAATGGTCAACAACCCTAATGAGAATCCTCTTCCTCTGCCTCTGTCAACTGTGCATACACACCTGCATCCGTTTTCCAAGGAACACGAATACACGGAGACAAAACCAATCCCAAAACAAGTACTAGGATCTGACTTGAACCAAAGCCTGCTTGTAACAACTGTCCGAACACCAAACGTGCACAAGTGCGCGGATGAGAACGAACCCCGTCGCAAAACCATGCAACCTCCACTCTGTTTTGCCCAAAGGCGTGTAACCCTCTGTGTGGGACTCTAAAGGCTCGACACTACGCTGGTAGTGGGTTCAAACACAGGCCGCAAGCGGTACTAGCTGTACGTAACGGTTCCCAGGTACATGCCGACAAGAAGACTGATGAGGTGAACCCATCCTAACTCCTACTGAGCCTGAATGTGACAATCTCCGTACAGTCTGGTCTGTTCGTCTAAGAATATCGCATGGCGGGCCTCGGGGGGTGGTAAACGTCAGTCCCATAATAGCGGTACAAGTCGTGTCGGAGTGTAGCCCAAAATACCCTGAGAATCTACTGGAAAACCTACCAGCAATTCTCGTTTGCCCTGGCCAGGGACGACAATATGTAAGGCTCTCCTAGACACGGCACGATATCAACTACCATTACCGGGAGAGACGAATCCTGTCTAACCGTCACTGCCTCTAAGTGCTTCAGGACTGCACCCAACTACTACCTATTTGCACGACTCAGTAGAGCCGTGGTAGGGTAGTAATCTAAAAACAGTGGGAACACACTCGAGGCGAAGTGACAGTGTCAAGTCAGCGGACTAAGCTGTACTCATGTCACCTGGGACCTGTCAACTGACGATAGGTATAATACCAACCAACAGTTCCCGACGAGTCCTGTCCAGTCTACTCCTAACCTAACGAGCACCTGCATACTATCTCCAGTACGATGTACTGATGGTTGTGGGACAGACCATCTCCTCTGCTGGGAATAGAAGCGTATGCACCAGTCTACTCTGGAGTATCGATGCCCTGTCTCGATAATCCTATGACTAGGGACCAAAATAAGGATGTGCTTATAGACTACCCAGCCCCCACTAGTGTGATCGCCATCACAACGCCGGTAGTCAAGCAAAAATCCTAAGGGCTCTGCCAATATGTTTTTAGCGATATGTTAAAAGAAACATATACACATATTAAGATAGAAACAAACCAAGTAGCATACTACTATATCGAGTAAGACTGTCGTAAAACCGTATATATATATATATATATTTATATATATATATATATATCCCAAGCCTCCAAAATGTATTATACAAACTAGTACTATACAATAATGGCCTCTAGGGCATACATATCTAACAATCTCCCACTTGCACTAAAGGCCAGTAATTGGTGTACCGCATACCCAACGTCTGCACTAAGGCCAGCTGCCGGCGTACCGCATACCCAATAGCTCAAAAAGTCGCTCGAACTGTGTTTGAGGGAAGGCCTTTGTGAATGGATCCATCGTGTTGTCTTTTGTGTCCACTCTCCGTACCTCGATCTCCTGGCGATCAATGATCTCCCTGATCAGGTGATACCGCCTTAAGATGTGTCTAGATTTCTGATGAGACCTTGGTTCCTTTGCTAAAGCTATAGCCCCATTGTTATCGCAATACAAAGGTATTAGATCAACAATGGACGGAACCACCTGAAGTTCACTAATGAACTTCTTCATCCAGATCGCCTCTTTTGCGGCATCGCTTGCAGCAATGTATTCAGCCTCCATCGTCGAGTCTGCGACGGTATCCTGTTTGGAACTCCTCCAACACACCTACCCTCCGTTGAGGGTAAACACAAAACCCGAGAAAGACTTACTGTCATCTTTGTCACTCTGGAAGCTTGAATCGGTAAAGGACTCGACCCTGAGGTCTCCATTACCGTAAACCAGGAACATCTCCTTAGTCCTTCTCAGGTACTTGAGAATGTTCTTCACTGCCATCCAGTGGTCCTCACCTGGGTCTGACTGATACCGGCTCACCACGTTCAACGCATAAGCTACATCTGGTCTTGTACATAGCATCGCATACATTATAGATCCTACCGCCGAAGCGTAGGGTATAGTGCTCATGCGAACCCTCTCCTCGTCAGTCTTAGGAGACATCTTCTTGGAGAGGGTGATTCCATGCAATGCGGGTATATTACCGCGCTTGGAATCTTCCATACTAAATCTCTTTAGTACGGTCTCTATGTACCTGGACTGCGAAAGTCCTAGTAGTCTCTTGGATCTATCTCTGTAGATCTTGACCCCCAGAATGTACGAGGCATCACCCAGGTCCTTCATGGAGAACCATTGTGACAAGAATAGCTTGACCGATTGTAGCATAGGAATGTCATTTCTTATCAAAAGAATGTCATACAAATACAAGACTAGGAACACGACAGTTCGTCCTACAATCTTCTTATAGACACAAGTTTCATCTTCGTTCTTGATGAAATCAAATTCCTTGATTGCCTAATCAAAACAGATGTTCCAGCTCCGCGATGCCTGTTTTAATCCATAAATGGATTTAAGCAACTTGCACACTTTCCCGCTGCTCCCACTGTCTACAAAACCCTCCGGCTGATCCATGTAAACGCACTTTTCTAAACAGCCGTTTAGAAAAGACGTTTTTACGTCCATCTGCCAGATTTCATGGTCATGGAAGGCAGAAATGGCAAGTAGGATCCGAATGGATTTGAGCATAGCCACTGGAGAAAAAGTTTCGTCATAGTCCACACCAGGTCTTTGACGAACACCATTTGCAACGAGTCTAGCCTTATAGGTTTCCACCTGCCCATCTACACCAAGTTTCCTTTTGTAGATCCATTTGCATCCAACGGGTTTTACCCCAGGTGGAGCAATATCCAAGGTCCACACTTTAATGGTGTACATGGACTCCATTTCGGATTGCATCGCTTCCAGCCACTTATCAGAGTCCCTACTGATAATGGCCTGCCTGAAACTGGTAGGGTCATCTTCTTCCAAGATGCAATCCTCTCGATCCCTGTTTAGGAGAAAACCGTAGTAACTCTCGGGTGGATGAGAAATCCTACCAGATCTGCGGAGTGGCTGAGGTTCGTTGGGTGTAACTGAATCTAGCGGTTCCACCAAATCTTTAGTTAAAGTTTGTGTTTCTGGAATTTCATCCAGTTCTACCGTGCTGCCACTAATATTTTTAACAAGAAATTCTTTTTCCAAAAATGTGGCATTCCTGGAAACAATTATCTTCCGTTCCTCTGCATGGTAGAATAGATACCCACTAGAATCTTTTGGGTATCCCACAAACTTACACAAAACTGCCCGTGCCTCAAGTTTGTCTGGGTTTTGCTTTTTAACATAAGCTGGGCAACCCCAAATCTTAATACGTTTAAGATACAAACTCTTACCACTCCATATTTCATACGGAGTCTTAGGCACGGATTTGGATGGAACTTGATTCAATAGATGTGCCACTGTTTGAAGTGCATATCCCCAGAATGAAAGAGGCAACTCAGCACTACTCATCATGGAGCGAACCATATCCAATAGGGTACGATTCCTCCGTTCCGATACACCGTTGTACTGTGGTGTATAAGGAGGAGTAAGCTGAGAGAGAATACCATTCTCTTTTAAGTAATCTAGGAATTCCTTGCTTAAGTACTCCCTTCCCCTATCCGATCGGAGGATCTTGATACTTTGCCAGTCTGGTTCTCTACTTCGTTTCTGAATTCCTTGAATTTCTCAAAAGCTTCAGATTTGTGTTTCATCAGATACACATATCCGAACCTAGAGAGATCGTCAGTGAATGTGATTGTAGGGATCCTAGGCACACTAATGAAGTCTTGCAAGTGATCAAACACGGCCAATTTAAATTTTACAAGTGCCGAGAAACCCTAATACGGATCGTTAACTAGATATATCGGCTATGCGATGCAAGTTAACGACTTTAACTAAAGGAAAGAAGCTACAACCTTTGTAGATCCGGTCCTCCACGTCCTACGCTCCGTGATGAGGTCCCTCCGCTGTCCAAATCAAATCCATGACTCTAGCATCGGCTTCATCGGAGAAAAGGGCGGACTTGGTCGTCGGTTCGATGCCGAAGATGATCTACGTCGAGGCATCACAAGATCAAGCTCCAACTTCACCAAGCCTTGAAAACTTGTGAAGGAAACACCCTATACAACTTGGCAAGAGGTAGAGGATGAAGAAATAGGAAGTGGGTTTACTTTAGAATTGGATTTCTCACTCATTTTCACTAGTTGCCATTAAAGCTATCAAGCTTTCTCTTCTTGAAAAAGAAGAAGAAGAAGAAGATGAAGATGATAATATGATAAGTATATTTAAAATATCAAATAAAATGATACTTATCATATCTTTAACTATGGTTTAGTGTAGAGAACTAACTAAGGTTTTGTTGAATGGTTAGGGTTAAGAGAAAAACAAAAATGGTGGACTTTTCAAAGATGCTATAAAAGTTTCATGAACTTTCTAGCATAATATCAAAAGAAAACCACCATTTCTCTTTACTTAAATGAAAAGAAATTAATAAATGAGTAAATCAAATAAACAAAACCCTAATCATTAACTTAACCATGGTTTAATTCTTTACACAAACCCAAGTGAGCATGTATCATCAAACATGATACAATCATGTGCACAAAAGTATATCACATATACAACTTGCACAATTCAAGTGAGAAAATCCATTTAAAGTGAACCAATACTAGTTAATGCAAAGTAATATATCAAATATATAATTATGCATTAAATCATTGAATCAATACTTGATTTAACGATCGGGTCATATCGTATATAACCGACTAGTATCCTATGTATCGGCTTATCGAATCAATCCTTGATTCGATAACTAGGTTATATCGCATATACCAATCGATACATTCATCGCGAGAATGGAATACGGTATCATACACGAATTATTCTCAGTCCCGCACATATCTCATATGCGCTCCTATTTCGTTTCGCTTGAGCCAGGAAACCTCTGTGTAGGACTCTAAAGACTCGTCAATACGCCGGCAGCAGGTGATGATCATATCAAACACCCACAAGCAGCAAGCGGTCTGCTAAACGTAACGGCCACCCGGGTATTGAGCGATCAGAAGATCGACGAGCAAGCCCGCTCACACTCCTGTGAATCCAACCAGTAACACTTACCGTACAGTCCGGTCTGTTCGTCTGATATGTCGCATATCTCGCATAGGGGTGGTAAACGTCAGACCCCAATAGCTTGATAAGTCATGCCGACGTGAGCTCCATAACTATCGTGAAACTACTGATAACACTTACCAGTAGGTCACTGCAACCCTGGCCAGGGATTTCCTGTTATGGCCAGTCGAGCATAGCGCAACATCAACCCCCAATACCGGGAGAGACGAATCCCCTCCTATCGCTCATTGCCTCCATGTGAATCGGGACTGTACCCAAAAACCACCTGTTTGCACGACTCAGTAGAGCCGTGGTAGGGTGAAAATCAAAGCACAGTGGGAGACACACAAGACTCTATGACGATCTCGGGTCAACAGACTAAGCTGTACCAGTGTCACCAGAGAACTGCCATCTGACATGAGGTATAATACCATCTGGGAGTTCTCGGCGAGTCCGTTCAGTGTACCCAGTCTCTACTGAGCACCCGTATACCATCTCTGATGTCAAACACCAATGGATATGGGATCATCCATCGCCCATCGCATGGGTCGAGAAGATATACGCTAGTCTACTCTGGAATATCGATGCCCCGTCTCGATATTCCCTCGACTAGGAACATTGAAGGATGTACTCATGGACTATCCAGGCCCCACTAGTATGATCTGCATCAAAGTCCTGGAAGTCGAGTACACATCTTAAGGGCTTTATCAACATGTAATCAGAGAGATAGAGAGTATACATGTTAAGATAAAGAGCAACCAGATAGCGTACTATCATGTCGAGCAAGAAAGTCCTACCTATATATGTCCCAGCATCCACTACAATATACATCCAATGTACAGTAATGGCCTCTAGGGCATACATATAACTAACAATCTCCCACTTGCACTAGGGCCATCTGTAGCAGTAGTTGTAGTATCTAACACTCAACCATCCCTTAAAAGTCACTCTTTGGGAAAAGGCCTTCGTGAGTGGATCCGCCGTGTTGTCCTATGAGTCTACTCTCCTAACCTCGATCACCCTGGAGATCAACTATCTCCATGATCAGGTGATGCTGCCTCAGAATATGTCTGGGTCACTGATGGGACCAGGGTTCCTTGGCCAAAGCCATAGTTCCATTGTCATACAATGGTAGGAATCTAGTTCATCTTATGAACCAATATACACCCAAACTGCCTCTTTGGTAGTATCTTAAGTAGCGATGTATCCTGCCTTTATCGTCTAGTTAGCCACGATATCTAGCTTGGAACTCTTCCAACATACCGTCCCTTTGCTGAGGGTAAAGACAATGCCTGTGACTGACATTCAATCGTTCTCATCACCCTGGAACACTTCCAGTGATTCTCCCCAGGATCGATTGATACCATCTCACTACATCTAGTGAGAATCCTAGCATCCAATTACATCTATCTCATAGATGAAAACTCAGGATTTAGGAGGTATCACTTTGATCCTATATGGAGAATCCATGTGATAAGAGGAGATCGACCGATCGTAGTATAGGAAACTCTTTTCCTATCAAGAGTATGTTGTCCACGTACAATACGAGGATGACCACCTTACTCTCTACTACCGTTTTGTATATACAAGGTTCATCTACCATTTTGATGATGTCAAACTATATGACTAACTCATCAAAACAGATGTTCCAACTCCGCGATGCCTGCTTCATCACATAAAACATCTTGCACACGTTTCCGCTGCTCCCACTGTTTACGTAGCCCTCTGGCTGTGTTCTTATAGACGTTCTCTTCTAAATCATTATTTAGAAAAGTAGTCATGGCACCCAACCACCAGATATCGTAGTCATGGTATGCAGCCATGGCAAGTAGGATCTGGATGGACTTAAGCATAGTCCCTGGAAAAGGTTTCATCATTATTTGTGCCTGGTCGATGACGAAAACCTTTAACAAGTCTAGCTTTGAAAGTCTCAACTTGTCCATCTACACCAAGTAATCTTCTCAAGATATACTTGCTCCTGATGGGGATTTAACCCTTCAGATATCGCAACCAAAGTCCATACTTTGTTGGTGTATATGGATTTCATCTCAGATCACTAACCATCCAGCCATTCTTACAGAGTCCCACTCCTGATGGCCAGCTCGAAACTAGTTGGGTCATCATCTCATGATGCAATCCTCGCTCCCACTATCATAGAGAAACCGAAGTAGCTCTCAGGTGGGTGAGGAACCCTACTAGATCGGCGGAGAGGCTGAGGTTCGTTGGAATCTACTGAATCCTTTGGTTCTATCAAATCATCAGCTGCAGTTTGTATGGCTGGAACATTTCCAGTTCTACATAACAGACCTTGCCTTGAGCTTGTCCGGATTTTGCTTTTAGACATAGGCCGGACAACCCCAAATCTTAACTAGCTTAAGACATGGGCTCTTTCCTTTCCATATCACATATGAAGTGGTAGGTAACTGATTTGATTCGAACCTATTCAATAGGTATGCAGCTTCTCAAGTGCATAACCCCTTAAAGGGAAACAGGTAACTCAGTAGTACTCATCATAGAGCACACCATATCATATAGGGTGTGATTGCTCCGTCCCAATATACCATCGTGCTATGGTGTATACGGAGGAGTAATGCTGAGAGAGAATCTCATTCTCCTTTAGAATAGACCAGGATTTCCGTGCTCAAGTATTCTCCTCCTCGATCACATCAAAGGACATAATACTTATACCCGTATTTTGGTTCTCTACTTCTCGCTTATATTATGTGAATATCTCAGAAGATTCGGACTCATGACTGAATCTTGAGAGATTATCAGAGAATATAATGAAGTATAAAGAACCAGTCCTGGCATGTGTAGACAGGAGACCTTACATACATCATCATGTATCAGTCCCAAGAGTTCATTAACTCTTTCTCTGTTTCCAGTAAACGGAGCTATGGTCATCTTATCTTTGTGACATGACTGGCAAGTTTCACAAGATATAAATTCAAACTGATTTAAATATACATCTAAATGTAACTTCAGCCAGTCGGGTCGCATTGATATGACCTAGTCTACAATGCCTCAAGAAGAATTCGTTCATTTCTGAACTCTTCTTCTTGTGTGTGTTCTGTATACAAGGAACTGTAGTTTGATTTAGAACATCAATGCTTTTAGATAACGTGCCTGAACCGATCAACTTTTGATATAGGAAATGTTCAAAACATTATCCAACAATACAAAATTTTATCATTTCTTTACTAATAAAGAGACTGATATGATTTTGTATATCAGGTTCGATATCTAATAACATTCATTCAGAATCAATGTATTGGTAATACAGGGTGACAGTGACCAACAGACTTGGCTGCAACACTTGCCCCATTTTCTGTCTCATGAAACTTATCACCCGTTCTTAGTTTTTCTACCTTTTTGTAGCCCTATGTAACAGCTTACATACCTGGGATCATGATCCGGGATCAAATATCCAGGATGCAGAGATACTGAGAAACAGTTCTTTGTAATGAACACACCCGAAGGAGATGCATCATATGCACTTTCTTCGTTAGGGCGGCATAGGAATTCTGGTATTCCTCTATTTCCTGCTCTGTCTTATAACAATTATAAGTTGGAGCGGGACCAACGTTCCTTAGCTCAGTATAACAAGCGGGTTCGGTCAATATTCCTTATTATTATCTTGATTAAGGCGTGATATGGTCGCTACCTGGAGAGAGAGAGAAGAAAACACTCAGCGTGCGCTCTTGCAAGATCAGACTGGTTATATATTTTATCTAATCAGGATGGCTCCCACTGTTTTTATCAAATCTTCCTTCAAACCTTAAAAGGAAAGACTAGCCGGGATTAATTACACTCTACAAGTTCGCCAATCTTTCAGCCAGGCCAGTGTCGGTACTTTGAGGGAGGTTCCCCGTGCTTTCGCACGGACCTAATTACAGTAAACCTCGTTTTCCCAGAGGCGTAACCCCATTGACACATTTCTAGACACCTACTTGATCGGCTAATTGTAAAGTGCAAAACTTTCCCAGGAGCAACAATTACTCGCAGTGGGTATCGGGATCCAGCTATCACATAGAAGGTATGCAATCTCATTGCAAATTTCAACACTGGAAACTCCCGATAATGGTTTTTACCCCTAGCACCTATGACCTTGGCTAAGGTCAACAAATCATAGATACTAGTCAAGTTCTACCCGTCATTTCGTGATTAGTTAGACCCACCCACATGACCCTTGGCTAAGGTCAACAAAGCCACATGACTGTCCTAACTAATCGCATTATATGCTGTGTAGGAAGACATCACTTAGCTACCGCACACTACGCCTCGGCTATGGTCGACAAACGTAGCACGAATACTAAGTACTCTACTTCCTAAAATGACGGAGGGTTGCGAATGGTTTTTGTGAAAACCTTTAACGCTTTGAACTTGATCTCGTTGCGGAATCAAATGGTTTTTAAATGGAATGTTTTTGAGGCTTTTCTAGTTTTGCTAAAGGGGTCACTCCCGGTGAAGGGATCGTCGGCCCTTTCCTCGTCGAATGAGGTGCTGGATATATCATATATATCACTGTGCAAAGCAGAAACTATAGAAGCGATCAAAAGACAAACCGAGGGTTGTAGCATCTGCCAGTTATTGCTAAAGGAGTAACTCCCGGTGAAGGGATCTCGGTCCTTTCCTCATCGAATAAGGTGCAGGATGTTCTATAATGAACACCGCAATGCAAAGCAAGAACTGTAGCTACCCGTTTTATTTTGAAATTCGATTCCACAATATCAATTAGGTTTATTTTCTTTCATTAATCTCATTAATGAATGTCCCATCATTTAAGTCCACCTAAACATCACAGATAAATATAACGTACGCTTATGCCATCCGCATTCGCCTCGATGTCCCGTCTGCACCATTAGGTTAGGTAACTAACGCCAGAGCGAGGCAGGGCTAGCACGGGTGTAAAACATAAGCAACGTCTATATAATATATCATATATACTATATATTATATCAATCTGAACAAATCACATGATCACATCACAGATAACGCAGCAGAAAATATCATATGAAATATTGGATATACTAGGACGTCCATGTTTTCAATACGAGCCAGTATAAAACACGGATTCCACAGTCGTGATGAATAGCCAATCCCACACCCCTAGACCCCTACGAGAGCAGCAAGCAACCCTACCAATTCTAGGGTTAGGAGACCGGACTCGACTCCTCGAGTTGGTCTCCCACTGGACCCTAGAACCCGGTTACTTGTGCTCCCCTCCTTGGGTCTATCCTAATGCGGAAAAGTAAATAATATACAAATGGTGACAACATCCGCAACCTGGAAGTGCCCCAATAAAAGAATATTACATACAAGTTTTTTACATGAATGAAAAAGAAAAACACTCACCTCACATAAAAAAAACCCCCCGGCTATTCAAACACGACGATCCAATATAACATATCCAGCAACACATAACATCACATGTCATCAACGTAAGTAAATATGCGTATCCCAATTGTCGTTGACATATAGCAATGAAACCGGCGATATCACATATTACACTTACGGTCACAGAAAAGAAAGTGTTAAACTACAACAGTTGGAATCCGCATCCTACATAGACATCGCATGCCTAATCATCTGAATATCTTAGACATCACATGCCTAATAATTATAAACCCCGCATTTTAGTCTCAAAATAGAAAACACTTTTCAATATCAAGTCGGGCAATTCAACAAGATTCCCGACATCTTGATCGAATGCTCGTCGCAAACTTTAGTAGGCGGCTGCACCCCCGATACCGTCGACGAAGTGCACTAAGGCGGAACACCGCTGCCGCGAGCACCCGAACGGATGCTTTCGGTGACGGGGTTCTCCTACAGTCACTTGGTCACGGCTATGGAGTGAGGCTGTCTATTAAGTTTACCCGGCGAGTATCCGCGTACGCTACGTGATTGCGACGGACTTTTGATCACATCAAAATTCCGTGGCAACCGATCAAGTGAGACTAAACTACTAGATTTATAACATTCATTCAGTTATCTCATAATTACTTGTGAATTCCAAATGTTGTATCACATTCCGGATAAACAGAAAATGTTAAACTTTCCGATCGAACAATCGAACACCCATGTTTTCCCAATACAGCTCAACACATGAAATAAGTCTAAAAACATTCAGTTCATGCCTCAGTACCAACGGTCCAGCCGTAGAGGGGTCAAGCCAACGCCTCACATGTGGCACGCCGTACTGCCCTAAACCCGAAGGTTCAAAGGGCAATTCAAGACGGTCACATAATAGAGTTAAGGTTTGTTGTCTTCTAGAGGGACCATCGCGTTACTTGCACTACTTAGAACGTCGTTAAACTACGGAAAAATCCAACAATTGGAAATTTCCCGGCAGGGGAAAAAGTGGGTATTTATATCCGGTCGAACTTTTTAACATATTCTAAAAATACCCGGAAAAACACACTGACAAAATTAGACAATCCGATCGATACACCGAGTCCCCAATACAACCCAGAAAATTCAACTCTTGAAAAAATATTAAAAATTCCCAGGAAAACCAGCACTGCAAACTAAGAATTACTGTGCAAAATTCAACGCAAGAAGAGATCACATGGCCGCGGAACCGCCGCATTAGCCATGCTAATGCCGCGGTTCCGCCGCACTTTGGTGGATTCAGGGGTACGGGCTTCTCAGTAATTCTTATAATCTCCTGCTGGTTTTTCTGCATATTTTTAATCTGGAAAAAACCCAGTTTTTCAAAATTGTTAAGAGAGCAAATTTGGGTTTGGGTTTTGATTCGATCGGACTTCTAATTCCGTCTGCGCATCGCCTAAGGCTCTAGCTAGGCTCTGATACCACTGTAGGGATCCTAGGCACACTAATGAAGTCTTGCAAGTGATCAAACAGGGCCAATTTAAATTTTACAAGTGCCGAGAAACCCTAATACGGATCGTTAACTAGATATATAGGCTATGCGATGCAAGTTAACGACTTTAACTAAAGGAAAGAAGCTACAACCTTTGTAGATCCGGTCCTCCACGTCCTAGGCTCCGTGATGAGGTCCCTCCGCTGTCCAAATCAAATCCATGACTCTAGCATCGGCTTCATCGGAGAAAAGGGCGGACTTGGTCGTCGGTTCGATGCCGAAGATGATCTACGTCGAGGCATCACAAGATCAAGCTCCAACTTCACCAAGCCTTGAAAACTTGTGAAGGAAACACCCTATACAACTTGGCAAGAGGTAGATGATGAAGAAATAGGAAGTGGGTTCACTTTAGAATTGGATTTCTCACTCATTTTCACTAGTTGCCATTGAAGCTATCAAGCTTTCTCTTCTTGAAAAAGAAGAAGAAGAAGAAGATGAAGATGATAATATGATAAGTATATTTCAAATATCAAATAAAATGATACTTATCATATCTTTAACTATGGTTTAGTGTAGAGAACTAACTAAGGTTTTGTTGAATGGTTAGGGTTAAGAGAAAAACAAAAATGGTGGACTTTTCAAAGATGCAAAAGTTTCATGAACTTACTAGCATAATATCAAAAGAAAACCACCATTTCTCTTTACTTAAATGAAAAGAAATTAATAAATGAGTAAATCAAATAAACAAAACCCTAATCATTAACTTAACCATGGTTTAATTCTTTACACAAACCCAAGTGAGCATGTATTATCAAACATGATACAATCATGTGCACAAAAGTATATCACATATACAACTTGCACAATTCAAGTGAGAAAATCCATTTAAAGTGAACCAATACTAGTTAATGCAAAGTAATATATCAAATATATAATTATGCATTAAATCATTGAATCAATACTTGATTTAACGATCCGGTCATATCGTATATAACCGACAAGTATCCTATGTATCGGCTTATCGAATCAATCCTTGATTCGATAACTAGGTTACATCGCATATACCAATCGATACATTCATCGCGAGAATGGAATACGGTATCACATACACGAATTATTCTCGGTCCCGCACATATCTCATATGCGCTCTTATTTCGTTTCGCTTGAGCCAGGAAACCTCTGTATAGGACTCTAAAGACTCGTCAATACGCCGGCAGCAGGTGATGATCATATCAAACACCCACAAGCCGCAAGCGGTCTGCTAAACGTAACGGCCACCCGGGTATTGAGCGATCAGAAGATCGACGAGCAAGCCCGCTCACACTCCTGTGAATCCAACCAGTAACACTTACCGTACAGTCCGGTCTGTTCGTCTGATATGTCGCATATCTCGCCTAGGGGTGGTAAACGTCAGACCCCAATAGCTTGATAAGTCATGCCGATGTGAGGTCCATAACTATCGTGAAACTACTGATAACACTTACCAGTAGGTCACTGCAACCCTGGCCAGGGATTTCCTGTTATGGCCAGTCGAGCATAGCGCAACATCAACCCCCAATACCGGGAGAGACGAATCCCCTCCTATCGCTCGTTACCTCCATGTGAATCGGGACTGTACCCAAAAACCACCTGTTTGCACGACTCAGTAGAGCCGTGGTAGGGTGGAAATCAAAGCACAGTGGGAGACACACAAGACTCTATGACGATCTCGGGTCAACAGACTAAGCTGTACCAGTGTCACCAGAGAACTGCCATCTGACGTGAGGTATAATACCATCTAGGAGTTCTCGGCGAGTCCGTTCAGTGTACCCAGTCTCCACTGAGCACCCGTATACCATCTCTGATGTCAAACACCAATGGATATGGGATCATCCATCGCGCATCGCATGGGTCGAGAAGATATACGCTAGTCTACTCTGGAATATCGATGTCCCGTCTCGATATTCCCTCGACTAGGAACATTGAAGGATGTACTCATGGACTATCCAGGCCCTACTAGTATGATCTGCATCATAGTCCTGGAAGTTGAGTACACATCCTAAGGGCTTTATCAACATGTAATCAGAGAGACAGAGAGTATACATGTTAAGATAAAGAGCAACCAGATAGCGTACTATCATGTCGAGCAAGAAAGTCCTACCTATATATGTCCCAGCATCCACTACAATATACATCCAATGTACAGTAATGGCCTCTAGGGCATACATATAACTAACAGTGATGAAGTACGAGAACCTACCCCTTGCATGTATAGACATTGGACCACATACATCACTGTATATGAGTCCCAAGAGCTCTGCTGCCCTTTCTCCATGTCCGGTGAACGGAGATTTGGCCATCTTTCCTTTTAGACAAGACTGACAAGTTTCATAAGATGAAAACTCGAACGTATCCAAGAGTCCATCTTTATGCAACTTGCTTTATCTTTTCTCTCCGATATGACCAAGTCTACAATGCCACAAGTAGGATTCATTCGTATCTGAACTTTTCCTCTTACGTGTGTTTTGTACATTGAGAACTGTATTCTGATTTAGAACGTAGATACCATTACACAGTGTACCTTCTGCAACCAGTACCTTATGAAGGTAGATGTTCATGATATTTCTATCAAGAACAAAGTTATATCCATCTTTATTAAGTAAAGAACCCGATATGATGTTGCAAACCATGGAAGGTACATAGTAGCGATCGTTCAAAATCATAGTATTGCCATTTGGCAACACAAGGTGATATTCACCGACGGCTGCAGCATTAACTTGTGCTCCGTTCGCTACCCTGAGCGACATATCACCAGGTACAACTCTCCTACTTTTTCTCAGTCCCAGCAATAAATTACAGATATTAGATCCTGATCTGGTATCAAGTACCCAGCAGGTAGGGCTGACCGTAAAGCAGTTCTCAATTACAAGAACACCTGAAGTAGATGCAAAACTATACTTCTTCTTCAACTGGGTATCATTGGAATCCATACAATCCTCTTTCCCTTGCTCATACTTATGACTGTTGTCGTAAATTAGAGCCGAACCAATGTTCCCCAGCCCCAAATAAGAATTCGGATCGGTCAAGTGATGCATTTTATTATCTTGATTAGGGCGTGAAATGGTTGCTACCTGGAGAGAGAGAAAAGAAACACTCAGCGTGCGCTCTTGCAAGATTAGATTGGTTTATTGATTTATCTAACCAGGATAGCTCCTACTGTTTCCTCAAATTTTTCTTCAAACCCTAAAAGAAGAACTAGTCAGGATTAATCGCACGTCACAATACTTGCTTAACCTTTCAGCCAGGCTAGTGTTGGTATTTCGAGGGAGGTTTTCCAACGCTTTCGCGAAGTTCCTTAATTAAATAACCTCTTTTCCCTGGAGGCATAGCCCCGCTAACACCGTTCTAGACACCTACTAGGTTTATAGCATTGATTGTTAAGTGAAATAATCTCCCGAGAGTAATCCAACTCATCAGTGGGATCGGGATCCAACTATCATTGTGTGATGACCTAGATGGAATCCACTCTAGTCACCACACTCCAGAAGGTATGATAAATCTGCAAGTTTCAGTTTCTTTAGAAACTCCCAATGTGGATTTTTGCCCCTAAGACCCAAGTGACCTTAACACCGTCAACAAATCAAAGAGTCCTACTCATGTTTAACCCGTCATTATCTTGATTGCATTAAACCCACCCGTATAACCCTTGACACAGTCAACAAGGTTATACGACTGTCCTAACCAATCACATTGTATCCAGCAGATAAGCAATACTCAGCAACCGTTCACTGCGCCTTGACACAGTCAACAAACGCAGCACGAATACTAAGTATAACTTATAAGAAATAAAGGAAGGCTACGGCTGGGTTTTTGGCGAAAAACCCGTTAACGTAATGAACTTGATATCGTTGAAGGAACCTGATAACCTTTTTAAAATTATAGTGACGATAACTTTTGCTAAAGAGGTCACTCCCTGTGAAGGGATCTCGGCTCTTTCCTCGTCGAATGAGGTGTAGGATATTCCAAACTGAACACCTCGATGCAAAGCAAGAATAATCGACTATATTGAAGTTATTACCCTGACGCAAACTTTTGTCCAAGGGGTCACTCCCGATGAAGGGATCTCGGCCCTTGCCTCGTCGAGTGAGGTGCTGGGCATTCATAACCGAATACCTCTATGCAAAACAAAAGAGAACGTCCTTGCAATAACAGCTTTTTGAAAATTGTTCCAACAACGTCTTTTTAGGTTTGTTTTTTCTTTGCATTAATATAATGTGTCACATCAATTAATCCTACCATTGCAGAAAACAACGAAAATATGACGTACGCTTATGCCATCCACATTCGCCACGGGGCCCCATCATTACCCGTTAGGTTACATAACTAACGACAGAGCGGGGGCTGGACAAGCGCGGATGCAAAACATAAGCAACGCCTACTAGATATCATATATAGATATATACATTCGTCAGATGCAATGATAGCCATTCCAGATCACAGATGAACATATTGGATATGCTAGGAATCCGTGTTTCGTTCGAGCCTGCAACGAAAGACGGATTACACGGTCGCGATGAATAGCCAAACACCACCCTAGACCTCTACGGGTGCGGCAAACTACCCACCAAATACCCGAAGTGAAGCAGCCTCCCTCAACAACATGAGTAGGCCACTCGGCACTTCAAAGTACCCGGTAGTTTGTGCACCCCACCTTGGGTCTATCCTACGAGCAAAAACAGTAAAAGAAATAATATACAATGGCGGCTACAAGCTCATCCCGGATGTGCGGCCATAAAAATAATATTACATCAATTTACATTTTACATCAAATGAAAGATAAAGAAAACTCTCATCTCACAAAACCCCGGCTATTCATCCGCGACAATCCAACAACTTCATAAACACAATCCAACAACATTACAGAGCATAGATATGCACAACCCCCACTAATCGATGTATTGCGATTAGCCGACGTTCAGTGCATATATCACATTACAGATATAACCATTTAGCCAAAGTTTGTAGAAATCCGATCAAAATACAAATTTGTAACTACCCCAAAAAAACATTTTTCTCTGGATAATCTGGGCAGAAACTAAATATCTCAAAAATCCAAAAACACCAAACAGAGAAATCTGTAACAAATTGGAGCCGCGGCCGAGTCAACTCGGCCGTGGATCCGCGGCGGAACGCATGGTTCCGCCACGCTTCCACGGCGAGTTGGCCGAGTCATAGGCTCAAATTTCTTGAAAATCCCCAGAAAACCCTGCTTGTATTTTTCATGTCATACAAAATATTTTTAGGCCTGTTTTGAAAATCGACAGAAAATACATATTTTCGGTTTGTTTTCGGGATTTTTTCCGGATCGAAGTTCTTAACACTTTGCTAACAGTTAGTTGTTGCTTAGCTAGGCTCTGATACCACTGTTAGGTCCACGTTACCCACCCCGGTTCTTTCGGGGAGGCGGAATAGGTAAAAATCAAAATTTTCCTCAAAAGGTAACATGGACCATTCAAGAAGGATCTTTGCTAAACAAGAACTAGCAAAAAAAACTACAAGTTCTAGCTACTATGTAGAATGGTTATACTTAGATCTTGAACTCCTTCCCTTCTTTTGGTGGTTCTCCTCCTTGCTTGCTCCTAGTAGTGGCTTGAACGGCTCCTCCTCCTCGTCTCCTCTTTGCCGTAGATGGATCCACCCGAGGGCCTCGAACTTGAGCTCCTATCTCAACCTAGAGATAACTAAGGTGCTTGGTTTGCTAAACCTAGAACCTTAGAATGAGTAGAGAAGAGTTATGGTGGTTTTGTCTCAATGGTTTATGATTTCCAACTTATAGAACACTTGAACCTTGAGAGAGGAAGAGGGAGAGCTTTCTTTCTAAGAGAGAGAAAGAATATGATAGAAATGAGCTCTCTTAATGCAACCATTCTCACAAAAGCAAGAATAATGATGATAATAATAATAATTAAGAATAGTGATGGTTAGTTTCAATGACCATTATCATTTCATGCAATTATTGCATTTTGTAAAGAACAACAAGTAAACAAAAGTCATAGCAATGAAATAATGATGGTCAACAAGTCCACAATGGTCAACCGGTCAACAAAGTCGACAAGTCAACAAAAGTCAAATGTTCAACTCAACCATGACACAATAATCCTTAATTAATATTATTAAGCATATTTCTCAATCTCATTAGGGTTTAGAAAAAGTCAACGGTCAACAAGTCAACCAAAATCAAATGGTCAACAACCCTAATGAGAATCCTCTTTCTCTGCCTCTGTCAACTGTGCATACACACCTGCATCCGTTTTCCAAGGAACACGAATACACGGAGACAAAACCAATCCCAAAACAAGTACTAGGATCTGGCTTAAACCAAAGCCCGCTAGTAATAACTGTCCGAACACCAAACGTGCACAAGTGCGCGGATGTGAACGAACCCCGTCGCAAAACCATGCAACATCCACTCTGTTTTGCCCAAAAGCGAGTAACCCTCTGTGTGGGACTCTAAAGGCTCGATACTACGCTGGCGGTGTGTTTAACCACAGGCCGCAAGCGGTACTGGCTATACGTAACGGTCCCTAGGTAGATGCCGACAAGAAGACAGATGAGGTGAACCCATCCTAACTCCTACTGAGCCTGAATGTGACAATCTCCGTACAGTCCGGTCTGTTCGTCTGAGAATATCGGATGGCGGGCCTACGGGGCGGTAAACGTCAGTCCCCTAATAGCGGTACAAGTCGTGTCGAAGTGTAGCTTAAAACACCCTGAGAATCTACTGGAAAACCTACCAGCAATTCTCGCTTGCCCTGGCCAGGGACGACAATGTGTAATGGCTCTCCTAGACACAGCGCGATATCAACTCCTAATACCGGGAGAGATGAATCCTGTCTAACCGTCACTGCCTCCAAGTGCTTCGGGACTGCACCCAACTACTACCTGTTTGCACGACTCAATAGAGCCATGGTAGGGTAGTAATCTAAGGACAGTGGGAACACACTCGAGGCGAAGTGATAGTGTCAAGTCAGCGGACTAAGCTGTACTCATGTCACCTTGGAACTGTCAACTGACGATAGGTATAATACCAACCAACAGTTCCCGACGAGTCCTGTCCAGTATACTCCTAACCTAACGAGCACCTTCATACTATCTCCAGTACGACGTACTGATGGATGTGGGACAGACCATCTCCCCTGCTGGGAAGAAAAGCGTATGCACCAGTCTACTCTGGAGTATCGATGCCCTATCTCGATAATCCCACGACTAGGGACCAAAATAAGGATGTGCTTATAGACTACCCAACCCCCACTAGTGTGATCGCCATCACAATGCCGGTAGTCAACCAAAAATCCTAAGGGCTCTACAAATATGTTTTTAGCGATATGTTAAAAGAAACATATACACATATTAAGATAGAAACAAACCAAGTAGCATACTACTATATCGAGCAAGACTGTCGTAAAACCGTATATATATATATATATCCCAAGCCTCCAAAATGTATTATACAAACTAGTACTATACAATAATGGACTCTAGGGCATACATATCTAACATTTGTGCACCCCGCCTTGGGTCTACCTAATGCGGAAAAGTAAATAATATACAATGGTGACATCATCCTCAGCCCGAAAATGCCCCAATAAAAGAATATTACATACAAATGAATTTTACATGAATGAAATAGAAAAAACTCCCATCTCACATAAAACCCCCGGCTATTCAAAACACGATGATCCAATAAAACATATCACAGCAACACATAATATCATATATCATCAACGTAAGTAAATATGCATATCCCAATTGTCGTTGATGTATAGCAACGAAACCGGCGATACACCACATATTACACTTACGGTCGCAAAAAAGAAAGTGTAAAACTACAACAGTTGGAATACGCAACCTCCATAGACATCGCATGCCTAACCAAATGAATTCCTTAGATATCGCATGCCTAACACTTATAAACCCCGCATTTTAGTCTCATTATCGAAAAATCTTTATTCAATAGCAAGTCGGGCAATTCAACAAGATTTCCGACATCCTGATCGAATGCTCGTCGCAAACTTTAGTAGACGGCCGCACCCACGATGCCGTCGACGAAGTGCACTAAGGCGGAACACTGCTTCCACGAGCATCCAAACGGATGCTTTTGGCGACGGGGCTCTCCTACAGTCACTTGGTCGGGGCTATGGGGCGTGATTGTCTATTAAGTTTACCCGGCGAGTATCCGCGTACGCTACGTGATTGCGACGGACTTTTGATCGCATCAAAATCCCGTGGCAACCGATCATCTGAGACTGAACTGCTAGATTTATAACATTCAAATTAGTTATCTCATAACTACTTGTGGATTCCAAATATTGTATCACATTCCAGATAAATAGACAATGTAAAACTTTCCGACCGAATAATCAAACACCCAAGTTTTCCTAAATAGTTCTCAACACTTGAAATTAGTTTAAAAACATCCATCACATGCTACAGTACCAATGGTCCAGCCGTAGAAGGGTCAAACCAATGCCTCACATATGGCAACGCCGTACTTCCATAAACCCTAAGGTTTAGAGGCGGTTCAGACGGTCACATAATCGAGTTAAGGTTTGTTGTCTTCTAGAGGGTCCACCGTGTTACTTGCACAACTTAGAACGTTCTTAAACTACGGAAAAATCCAACACTTGGAAATTTTCCGGGTCGGGAAAAAGTGAGTTATTGATATCCGTTCGAACTTTTTAACATGTTCTAAAAAATTACACGGACAAAATAAACGAAGTTATACTTTCCGATCGAATCAACGAGTTCCCAATACAACCCAGAAAACTCAACACTTGAGTAAAAAATTAAAAATTCCCAGAACAATCTGGAGATCAGTATGGATGTTACTGTGTAAAACCCCAACCCCAATACTACTGTTTTGCCGCGGAACCGCCGCACAAGCCAGGTCATTGCCGCGGTTCCGCGGCGCATTAAAGGTATTAAAGGATTGTTTTGCACAGTAATCCATCAAATCACCTGCTGATTTTTCTAAGCATTTTTAATATGAAAAATATCAACGTTTGAAAATTTTTCCAGAAACTAGGGTTTTACGGGTATTCGGAGTTCGATCGGACTTTAAACTTCGTCTAGATTTCGCCTAAAGCTCTAGCTTAGCTCTGATACCACTGTAGGGTTACTAGGCACTCTCACAAGGGTCTACAAGGTATCGACCATGCCCGATTTAAAATTTAGACGTGCAGAACAACCCTAACCAAGATCTTTAAACTAGAGATTAGGCTAAACAAAGCATGTTAAACACTTTAACACTAAAAGTTTGGGATTACAACCTTTGTAGTCCATTCCTTCACTTCTAAAGCTCCGTGTTGAGGTCCTTTCGCTGCGATCATCGAGTATCCGGACTCTCGAATAGCTCCATGAAGAGAAAGATGCAAGCTTGCTTCCGATCTTCGATAACTAAGATGATCCACCTTGAAGTTTCTTTAACACAAGCTCTCACTCACTAAATGTAGTGAACACCCTAATCTAAATGGCTAGGATAGATTAGGATGATGAAGTAGGATTTTAGCTCTCATTTGTTTTCTTTAACTCACTCAAAATCATCACTAAGCAAAAAGCTAGAAAGCTTACAAGGAAGAAGAAGAAGAATCAATTTACTTTGTGATGAATAATGAATTGTGGTGAGGTTAGAATTGCAACCATGGGTTAAGTATGATAACTTAACCCATGTAGAGACTTAACCATGGTCATGGGTTGGGTTGGGTTAATAAATATCATAACAAATATCTTTATAAATAACTTTAGCAAAAACAAAAGAAAAACCTTCTAGAAGATTCGAGAAAATATTAACCCAAAACAAACCTTAATCATGTTTAATCTCTACTAATCATGTTGCATTAATAACCCTAACATGTTACAATATTATATATCACATATACAATATTTATTGTAACAAAATAAAATAATACAATTAACATATATCGCATATATATCAATGTATTACCCGAGTGAGAAAAAGAATCTTTTAGTGAGCTTATATTAGTTAATGTAATTTAATATATCAAATATATAATTATACATTAAATTATAAAATCAACACTTGATCCGATAATCCGGCTATTTCATAAATAACCGACTAATAAAATCTGTATCCGTTCATCGAATCAACACTTGATCCGATGACCCGGCTATATCACATATACCCGGCCGATATCACATATCGCGAGAATCTAGTACGGTATCACATACACTAGTAAAATAGGGGGTTGCCCCTACGGATAGTTTAATCCATAGGGGAAGAAATAACTTGGACCTACGGATATATCCGTAGGGCTAAAAGGTTGCCCCTACGGGCAAAGACGTCCAAGAATAAAAATATTAATTCTTAATTAGGTGTTTGCCCCTACGGAGCCGCAAACAAAGGACCTACGGATATATCCGTAGGGGCAAGTAAATATCGATTTAATAAAATCCCAGATCTCGATCGCCTACGCTCATTTCCCTCTCTCTCTCGATCGGGCACGAAAATAAGCCCCCAATGCGCCACGCCGTCGCCGCCAAGATTGTTCTCCTCGTGGCCACCGCCGGTTTCGTCGCCACTGGAGTTCTCGTCGCCACCGCGGTTAAGGTCGTCGCCACCGCCGTTCAGATCGTCGCCCCTGCCCCAGCAGCCGTTCAGGTGAGTAAATCTCGAGGTAAGTTAAAGAATTTATTGGATTATTTTGGGCTTAAGGTTCATGGCGCGCGAGTTGGGGTTGGGCTGGGGTCGCGGTCGCAGTCGGGGTCGGGTTAGGGTTGGGGCAGGGGCTGGGCTGCGGGGTCGGGTTCGGGGTCGGGGTAGGTTTAGGGTCGGGGTCGGGGAAAGGGAAGGGTCAATTTATCAAATTTTTTATTTGGGGTGCGGCTGGGGCTGCTGGCTGGGGCTAGGGCTGGGGAAGGGGAAGGGGAAGGTCAATTTATCAAATTTTTATCAAGATTTGTATTAGTTTGCAAGAACACTTAAGTTTATCACAAAATATTGTTTGGGTTTTCGATTTATATCTTTTAGCGGTATGTATCCGTTGTCCCAAATTTTGAATTATCTTATACTAGTATTTATGCATGTGCAGATCTTCTTTATCCTGACAAAAGATCCATATCCATTATCTTAACTTAAAATCCTTTAGAGGGTGCTAATCCTAAATAACAACAAAATGATGTTAAATATTTCATCCGATTTTCACAAGATCATACTTGAAAAAAATGCAACTACTTTCACAATTTCACAATCCTAACAAACTCCCAATTTATTATGGTATTCGATCATAACTTGAGAACAAATTCTCTTTTCTATTGCCATCCCATATCAAACCCTAGAATCATGGGCCATTTCAAATTACACCAAATTGAGGCAAGAATAGGATGAAACCAACATAACCAACAATAAAGAGCTTTATTTGGTAATATATATTGATGAACAATGGTTGCTGCGTTAAATCCAACCCTCACATCACATGCATATCAATAAAGGAGAGGACTGACCAAAATGTTGAATTTTAACAATTGTGAAAGTTCTTCGGTCAGGATGTAACAGAAATAAGGAAAAAAAACCTAAAATATTTCTCACAAAATAGAAAAAGCAAGCTTCTCTCCCATATCATTAACAAAGCTTATCACTTTTGATTCTCGAAATTATTTTACATTATATTTTCATTCAAAACGTTTTGCTAGTTTGCTCACCAACCGTTTGATAAAATTCCAAAACTATTTTTACTTTCTTTGCTCACAATTGCTCTTGACTACGTACAAATCTTGAAAACCCATTAACGCTCTTGCAATAATATGCAAAATCACATGAGGATTCACATTCATCACCACCACCTAAGGCTAGGGTTTGGGCTGGGGCTGCGGCTTGGGCTGTGCGTCCTCAAGAGGGCGATCATAGGATCGGTGAAGTGAGGTGGCTGGATATGAGATACGATGGATTTCCATGTGTTCAATGGAATGCTGAGAGTCAGAGTCGGTTATTCATATATCTCCCAAAAAAGAATGAGTTTGTTATCAAAGGTGTATTGATTTCTACATCAAAGAATATCAGTTATATGTCATTCAGTGACTAAGTCTGTTTCTGGCCCAACCATATTTATGAATCGTTTCTTCTTTTTCCTTCTTACGTATATTTACTAGTTCAGACTGTATGCACCTCTGCAATCAACGCCGAGAACTTATACATTATAGGTTAATAGACATATGCTATGAAATCACGGTGCATATCGAATTCATGATATGTTATAGTCCCTCATTATTTTTACTATGGTGAGAAAGCAGTCGCTGGTGGCCACAAGCCATAGAATTGGCAGTTGTCCTACCTGCGATAACATCTTACAAATCATTAGTAGACATCTCTGTTATATTAATCTTTTAATGTCAGCTTGCATGCATGTTTATTTGCATATTTCCTCTGCTAATTATATTCTTCTAGATCATGTTTGCCTAATCTATCCGAGGCTTAGCATAATCTAGTGGCGATAAACAATTCCATCTTCTGCTACTATGGTGGCACTGAGAAACTTCCATTTAGAAATGACAACACGTATTTTGTGGAAGTACTGTACATAATAAGAAGGAGAAGACAGTAATGTGGCAGAAGAAGAAGGAGAAGACAGTAATGTGGCAGAAGAAGAAGGAGAAGACAGTATGCATGTATATACATTTGAAATTTAAGTAAAAACAACCCTACACTTAAGCGAAATCATAAATCGAAACACATATATATAGAATACAACTCATACATGGGTATCCTCAAATCTAACTTTCATTGAATTTGCACGCGCACTTAAAATAACAACCTTTATACTAAAAAATTATGTATGCCATTAGTTAGTAGTTAAAGCCATTTGAGAAATACTTTTCCAACCCACTATTAATCCATATTCTCAATATAGTCATTGAATTTGCACGCGCACATAATAAGAAGGAGAAGACAATAATGTGGCAGAAGAAGAAGGAGAAGACAGTAATGTGGCAGAAGAAGAAAAAAATGACATTCCTCGTTCTCTGTTTCAGCATCAATCTTCTGATATGAACTAATGATGGCTTTCACATAGGCTTTTCCCTTTAGAGACTTCTTAGTGTCCAATGGAAAGCATACATCAGATTTGTGCAGGTCGGGTTCTTCTATGACTTTCAAGAGTCTCAACTGATTCTGTAAATTACACTCTAGTTGGGTGGTACTTTTACCACTTCTCACTGCAGGTGCGCTCTCTAATATCCATTTTGAATGTAATATTATCGATATTCAAAATGGATATTAGAGAGCGCACCTGCAGTGAGAAGTGGTAAAAGTATCACCCAACTAGGGTGTAATTTACAGAATCAGTTGAGACTCTTAAAAGTCATAGAAGAACCCGACCTGCACAAATCTGATGTATGCTTTCCATTGGACACTAAGAAGTCTCAAAAGGGAAAAGCCTATGTGAAAGCCATCATTAGTTCATATCAGAAGATTGATGTTGAAACGGAGAACGAGGAATGTCATTTTTTTCTTCTTCCGCCACATTACTGTCTTCTCCTTCTGCCACATTACTGTCTTCTCCTTCTTATTATGTGCGCGTGCAAATTCAATGACTATATTGAGAATATGGATTAATAGTGGGTAGGAAAAGTATTTCTCAAATGGCTTTTGCGTCTTAAAACCATAAACTACTAAGTAATGGCATACATAATTTTTTTAGTATAAAGGTTGTTATTTTAAGTTTTCCCTTATAGAGATATGATCTAACTGCATCTATCAACTATAAGTGTGCAGAAAATTATGATAAGAAACCATAAGAAAGGGTCGTAGCCATGCATAACCTTGAATCTACATACCAAATCATGCAAAAGCATGCACTTATTGTCACCTTGCCTTGGAATATAAAATATCTTGGAAGACTATAAGCGAGCATTTAAATCTTGATAGCTTTTGACTTCAACATATATTTTTCTCAAGTACCATGAAATATACTTGCTCCGTATAAACCGTTTTCAGGAAGATGGATTAATAATGACAAATTATCCATTGTGGCTCACTAGGTTAGTATTTTCTCTTCTATTGACCATCTTTCTAATCTGCTTGGTAAATTTATTCGGAACCGGCTGCGAATCATTAAAAGACATGCATAAGAAAGAAAGCTAAAATACAGATATATAGCATACCGATACATCGAAACTTCATAGTTGCGATGGCAATCCAGAGATATTTATTTCTACACACGTGGTGCGCGTGCGAATGCGTCAGGCATCATGGACAAATATTTCAGAACATGGAAAGTATTATTCGTATAAAGTAATTAAAACTTTTAAACACCTTGGGTAGATATTTTCTTAGTTGATGCAATCATATCATGAGGACTAAATTTAAGCTATTATACATATGCTTATGTATTTTTCTAACCTAATATATCACACACACACAGAGAGAGAGAGAGAGAACACCAGGTAGATAGAGAAATCAGGTAGCAGGATCCTGAAGAAATGGAGTCCATAGCATTGCTCATCATCATCATCCGTGATCCCTTTGAAAAAATATTATCAAAGGGATCATGGATGATGATGATGAGCAATGCTATGGACTCCATTTCTTCAAGATCCTGCTACCTGATTTCTTTACCTACTAGGTGTTCTCTCTCTCTCTCTGTGTGTGTGTGTGTGATATATTAGGTTAGAAAAATACATATGCATATGTATAATAGCTTAAATTTAGTCCTCATGATATGATTGCATCAACTAAGAAAATATCTACCCAAGGTGTTTAAAAGTTTTAATTACTTTATACGAATAATACTTTCCATGTTCTGAAATATTTGTCCATGATGCCTGACGCATTCGCACGCGCACCACGTGTGTAGAAATAAATATCTCTGGATTGCCATCGCAACTATGAAGTTTCGATGTATCGGTGCTATATATCTGTATTTTAGCTTTCTTTCTTATGCATGTCTTTTAATGATTCGCAGCCGGTTCCGAATAAATTTACCAAGCAGATTAGAAAGATGGTCAATAGAAGAGAAAATACTAACCTAGTGAGCCACAATGGATAATTTGTCATTATTAATCCATCTTCCTGAAAACGGTTTATACGGAGCAAGTATATTTCATGGTACTTGAGAAAAATATATGTTGAAGTCAAAAGCTATCAAGATTTAAATGCTCGCTTATAGTCTTCCAAGATATTTTATATTCCAAGGCAAGGTGACAATAAGTGCATGCTTTTGCATGTTTTGGTATGTAGATTCAAGGTTATGCATGGCTACGACCCTTTCTTATGGTTTCTTATCATAATTTTCTGCACACTTATAGTTTATAGATGCAGTTAGATCATATCTCTATAAGGGAAAACTTAAAATAACAACCTTTATACTAAAAAAATTATGTATGCCATTACTTAGTAGTTTATGGTTTTAAGACGCAAAAGCCATTTGAGAAATACTTTTCCTACCCACTATTAATCCATATTCTCAATATAGTCATTGAATTTGCACGCGCACATAATAAGAAGGAGAAGACAGTAATGTGGCAGAAGGAGAAGACAGTAATGTGCCGGAAGAAGAAAAAAATGACATTCCTCGTTCTCTGTTTCAGCATCAATCTTCTGATATGAACTAATGATGGCTTTCACATAGGCTTTTCCCTTTAGAAACTTCTTAGTGTCCAATGGAAAGCATACATCAGATTTGTGCAGGTCGGGTTCTTCTATGACTTTTAAGAGTCTCAACTGATTCTGTAAATTACACTCTTGTTGGATGATACTTTTATCACTTCTCATTGCAGGTGCGCTCTCTAATATTCATTTTGAATGTAATATTATAGATATCCATGCCTCTTTATGTCAAAATTACTTATATTGTCAATGTTTGATTGTCTAGTTGTTGGTGATGCGTCCATATCAGGGACAGAGGCCACTCCCGTTCCTTCAGGTATGTTTATATATTATATAGGGCATGTATATTGATTTAGAATGCTATATCATAAATATACACACATTCCTTTTGCTCTTAGTCGTCCAACTCATTATCATGGGCTGCTTGATGAGATTAGATTTGCGCCTGATGATCTACAAGAGCTTGTTCACTCCCTGTCATATGTGTAACCAGCGCTATATGCGAGTTTACCTTGTTAGTATGTATGTACTGAAATTAATTAATATTATTCAAATTTTGATACATGCAGATACCAGAGGAGCACATCTTCTATCTCTGTAGGTAAGGCTTTGATTTTGTTGATTTTGGTATTTCTTGTCAATTTTATAGACCAGTATGTGCTAAATATAATGTTCTGACAGTTGGTAGGGGGAAGGCAACATTCGAGGCTGCTGACCCCAGTCCTGGACGCCGCACACGGACGGCACCACGGAGGTTGGGAGAGAGGCCGAGGACTGGGCTCTAGCAGGGCCCATATGAGGTTGGACTCCACCCCGGTGGTTACTTCCTCCGTCTCCAGTGAGCGACGTATCCAGCATAAACTGGATAGCTTGAGGGCCAGCGTTCAGGAGTTGAAGGAGATGCTGGTATGTATACTACATTATAGTAAAATATCATTTCATATTATATACATATCAACATATCTATAATTAGTACGTAGCTTGAGCTTATTTGGTTTTAGACTTAAGTTTGATTAATCATACATACATATGTAATTGAAATAAACAACGCTTTTCCAAACTAGATATCCAAACAGGGTTTCGAAATAACTTAATAATGATACGAATTCGAATAATAAACAGTTCTTACACGCTTCTTACACACGTTATATCCAGACGCGACAGGGTAGATCGGCCGAGCCTCCACACGCATCTCCTTCGGCTGCGGCTCCGCAAGCCACTACATCGGCTGCGGTTCCGCAAACAGCTCCTGTAGCTCCACCGCCCACTCAGACTCCCGCTCGCGACGAATTGCAGAGTTTATTGACCGAGGAGCAGGCGCGCGTTGTTCTATCGTTATTCAGAGGTGGAGCTGGACCGAGCTAGGGTAGATTTTTGGTTCTTTTTTTTTGAAACATGTATTTATTTATATCATACACATTGTACTACATTTTGAAACGATATTGATATTGGTTTGTATTTATATCATATTCAGTTTTTGTGTTTCTTTTGTATATTATATATATGCGTGAGATGTGATTATGAATACTGCAATATATGATTTGATTGATGTATATATTATTGTGCATAGGGCGGGAAAAAATCAAGCAGCCCATTTTTTAAAAAAAAATTTCAGACAATATGTACCTACGGATTAATCCGTAGGCACACATGATACCCCTACGGATATGTCCGTAGGGGCAAAATATCAGCAGTAACTGATATTTCCCCCAGATCTCAGTGCCAGGGGGTTGGAAAAGCCCCTACGGCTATATCCGTAGGGGCCACTGACTCCCCCCTACGGCGTTATCCGTAGGGGCAAAATATCAGGAATCCTGAATTTATGCCCCTACGGAAACGTACCTACCCATATATCCGTAGGGGGCAGTACATGCCCCTACGGGTATATCCGTAGGGCCAAGTAATTTATTAAAATAAACCGTAAATAATATAAAATCTTATACCCTACGGCGTAATCCGTAGGGGAAACTGGACCTACACATATATCCGTAGGGACAAGAAATTAACCGTAGGGGCAAGTTCAGGGCCTCAACTTGCACCTGCGGCCTTTGCACCTACGGGGTATTTTTTCGCCCCTACGTATATATCCGTAGGGGCAGTGGGTTGCCCCTACGGATAAATCCATAGGGGCAACCCTTCTTTGTAGTAGTGATACACGTATTGTTCTCGATCCCGCACATATCACATATGTGCTCCTACTCCGTTTTGCCTGAGTCAAGAAACCTCTGTGTAGGACTCTAAAGAATCGTCAATACGCCGGCAGTAGGTGATGATCATATCAAACACCCACAAGCTGCAAGCGGTCAGCTAAACGTAACAGCCACCCACGTATTGAGCGATCAGAAGATCAACAAGCAAGCCTGTACACTCTCCTGCGAATCCAATCAGTAACACTCCCGTACAGTCCGGACTCTTCGTCTGATATGTCGCATATCTCGCCCAGGGGTGGTAAACGACAGACCCCAGTAGCTTGATAAGTCGTGTCGATATGAGGTCCATAACAGTTTGAGAAACTACTGATAACACTTACCAGTAAATCTCAGTAACCCTGGCCAGGGATTTCCAGTTATAGCCAATCGAACACAGCGCAACATCAACTCCCTATACCGGGAGAGACGAATCCCCTCCTATCGCTCATTGCCTCCATGTGATTCGGGACTGTACCCAAAAGCCACCTTTTTGCACGCCCTTTTGGATGTGGTATGATGGAAATGAAAGCACAGTGGGAATCACACAAGACTCTATGACGATCTCGGGTCTACAGACTAACCTTTACCAGTGTCACCAGAGAACTGCCATCTGACGTGAGGTATAATACCATCTGGGAGTTCTCGGCGAGTCCATCCAGTGTACCCAGTCTCCACTGAGCACCCGTACACCATCCTTGATGTCAAACAACGATGGATATATGATCATCCATCGCCCATCATATGGGTCAAGATGCGTATACGCTAGTCTATTTTGGTGTATCGATGCCCTGTCTCGATACACCCTCGACTAGGAACATTTGAAGGATGTACTTGGCGACTACTCTGTCCCCACTAGTATGATCTGCATAATAGTCCTGGTAGTCAAGTACTTATCCTAGGGGCTTTATCAACATGTAACAAAGAGACAATCAGAGTACATGTTAAGATAAAGAGTAACCAGATAGCGTACTATCATGTCGAGCAAGAAAGTCCTCCCTATATATGTCCTAGCATCTACTACAATATACATTGTATGTACAGTAATGGCCTCTAGGGCATACATATAACTAACATCTAGGGCATACATATACCTAACACTTATAAGAGGATGGCAACGAACACAAAAAGAGAAGAGCTTGGTTTTCATCATCAATCTTAATATCGATCTTACCCAGATATGTAATGATTGCATTAAACTCACCAACGTGAGATTTTATTGGAGAGCTTTCTGACATGCGATGTGTGTAGAGACACTGCTTTAATAAGAGTCAATTCGTGAGAGATTTTCTTAAATATAACTCCTCCAATTTATTCCACAAATCAACTGCCGTCTTTTCCACCAAAACTTCTTGTAGAACTTTATTTGTCAGACATAAATAGATAGCCGTGAGGGCTTCTTCATCCATCTCCTCCTAAACTTCCTCTGTCATAATAGAAGGCTTTTTATCCTTCCTATAAATCGCCTTCTTCAAATTGTTTTGGGTCAAAACGGCAACCATACAAACTTGCCACACACTAAAACTCTTTTTCCATCAAACTTCTCGATATCGAACTTCATGATTGTCGAAGACATAATGTGGGATCAAATCAAAATATCTTGAGTACTAACGAACCCTAAAACTTCAAAATCATGGTCTAAGAAAGTGGGGAAGAGGACATAGTTATTGTTACCCACCATTAATCTAGATCGCAAAATTAAAGACCTAATGGTTCAACCAAAAATCCCACAACAACGCAACAATTAATCTGATACCAGTTTGTTGCGAAGAATACGATCACGAAGACAAAACAAATGATAAAGAGAAGAAACAAAACCGCAGGCAAGATAGAAATATGAGTACTAACCACAAAACAAATAGACGAAGGCGACGTTTTAATAATAATCAAATGTGGAGGAGTAAAAACGGTGGACAAATACAAATCACTCTCAAATCCTAGATCTCTCACAATTATCAATGGGTTCTCTCTAATTAACAAAAGCTATCCATCTCTAGGGTTACAAAATACTACAATATATATAGTATACTAGAGATAAGTCTAAATAATTAATTTTCCAACTAATAAATATGCACTTTGCTTGTAGATAAGTCTGAATCTGTTATCTCTTGCCTTATTGATAAGTATGAATCTATTATCTCTTGCATTGTAGATAAATCTGAATCAAATGGAAATCAATAAGGATCGGAATGGAAGGCATACACAACAGCAAGTGTATAATTTTTTATTAATTTGGGCACATTGAAAGTATAGTCCTATTCATCCCCCTTCCCCCTGTAGGGTTCCTAGGCACTCTCAAGAGGTATCACAAGGCATCAACCATGCCAATTTTAAATTTTACAAGTGCCGAGAAACTCTAATACGGATCGTTAACTAGAATTTTAGGCAAAAAGTTAAGCTAGTTAAAATCTTAACTAAAAGTGAGAAGCTACAACCTTTGTAGATCCGGTTCTCCACTTCCTTAGCTCCACGTAGACGTCCTCTCGCTGTCCTAGTCGGATCTCGGACTCTAGCATCAGCTTCATCGGAGAAATGAGCGGACAAGTCGTCGGCTACGATGCCGAAGATGATCTACGTCGAGGTTACACAAGATCAAGCTCCAACTTCACCAAGTTGTGAAACTTGTGAAGAAAACACCCTATACTACTTGGCAAGAGGTAGAGGGTGAAGAAATAGGAGGTGGGTTCACTTTAGAATTGGATTTCTCACACTTTTGCTCAAGATGCCATTGATGAAGACAAGCTTTCCTTCTTGATGAAGATGATGAAGAAGAAGAAAAGATTTGATAAGTATTGTATTAAAAAGAAAATAAATGGGAATACTTATCATATACTAACTATGGTAAGGTGTAGAGAATAGATCATGGTTAGTTAGAATGGTTAGGTTTAAGTATGAAGACAAAATGGTAACAAAGTCAAACCTTCATGAAGCTTCAACTAAATCCAAATAATGCCACCATTTTCTTCATAATCTTTTCCAAAATCAATAAATAAATAAATGAGTAAGAAAAAGAAAACCCTAACCATTACACAACCATGGTTTAATCTTTACACAAAACACAAGTTAGCTTGCAACATCAAACATGATACAATCAAGTGCACACAAAAAATATATCACATATATAATGTGCACTACAAGTGAGAAAATCGCTTTAAAGTGAACCAATACTAGTTAATGCAAAGTAATATATCAAATATATAATTATACATTAAATCATTAAATCAACACTTGATTCAATGATCCGGTCATGTCGCACATAACCGACTAGTATCCAATGTATCGACTTATCGAATCAATCTTTGATTTGATAACTAGGTTATATCACATACAACCAATCGAAACATTCAACACGAGAATGAAATGTGGTATCACATACACGCATCATTCTCGGTCCCGCACATATCTCATATGCGCCCCTATTTCGTTTCGCTTGAGCCAGGAAACCTCTGTGTAGGACTCTAAAGACTCGTCAATACGCCGTGAGCAGATGATGATCATATCAAGCACCCATAAGCTGCAAGCGGTCTGCTAAACGTAACGGCCATCCGGGTATTGAGCGATCAGAAGATCGACGAGCTAGCCCGCTCACATTCCTGTGAATCCAACCAGTAACACTTACCGTACAGTCCGGTCTGTTCGTCTGATATGTCGCATATCAAGTCTAGGGGTGGTAAACGTCAGACCCCAATAACCGATAAGTCGTGCCGATGTGAGGCACATAACGGGTCGAGAAACTGCTGGTAACACTTACCAGCAAATCTCTGATCAGCCCTGGCCAGGGACTTCCCTGTTACGGCCAATCGTGTACAGCGCAACATCAACCCCCAATACCGGGAGAGACGAAACCCCTCCTATCGCTCATTGCCTCCATGTGACTCGGGACTGTACCCAAAGACCACCGTTTTGCACGCCCTCATGAACGTGGTAAGGTGGAGATCAAAGCACAGTGGGAATCATACAAGACTCTATGACGATCTCGGGTCTACAGACTAACCTGCACAAGTGTCACCTGAGAACTGCCATCTGACGTGAGGTATAATATCATCTGGGAGTTCTCGGCGAGTCCGTCCAGTGTACCTAGTCTCCACTGAGCACCCGTATATCATCTCTGATGTCAAACACCAACGGATATGGGATCATCCATCGCCCATCTCATGGGTCGAGAAGCGTATACGCTAGTCTACACTGGTATATCGATGCCCCGTCTCGATACACCCACGACTAGGGACCTTGAAGGACGTACCTATGGACTACCATGTCCCTACTAGTATGATCTGCATCATAGTCCAGGTAGTCAAGTACACATCCTAAAGTCTTTACCAACATGTAACTATAAGACAGTTTAAAGAGACAAGTGTACATGTTAAGATAAAGAGCAACCAGATAGCATACTATCATATCGAGCAAGAAAGTCATCTCTATATATGTCCAAGCATCCAATATAATATACATCATCTGTACAATACTGGCCTCTAGGGCATACATACAACTAACAATCTCCCACTTGCACTAGGGCCAGCTGCTGTAGTATCGCATACCGAGCATCCCGAAGAGTCTCTCAAACTGTATCTGGGGAATGGCCTTCGTGAGTGGATCCGCCGTGTTGTTCTTCGTGTCAACCCTCCTGACCTCGATCTCCCGGCGATCAACTATCTCCCGGATCAGGTGATACCGCCTCAGAATATGCCTGGATCGCTGATGGGACCTAGGTTCCTTGGCCAAAGCCACTGCTCCGTTGTTATCGCAATACAAAGGTATTGGATGCTCAATGGATGGAACCACTCCAAGTTCAGTAATGAACTTCTTGATCCAGACAGCCTCTTTAGCAGCATCGTTGGCAGCGATGTATTCAGCCTCCATCGTCGAGTCTGCCACGGTTTCCTGCTTGGAACTCTTCCAGCTAACCGCCCCTCCGTAAAGGGTAAAGACAAATCCCGACTGCGACTTAGAGTCGTCCTTTTCACTCTGGAAGCTCGAATCGGTAAAGGACTCCACTTGGAGTTCACCGTTACCATACACCAAAAGCATCTTTTTAGTCCTTCGCAAGTACTTGAGAATGCTCCTCACAGCTGTCCAGTGACTCTCTCCAGGATCAGCTTGATACCTGCTCACTACACTTAGTGAGTATGCTACATCAGGTCTGGTACATAGCATCACGTACATGATAGTGCCTACAGCCGAAGTATAGGGTATTCCTTGCATGCGAGCTCTCTCCAAATCAGTCTTTGGAGACATCTCTTTGGAGAGAGTGACTCCAGAGATCGTGGGCAAGTTCCCACGCTTGGATTCTTCCATACTAAACCTCTTTAGTATGGTGTCAATGTACCTAGATTGGGACAATCCCAATATCCGTTTGGATCTATCTCTATAGATCCTTATTCCCAATAAGCAGGAGGCATCACCAAGATCTTTCATTGAGAATCTTTGTGATAAGAAGAGCTTGACCGATTGCAGCATAGGAATATCATTTCCTATCAAGAGTATGTCGTCCACGTACAATACGAGGAAGACCACCTTACTCTCTGCTACCTTCTTGTAGATACAAGGTTCATCTGGGTTTTTGACGAAATCAAACTCTTTGATAACGACGTCAAAGCAGATGTTCCAACTCCACGATGCTTGCTTTAATCCATAAATGGATTTAAGCAGCTTGCACACCTTCCCGCTGCTCCCACTGTCTACGAAGCCCTCTGGCTGAGTCATGTACACGCACTCTTCTAAATCACCATTTAGAAAGGCGGTCTTAACATCCATTTGCCAGATTTCGTAATCATGATATGCAGGGATGGCAAGCATGATCCGGATGGATTTAAGCATAGCCACTGGAGAAAAGGTTTCGTCATAGTCCACACCTGGTCTTTGACGAAAACCCTTCGCTACAAGTCTAGCTTTGAAAGTCTCCACTTTCCCATCTACACCAAGTTTTTTCTTAAAGATCCACTTGATCCCGATGGGTTTTACCCCTTCAGGAGCAACATCCAAAGTCCATACTTTGTTGGTGTACATGGATTCCATCTCGGACCGCATAGCATCCAGCCATTTCACTGAGTCCCTACGCGTAATGGCCTGCTCGAAGCTAGTTGTGTCATCATCCTCCATGATGCAATCCTCGCTCCCACCATCCATGAGAAAACCGTAGTATCACTCAGGTTGGCGAGGAACCCTACTAGATCGGCGGAGTGGCTGGGGTTCATTGGGAACTATTGAATCCTCTGGTTCCACCAGATCTTCTGTTGTAGCTTCTGTAGCTGGAACCTCTTCCAGTTCTACCTCATGACCACTAATCTCTTTTTCAAGAAATTCCTTTTCTAAAAAGGTGGCATGCCGAGAAACAAACACTCTTTGTTTCTCAGGGTGGTAGAAGATATACCCTTGTGAATTTTTGGGATATCCTATAAATTTGCATAAAACAGACCGTGCCTCGAGTTTGTCCGGATTTTGTTGTTTGACATAGGCTGGACAACCCCATATCTTAACATAGTTAAGACATGGTCTCTTCCCTTTCCATATCTCATATGGAGTGGTAGGCACTGATTTGGTGGGAACCATATTCAATAGATGTATGGCTGTCTCAAGCGCATACCCCCAGAAGGAAATAGGTAACTCAGCTGTGCTCATCATAGAGGGCACCATATCTAATAGGGTGCGGTTCCTCCGTTCTGATACACCGTTGTGCTGTGGTGTATATGGAGGAGTCAGCTGAGAGAGAATCCCATTCTCTTTTAGGAAGTCCAGGAATTCATTGCTTAAGTATTCACCTCCTCGATCAGATCGAAGGATTTTAATACTTTTTCCGGTTTGGTTCTCGACTTCTTGTTTATATTCTCTAAATTTCTCAAAAGCTTCCGACTTGTGTCTTATCAAGTACACATGTCCGTATCTTGAGAGATCGTCAGTGAATGTAATGAAGTACGAAGAACCATCCCTGGCATGTGTAGACATGGGTCCGCATACATCACTATGTATCAGTCCCAAGAGTTCGGTAACTCTTTCTCCGTGTCCCGTAAACGGAGTTTTGGTCATCTTGCCTTTGAGACATGACTGGCAAGTGTCATAAGATGAAAATTCGAATGGTTTCAAATATCCATCCTTATGCAACTTAGCCAGTCGTGTCATATTGATGTGACCCAGTCTACAATGATACAAGAAGGATTCGTTCAGTTCTGAACACTTCCTCTTGTGTGTGTTTATTATGCTCAGAACTGTTGATTGATTTAGAACATAAATGCCATTGCACAACGTGCCTGATCCAACCAACTTTTGGTTACGGAAAATGTTCATAACATTGTCCTATAACACAAAATTATAACCCTCTTTACTCAACAAAGAAACCGATATAATGTTGCATATCAGGTTCGGCATGTAATAGCATTCGTTCAGAACCAATGTATTACCAGTTGGTAATACAAGGTGATATTCCCCGACAGTCTTGGCTGCAACAATTGTACCATTTCCAACTCTAATGTCTTTATCACCTTCTCCAAGTTCTCTACCTTTCCTTAGCCCATGTAACTGATTACATAAATGGGATCCTGACCCAGTATCTAATACCCAGGACGTAGAGCAAATGGAGAAACAGTTCTCAGTAACGAACACACCCGAAGAAAATGCATCAACATGTACTTTCTTCAATCGGGTGGCATGGGAATCCTGGTGTTCCCCTATATCTTGTTCATTCCTATAACTCTTATAAGAAAGAACGGAACCAACGTTCCCCAGCACAGTATAACATGCGGGTTCAGTCAATACATCCATATTATTATCTTTATTAGGGCATGACATGGTCGCTACCTGGAGAGAGAGAGAAGAAAACACTTTAGCGTATGCTCTTGCAAGATCAGATTGGTTATTATCTTATCTAATCAAGATGGCTCCCACTGGTTTTTATCAAATCTTCCTTCAAACCCTAAAAGGAAAGACTAGCCGGGATTAATTACACACTACAAGTTCGCCAATCTTTCAGCCAGGCCAGTGTCGGTACTTTGAGGGAGGTCCCCCGTGCTTTCGCACGAACCTAATTAATGTAAACCTCGTTTTCCCAGAGGCGTAACCCCGTTGACACCTTTCTAGACACCTACTCGATCAGCTAATTGCAATGTGTAAAACTCTCCCAGGAGTAACTCTTACTCGCAGTGGGTATCGGGATCCAACTATCTCATAGAAGGTATGCAATCTCATTGCAAATTTCAACACTTGAAATTCCCGATAATGCTTTTGCCCCTAGCGTGCTATGACCTTGACGAAAGCCAACAAACCACAGCCCGCTAGTCAAGTTCAACCCGTACATTTCTTAACTGAATTAAACCCACCCGCACGACCCTTGACGAAAGCCAACAAAGCCATACGACTACCCTAATCCAGTCGCATCATATGCAGCAGATAAGCAGTATATAGCTACCGCACACTACACATTGACGAAAGCCAACAAATGTAGCACGAATACTATATGCAACTTATCTGAAATGACGGAGGGCTACGACCGGTTTTTCTGAAAACCTATTGCGTAATGAACTTGATATCGTTGTAGAATCAAATGAAGTTTTGAAATGGAATGATTTTGAGGCTTTTCTAGTTTTGCTAAAGGGGTCACTCCCGGTGAAGGGATCGTCGGCCCTTTCCTCGTCGAATGAGGTGCGGGATATATCATATATATCGCTGTGCAAAGCAGAAACTATAGAAGCAATCAAAAGTCAAACCGAGTGTGTAGCATCTGCCAGTTATTGCTAAAGGAGTCACTCCCGGTGAAGGGATCTCGGTCCTTTCCTCATCGAATAAGGTGCAGGGTATATCATATATACCGCTATGCAAAGCAAGAACTGTAGCTACTTGTTTTGTTTAAAATTTGATTCTACAACACCTTAGGTTTCTTTTCTTTCATTAATCACATTAATGAAGTCCCATCATTTAAGTCACCTAAACATCAAAGATAAATACGACGTACACTTATGCCATCCGCATTCGCCTGGATGTCCCCTCGTGCACCGTTAGGTTAGGTAACTAACGACAGAGCAGGGCAGGGCTGGTGCGGATGCAAAACATAAGTAACGTCTATATAATATATCATATATACTATATACTGTGTCTATCACAGAACATCACATGATCACATCACAGATATCGCAGCAGAAGAAACATATGAAACCTTGGATATACTAGGACGTCCGTGTTTTCAATACGAGCCAGTATAAAACACGGATTCCACGGTCGTGATGAATAGCCAATCCCACACCCCTAGACCCCTACGAGAGCGGCAAGCAACCCTACCAATTCTAGGGTTAGGAGACCCGGACTCGACTCCTCGAGATGGTCTTCCACTGGACCCTAGAACCCGGTTACTTATGCTCCCCTCCTTGGGTCTATCCTAGTGCAGAAAAGTAAATAATATACAAAGGGTGACAACTTCCGCAACCTGAAAATGCCCCAAATAAAAGAATATTACATACAAGTTTTTACATGAATGAAAATGAAAAACACTCATCTCACATAAAAAAAACCCGGCTATTCAAACACGACAATCCAATATAACATATCCAGCAACACATAACAACACATGCCATCAACGTAAGTAAATATGCGCATCCCAATTGTCGTTGACATATAGCAACGAAACCGGTGATATCACATATTACACTTACGGTCACAGAAAAGAAAGTGTAAAACTACAACAGTTGGAATCCACAACCTCATTAGACATCGCATGCCTAATCAAATGAAATACTTAGACATCATATGCCTAACAATTATAAACCCCGCATTTTAGTCCCATTATCGAAAACTCTTTTCAATATCAAGTGAGACTAAACCGCTAGATTTATAACATTCATTCAGCTATCTCATAACTATTTATGAATTCCAATTATTGTATCCCATTCCGGATAAATAGAAAATATTAAACTTTCCGATCAAACATTCGAACACCCAAGTTTTCCCGAAACCGTTCAACACATGAAATAAGTTCAAAGACGTTCACTTCATGCCTCAGTACCAACGGTCCAGCCGTAGAAGGGTCAAGCCAACGCCTCACATGTGGCACGCCGTACTGCCCCAAACCCAAAGGTTCAAATGGCAGTTCAAGACGGTCACATAATCGAGTTAAGGTTTGTTGTCTTCTAGAGGGACCATCGCGTTATTTGCACTACTCAGAACGTCCTTAAACCACAGAAAAATCCAACACTTGGAAATTTTTCTGGCAGGGGAAAAGTTGGGTATTTATATCCGGTCGAACTTTTGAACATATTCTAAAGTTATCCGGAAAAACACATAGACGAAGTTTAATAATCCGATCGAATCTACGATTCCCAATGTAACCCCAGAACACTCAACTCTTGAGTCAAATTAAAAATTACCAGAAAACTCAGCATCATAAAGTAGGAATTACTGTGCAAAAATCGAATGATGGTGTCATCATATGGCCGCGAAACCGCCGCAAAAGCCAGGCTTTTGCCGCGGTTCTGCCGCTCTTTGAACTGATCTCTTGGAAAAATTTGCACCGTAATTCTTAGAATTCCCTGCTGAATTTTTTAAGCATATTTAATCTGGAAAAAACCCAGTTTTTAGAAAAAGTCCAGAGAGCGTGAAAAATATAGGGTTTCGGGTTCGATCGGGTTTCAAACATCGTCTAAGCATCGCCTAAGGCTCTAGCTAGGCTCTGATACCACTGTAGGGTTCCTAGGCACTCTCAAGAGGTCTCACAAGGCATCAACCATGCCAATTTTAAATTTTACAAGTGCCGAGAAACTCTAATACGGATCGTTAACTAGAATTTTAGGCGAAAAGTTAAGCTAGTTAACATCTTAACTAAAAGTGAGAAGCTACAACCTTTGTAGATCCGGTTCTCCACTTCCTTAGCTTCACGTAGACGTCCTCTCGCTGTCCTAGTCGGATCTCGGACTCTAGCATCGTCTTCATCGGAGAAATGAGCGGACAAGTCGTCGGCTACGATGCCGAAGATGATCTACGTCGAGGTTACACAAGATCAAGCTCCAACTTCACCAAGTTGTGAAACTTGTGAAGAAAACACCCTATACTACTTGGCAAGATGTAGAGGGTGAAGAAATAGGAGGTGGGTTCACTTTAGAATTGGATTTCTCACACTTTTTCTCAAGATGCCATTGATGAAGACAAGCTTTCCTTCTTGATGAAGATGATGAAGAAGAAGAAAAGATATGATAAGTATTGTATTAAAAAGAAAATAAATGTGAATACTTATCATATACTAACTATGGTAAGGTGTAGAGAATAGATCATGGTTAGTTAGAATGGTTAGGGCTAAGTATGAAGACAAAATGGTAACAAAGTCAAACCTTCATGAAGCTTCAACTAAATCCAAATAATGACACCATTTTCTTCATAATCTTTTCCAAAATCAATAAATAAATAAATGAGTAAGAAAAAGAAAACCCTAACCATTACACAATCATGGTTTAATCTTTACACAAAACACAAGTTAGCTTGCAACATCAAACATGATAAAAATCAAGTGCACACAAAAAATATATCACATATATAATGTGCACTACAAGTGAGAAAATCCCTTTAAAGTGAACCAATACTAGTTAATGCAAAGTAATATATCAAATATATAATTATACATTAAATCATTAAATCAACACTTGATTCAATGATCCGGTCATGTCGCACATAACCGACTAGTATCCAATGTATCGACTTATCGAATCAATCTTTGATTTGATAACTAGGTTATATCATATACAACCAATCGAAACATTCATCATGAGAATGAAATGCGGTATCACATACACGCATCATTCTCGCTCCCGCACATATCTCATATGCGCCCCTATTTCGTTTCGCTTGAGCCAGGAAACCTCTGTGTAGGACTCTAAAGACTCGTCAATACACCGGTAGCAGATGATGATCATATCAAGCACCCACAAGCCGCAAGCGGTTTGCTAAACGTAACGGCCATCCGGGTATTGAGCGATCAGAAGATCGACGAGCTAGCCCGCTCACACTCCTGTGAATCCAACCAGTAACACTTACCGTACAGTCCGGTCTATTCGTCTGATATGTCGCATATCAAGTCTAGGGGTGGTAAACGTCAGACCCCAATAACCGATAAGTCGTGCCGATGTGAGGCACATAACGGGTCGAGAAACTGCTGGTAACACTTACCAGCAAATCTCTGATCAGCCCTGGCCAGGGACTTCCCTGTTACGGCCAATCGTGCACAGCGCAACATCAACCCCCAATACCGGGAGAGACGAAACCCCTCCTATCGCTCATTGCCTCCATGTGACTCGGGACTGTACCCAAAGACCACCGTTTTGCACGCCCACATGAACGTGGTAAGGTGGAGATCAAAGCACAGTGGGAATCACACAAGACTCTATGACGATCTCGGGTCTACAGACTAACCTGCATAAGTGTCACCTGAGAACTGCCATCTGACGTGAGGTATAATACCATCTGGGAGTTCTCGGCGAGTCCGTCCAGTGTATCCAGTCTCCACTGAGCACCCGTATATCATCTCTGATGTCAAACACCAACGGATATGGGATCATCCATCGCCCATCTCATGGGTCGAGAAGCGTATACGCTAGTCTACACTGGTATATCGATGCCCCGTCTCGATACACCCACGACTAGGGACCTTGAAGGACGTACTTATGGACTACCATGTCCCCACTAGTATGATCTGCATCATAGTCCAGGTAGTCAAGTACACATCCTAAGGGCTTTACCAACATGTAACTATAAGACAGTTTAAAGAGACAAGTGTACATGTCTAAGACTATTTTTAATGCAATCACATGAAATTTGGTTTATCCATATCTTACATAATAAAGATGATGATGACGAGTGCTGATTATAAGAAAAAAATCGCGGGGGGTGTATTTTTTCGATGCCATAGGAGGAAATTCCCTTCTATGGCACCTTTCCTCCATTATTATTATTTTTATTATTATTATTATATTTGCATTTCACTTTGAATTATACATGACACTGTGAATACATGACTCCGAGACTATATGAATTCTTGCACTGATGAATCTGACATATATCTACAGTAATTCAAGCATTCATAAATTCATGTTAGCATTTGCATTAGCTCCTTAAAATGAATAATTCACATGGGGATGAGAAATTCGACAAAGGAAGGTATTTACGTGTAATGGGGATCATATATGATCACCGTAGTTCCATGTATTATTGAACAATTGCATTACATGATCGACGTAGTTTCGAATATTACAGAACAACTGCACTATATGACCTCCGTAGTTTCAGGCGTTACGAAACAATTGCATTACTAACTCAAATATTCAAGAATCCATTTTTCTGTTGTTCCGAAAGGAAACAGAATATCATCGTTATGTGCAAAATCTTCAGGAGTCGAACTTATAATTTTAAAATATGAAAATACTATTTAGGTGACAAATATTATGATATCGATGCATGTATCTCATGACATTTATATATATTGATATTATTGTTTTATCATCCATTGTTATTCATTCATGCAGGATTGTTTTTCTATATTCTTTTCAAATGCCATGATTCTTTGAAGTTCTTTATTAATTTTTTTTTTAAATGGGAACTTACCGTATGCTAGTTCACTGTCAGGCATTCCATTTTATATTTGTGTTTCTCTTTCTTTTAGGGAATGTTCATCAGGTGGCATTGAAACAGGAGGAGAAGATCAGCAAAAAGTGGAGCCCAGCAAGTAGGATGTCAACAATTTTTCGACGCATGCCAACTATTAGTTTTCTTTCCTCTACCGTTTGTTCATTGATAGAATATTTATTTTTTGTTAGGAATATGTATGCCCTAGAGGCTATTATTATATATATAGTGGATATATATATACATATAGATATATATATATATATATATATATATATATATATGTTAGTTATATGTATGCCCTAGAGGCCATTACTGTACATACGATGTATATTGTAGTGGATGCTTGGACATATATAGGGAGGACTTTCTTGCTCGACATGATAGTATGCAATCTGGTTACTCTTTATCTTAACGTGTATACTGATTGTCTCTCTGTTACATGTTGGTAAAGCCCTTAGGATGTGTACTTGACTACCTGGACTATGATGCAGATCATACTAGTGGGGACAGAGTAGTCGCAAAGTACATCCTTCAAATGTTCCTAGTCGTGAGAGTACCGAGACAGGGCATCGATACTCCAGGATAGACTAGCGTATGCGCTTCTTGACCCATATGATGGGCGATGGATGATCCCATATCCATTGGTGTTTGACATCAGAGAAGGTATACGGGTGCTCAGTCAAGACTGGGTACACTGGACGGACTCGCCGAGAACTCCCAGATGGTATTATATCTCACGTCAGATGGCAGTTCTTTGGTGACACTGGTACAGAGTAGTCTGTAGACCCGAGATCGTCAAAGAGTCTTGTGTGATTCGCACTGTGCTTTGATTTCAATCATACCACGTCCAAGAGGGCATGCAAAACGGTGGCTTTTAGGTACAGTCCCGAATCACATGGAGGCAATGAGCGATAGGAGGGGATTTGTCTCTCCCAGTATAGAGAGTTGATGTTGCGCTGTGTTCGATTGGCTATAACTGGAAATCCCTGGCAAGGGTTGCTGAGATTTACTGGTAAGTGTTATCAGTAGTTTCTTGAACTGTTATGAACCTCATATCGAGACGACTTATCAACTTACTTTGGTCTGACGTTTACCACCCCTAGGTGATATATGCGACATATCAGACAAAGAGATCGGACTGTACGGGAGTGTTACTGATTGGATTCGCAGGAGAATGTACAGGCTTTCTTGTTGATCTTCTGATTGCTCAATACCTGGGTGGCTGTTACGTTTAGCTGACCGCTTGCAGCTTGTGGGTGTTTGATATGATCATCACCTACTGCCGGCGTATTGACGATTCTTTAGAATCCTACACAGAGGTTTCCTGGCTCAGGAAAAACGGAGTAGGAGCACATATGTGATATGTGCGGGACCGAGAATAATACTTGTATGCAATACCGTGTTAGATTTGTAAGGTTACTAGGCACTCTAATAAGGTTCTACAAGGCATCAACCATGCCGGATTAAAATTTTAGCCGTGCCGAATAACTCTAAATAAGATCTTTGCTAGAAAATTAGGGTTTCACATGCAAGTTAAACTCTTTAACACTAAGTGAATACGAAATACAACCTTTGTAGATCGATCCTTCATTTCTTAAGCTCCTTGTAGTAGTCCCTTTGCTGCGATCATCGAACTCCCGGACTCTCGGACGGCTCCATGAGAAGTGGCAACGGTATTGCTAGAAGTCTTCGAGGCCGAAGATGATCTACGTCGAGGGAATACGAACACAAGCTTCTATTTCACTAACCAAAGAATTAGTGAAGCAAACACCCTAAAATAAAGTGCTAGTCTAGTAGAGGATGGTGAAATAGGAAATGGGTACACTTTAGAATTTCTTTTCTCACTTTCATTCTCTCTCTTTTGCAAACCCTAGAAAGATATTGAAGGAGGAAGAAGATGAGCTCAAAATGAGAATGAAACTAATCAAGAGAGTGAGAGAGCTAACCATGGTGAGTGAGTATCATATACTAACTCATGTAGAGACATAACCATGGCTAATTATAGTGGTTAGGTTAATTAATATCTTAAGTAAAACAAAACTAGTGGACTAAGTCAAATGCAACCATAAGCTTCATGAAGCTTCATGCATATGAGCTCATTATCCATTTGTTTTAGAATTACTTTAAATATAAAAACCCTACCAATATAATTTGTATGGTGTATGTCTCATACACCCATGATAGTTGTATCAACAACCATGCTACAAAATGTACACAATTAAATATATATCACATATATATTAAGTTGTGCACAAGTGAGAAAAACAAATGCTTAAGTGAACCAATGTTAGTTAATGTAAATTAATATATCACATATACAATTATACACTAAATTATTAAATCAACACTTGACTTAATAATCCGGTTATATCACATATAACTGACTAACATCCAATATATCGACTTATCGAATCAACCCTTAATTCAATAACAAGGTTATATCACATATAACCGATCGATACAAACATCGCGAGAATAGAATACGGTATCACATACACGCATTATTCTCGGTCCCGCACATATCACATATGCGCTCCTATTTCGTTTTGCTTGAGCCAGTAAAACCTCTATGTAGGACTCTGAAGACTCGTTAATACACCGGCAGTAGGTGATGATCATATCAGGCACCCACAAGCCGTCAGCGGTACTAGCTGGACGTAACGGCTACCCGGGTATTGAGCTATCAGAAGATCAGCAAGCAAGCCCGCTCCAACTCCTGCAAAAAGCCTGACAGTGAAACTACCGTACAGTCCGGTCTCCTCGTCTGATATGTCGCATATCAAGTCTAGGGGTGGTAAACGTCAGACCCCAATAACCGATAAGTCATGCCGATATGAGGCTCATAACGGGTTGAGAAACTACTGGTAACACTTACCAGTATATCTCTAAACCAGCCCTAGCCAGGGACTTCCCTGCTACGGCCAATCGAGCATAGCGCAACATCAACCCCCAATACCGGGAGAGACAAACCCCCTCTTATCACTCATTGCCTCCATGTGACTCGGGACTGTAACCAAAAACCACCGTTTTGCACGCCCTCTTGGACGTGGTAAGGTGGAAATCAAAGCACAGTGGGAATCACACATGACTCTATGACGATCTCGGGTCTACAGACTAACCTGTACCAGTGTCACCAGAGAACTGCCATCTGACGTACGGTATAATACAATATGGGAGTTCTCGGTGAGTCCGTCCAGTGTAACCAGTCTCCACTGAGCACCCGTATATCATCTCTGATGTCAAACACCAATGGATATGGGATCATCCATCGCCCATCTACATAGGTCGAGAAGGTATACGCTAGTCTACTCTGGTATATCGATGCCCCGTCTCGATACACCCACGACTAGGGACCTTGAAGGATATACTTATGGACTACCATGTCCCCACTAGTATGATCTGCATCATAGTCCAGGTAGTCAAGTACACATCCTAAGGGCTTTACCAACATGTAACAGAGAGACAATCAGTATACACGTTAGGGTAAAGAGTAACCAGATAGCATACTATCATGTCGAGCAAGAAAGACCTCCCTATATATGTCCAAGCATCCACTACAATATACATCTCATGTATAGTAATGGCCTCTAGGGCATACATATTACTAATAATCTCCCACTTGCACTAGGGCCATCTTATAACAGTGGTTGTATTATCTCATACTCAACCATCCCATAATAGTCTCTCTCTAGGAAAAGGCCTTTCTGAGTGGATCCACCGTGTTGTCTTATGAGTCTACTCTCCTAACCTTGATCCCCTGGAGATCAACCATCTCCATGATCAGGTGGCACTGCCTTAGAATATGTCTGGATCACTGATGGGACGGGCGTTCCTTGGCATAAGCCACAACTCCATTGTCACACAATGGTAGGAACGAAGTTCATCTCATGAACTAATATACACCCAGACTGCCTCTTTGGTAGTATCTATGGTAGCGATGTATCCAGCTTTTATCGTCTAGTATGCCACGGTATTTAGCTTGGAACTCTTCCAACATACCGTCCCTTTACTGAGGGTAAAGACAATGCCTGTGACTGACTTTCAGTCGTCCTTATCACTCTGGAACCTTTCTAGTCATTCTCCCCAGGATCGATTGATACCATCTCACTACAACTAGTGAGAATCCTACCATCCATTTACATCTATCTCATAGATCAAAACTCAGGATTTAGGAGGTACCACTTTGATCCTATAGGGAGAATCCTTGTGATAAGCGGAGATTGACCGAGGGTAGCATAGGAAACTCCTTCCCTATCAAGAGTATGTCATCCACGTACTCTATGAGGATCTCCACCATACTCCCTACTACCTTTTTGTCTATACAAGGTTCATCTACCATTTTGATGATGTCAAACTCTTTGACTAACACATCAAAATAGACGTTCCAACTCTGCGATGCCTGCTTTATCACATAAAACATCTTGCACACGTTTCCGCTTCTCCCACTGTCTACGAAGCCCTCTGACTATGTACTTATAGACTCCCTCTTCTAAAACATCATTTAGAAAAGCAGTCATGACACCCAACCGCCAGATATCGTAGTTATGGTATGTATCAGTGGCAAGTAGGATCTGGATGGACTTAAGCATAGGTACTTAGAAAAGGTTTCATCATAATCCATACCTGCTCAATGATGCAAACCTTTAACAAGTCTAGTTTTGAAAGTCTCAACTTTTCCATGACCACCAAGTAACCTTCTCAAGATATACTTGCTCCTGATGGGAATTTAACCCTTCAGATAAAGCAACCAAAGTCTATACATTGTTGGTGTATAAGGATTCCATCTCAGATCGTAAAGCATCCAGCCATTCTTACAGAGTCCCACTCCTGATGGCCAGCTCGAAACTAGTAGGGTCATCATCTCATGATGCAATCCTCGCTCCCACTGTCATAGAGAAACCGAAGTATCTCTCAGGTGGGTGAGGAACCCTACTAGATCGGCGGAGAGGCTGAGGTTCGTCGGAAACTATTGAATCCTTTGGTTCTACCAAATCATCAGCTGCAGTTTGTATAGCTGGAACTCCTTCCAGTTCTACCTCATGTCCACTAATTTGTTTCCAAAATAAATTCCTTTTCCTAAAAAGGTGGCCTGCCGAGAAACAAAACATCTTTTGTTCCTCGGTGCGGTAGAAGATATTCCTTTGCGAATGCTAGGGATATCCAACAAACTTCCACAGAACTGATCTTGCCTCGAGCTTGTCCGGATTATGCTTTTAGACATAGGCTGGACAACCCCAAATCTTAACAAACTTAAGATATGGGCTCTTCCCAATCCATATCTCATATGAAGTGGTAGGCAACTGATTTGATCGGAACCCTATTCAATAGGTATGCAACTTCTCCAGTGCATAACTCCCAAAAGGAAATAGGTAACTCAGTAGTACTCATCATAGAGCACACCTTATCACATAAGGTGTGATTGTTCCGCTCCGATACACCGACGTGCTGTGGTGTATACAGAGGAGTAATGCTGAGAGAGAATCTCATTCTCCTTTCAGAATGGTCCAGGAATCCCGTGCTCAAGTATTCTCCTCCCTGATCACATCAAAGGACATAATACTTATACCCGTTTTCGGTTCTCTACTTCTAACTTATATTTTGTGAATATCACAAAAGCTTCGGACTTGTGTTTCAACAGGAACATATGTCTGAATCTTGAGAGATCATCAGAGAATGTAATGAAGTACAAAGAACCGGTCTTGGCATGTGTAGACAGGAGACCTTCATACATCAACATGTATCATCCCAAGAGTTCACTAACTCTTTCTCTGCTTTCAATAAACAGAGCTATGGCCATCTTATCTCTGTGACATGACCAGCAAGTTTCACAAGATGTAAATTCAAACTAATTTAAATATGCATCTATATGTAACTTCAGCTAGTCGGGTCGCATTGATATGACCTAGTCTACAATACCTCAAGAAGGATTCATTCATTTCTAAACTCTTCCTCTTGTGTGTGTTCTGTATACTAAGAACTGTAGTTTGATTTAGAACGTCTATGCTTTTAGATAACGCGCCAGAACCGATCAACTCTTGATATAGGAAATGTACAAAGCATTATCCAACAATACAAAATTATATCCTTTCTTTATTAATAAAGAGACTGATATGATGTTGTATATCAGGTTCAGCATCTAACAACATTCGTTCAGAATCAATGTATTCTGGTAATACAGGGTGATAGTGACCAACAGACTTGGCTGCAACACTTGCACCGTTTTCTATCTCATGAAACTTATCACCCATTCTCAGTTCTCTACCTATCTGTAGCCCATGTAACAGATTACATATGCGGGGCCTGATCCGGTATCTCATACCCAGGATGAAAAGGATACTGAGAAATAGTTCTCTGTAATGAACACACCCGAAGATGTTGCATCATCATGCACTTTCTTCGTTTGAGTGGCACGGGAATTCTGGTAATCCCCTATTTCCTGCTCTGTCTTATAACAATTATAAGTTGGAGCGGGACCAACGTTCCCCAGCTCAGTATAACAAGCGAGTTCGATCAATACATCCATTTTATTATCTTGATTAAGGCATGATATAGTCGCTACCTGGAGAGAGAGAGAAGAAAACACTCTGCGTGCGCTCTTGCAAGAACATATTGGTTATTATTTTATCTAATCAGGATGGCTCCCACTGTTTTTATCAAATCTTCCTTCAAACCCTAAAAGGAAAGACTAGCCGGGATTAATTACACCCTACAACTTCGCCAATCTTTCAGCCAGGCCAGTGTCGCTACTTTGAGGGAGGTTCCCCGTGCTTTCGCACGGACCTAATTAAAGTAAACCTCATTTTCCCAGAGGCGTAACCCCGTTGACACCTTTCTAGATACCTACTTGATCGGCTAATTGTAATGTATAAAACTCTCCCAGGAGTAACAATTACTCGCAGAGGGTATCGGGATTCAACTATCTCATAGAAGATATGCAATCTCATTGCAAATTTCAACACTTGAAATTCCCGATAATATTTTGCACCAAGCGTCCCATGACCTTGACGTAGGCCAATAAACCATAGTGCGCTAGTCAAGTTCAACCCGTCATTTCTTGATTGATTTAAACCCACCCGCACGACCCTTGACGCAGGCCAACAATGTCGCACGACTACCCTAATCCAATCTGCTTCATATGCATAAGCAGATAAATACTAGTTAGCTACCGCACACTACGCCTTGACGCAGGCCAACAAACGTAGCACGAATACTAAGTAGGACTTATCTGAAATGACAGAGGGCTACGACAGGTTTTTCTGAAAACCTATTGCGTAATGAACTTGATATCGTTGTAGAATCAAATGATTTTAAAATGGAGTGTTTTTAGGCTTTTTTTAGTTTCGCTAAAGAGGTCACTCCCGGTGAAGGGATCTCGGCTCTTTCCTCGTCGAATGAGGTGCAGGACATATCATATATATCACAGTGCAAAGCAAGAACTAGAAAAGCAATCAAAAGACAAACCGAGTGTTGTAGCATCTGCCAGTTATTGCTAAAGGGGTCACTCCCGGTGAAAGGATCTCGGCCCTTTCCTTATCGAATAAGGTGCAGGATGTTCTACAAGGAACACTGCGATGCAAAGCAAGAACTGTAGCTACCTGTTTTGAAAATTCGATTCCACAACATCTTTTAGGTTTCTTTTCTTTCATTAATCATATTAATGAAGTCCTATCATTTAAATCACCTAAACATCACAGATAAATACGACGTACACTTATGTCATCCGCATTCGCCTCGATGTCCCCTCGTGCACCGTTAGGTTAGGTAACTAACGGCAGAGCGGGGCAGGGCTAGCGCGGGTGTAAAACATAAGTAGCGCCTATATAATATATCATATATACTATATACAGTATTTATCACAACATATCAAATGATCACATCACAGATATCGCAGCAGAAGAAACATATGAAATATTGGATATACTAGGACGTCCGTGTTTTATTTTGAGCCTCTATAAAATACGGATTCCATGGTCGCGATGAATAGCCAAATCCACACCCCTAGACCCCTACGAGAGCGGCAAGCAACCCTACCAATTCTAGAGTTAGGAGACCCGGACTCGACTCCTCGAGTTGGTCTCCCACTGGACCTTAGAACCCTGTTACTTGTGCTCTCCTCCTTGGGTCTATCCTAGTGCGGAAAAGTAAATAATATACAAATGGTGACAGCAACCTCATCCCGGAAGTGCCCCAATAAAAGAATATTACATACAATGAATTTTTCATGAATGAAAATAAAAACCCTCATCTCACATAAAACCCCCGGCTATTCAAAACGCGACGATCCAATATAACATATCCAGCAACACATAACATCACATGTCATCAACGTAAGTAAATATGCGCATCCCAATTGTCGTTGACATATAGCAACGAAACCGGCGATATTACATATTACACTTATGGTCACTGAAAAGAAAGTGTAAAACTACAACAGTTGGAATCTGCAACCTCCTTAGACATCGCATGCCTAACAATTATAAACTCCGCATTTTAGTCTCTATATCGAAAACACTTTTCAATATCTAGTCAGACAATTCAACAAGATTCAAGATAGGTGATCGAATGCACGTCGCAAACTTTAATAGACGGCCGCACCCCCGGATGCCGTCGACGAAGTGCACTAAGGCGGAACACCGCCGCCGCGAGCACCCAAACGGATGCTTTTGGCGACAGGGTTCTCCTACAGTCACTTGGTCGGGGCTTTGGGGCGTGGCCGTCTATTAAGTTTACCCGGCGAGTATCCGCGTACGCTACGTGATTGCGATGGACTTTTGATCGCATCAAAATTCCGTGGCAACCGATCATTTGAGACTAAACTGCTATATTTATAACATTCAAATTAGTTATCTCATAACTACTTGTGGATTCCAAATATTGTATCACATTCAAGATAAATAGACAATGTTAAACTTTCCGATCGAATGATCAAACACCCAAGTTTTCCCAAATAGTTCTCAACACTTGAGGGGAGTTTAAAAACATCCATCACATGCCACAGTACCAATAGTTTAGCCGTAGAAGGGTCAAGCCAACGCCTCACATGTGGCACGCCGTACTGCCCCAAACCATAAGGTTCAAAAGGCAGTTCAAGACGGTCACATAATCGAGTTAAGGTTTGTTGTCTTCTAGAGGTTCCATCGCGTAACTTACATGATCTAGACGTTCTTAAACAAACGGAAAAATCCAGCACTTGGAAATTTTCCGGGTCGAAAAAAAGTGAGTTATTGATATCCGTCCGAACTTTTTAATACTTTCTAAATATCCGGAAAACACAACGAAATTAAATCTTCCGATCGAATCGATGAATACAAAATAAACCCCAGATTACTCAACACTTGAGTCAGATAACAAAATACCCAGAAAATAGCATAAACATCTACGGATCAGATTGTATAAAAATAAAACCCCAATTCACTCAGACGGCCGCGGAACCGCGGCACAAGCAGGGGTCCTGCCGCGGTTCCGCGGCTCTTCAATCAAATTAGAGGTTCGTGTTTTACCATAATCCTTAGAATTCCCTGCTGATTTTTTTGAGTATTTTTAATACAGAAAATTCCCGGTTTTGAAAAATTTTCCAGAGAGGGGTTTACTTTGTCGTTTCCGGGTTCGATCAGGGTTTTAACTTCTTAAACACATCGCCTAATGCTTTAGCTAGGCTCTGATACCACTGTAGGGTTATTAGGCACTCTAATAAGGTTCTACAAGGCATCAACCATGCCGGATTAAAATTTTAGCCGTGCCGAATAACACTAAACAAGATCTTTGCTAGAAAATTAGGGTTTCACATGCAAGTTAAACTCTTTAACACTAAGTGAATACGAAATACAACCTTTGTAGATCGGTCCTTCACTTCTTAAGCTCCTTGTAGTAGTCCCTTTGCTGCGATCATCGAACTCTCGGACTCTCGGACGGCTCCATGAGAAGTGGCAACGGTATTTCTTGAAGTCTTCGAGGCCGAAGATGATCTACGTCGAGAGAATACAAACTCAAGCTTCCACATCACCAACCAAAGAATTAGTGAAGCAAACACCCTAATCTAAAGTGCTAGTCTAGTAGAGGATGGTGAAATAGGAAATAGGTACACTTTAGAATTTCTTTTCTCACTTTCATTCTCTCTCTTTTGCAAACCCTAGAAAGATATTGAAGGAGGAAGAAGATGAGATCAAAATGAGAACGAAACTAATCAAGAGAGTGAGAGAGCTAACCATGGTGAGTGAGTATCATATACTAACTCATGTAGAGACATAACCATGGCTAATTATAGTGGTTAGGTTAATTAATATCTTAAGTAAAACAAAACTAGTGGACTAAGTCAAATGCAACCATAAGCTTCATGAAGCTTCATGCATATGAGCTCATTATCCATTTGTTTTAGAATTACTTTAAATATAAAAACCCTACCAATATAATTAGTATGGTGTATGTCTCATACACCCATGATAGTTGTATCAATAACCATGATACAAAATGTACACAATTAAATATATATCACATATATATTAAGTTGTGCACAAGTGAGAAAAACAAATGCTTAAGTGAACCAATGTTAGTTAATGTAAATTAGTATATCATATATATAATTATACACTAAATTATTAAATCAACACTTGACTTAATAATCCGCTTATATCACATATAACCGACTAACATCCAATGTATCGACTTATCGAATCAACCCTTGATTCAATAACAAGGTTATATCGCATATAACCGATCGATACAAACATCGCGAGAATAGAATACGGTATCACATACACGCATTATTCTCGGTCCCGCACATATCACATATGCGCTCCTATTTCGTTTTGCCTGAGCCAGTAAAACCCCTATGTAGGACTCTAAAAACTCGTCAATACGCCGGCAGTAGGTGATGATCATATCAGGCACCCACAAGCCGTCAGCGGTACTAGCTGGACGTAACGGCTACCCGGGTATTGAGCGATCAGAAGATCAACAAGCAAGCCCGCTCCAACTCCTGCAAAAAGCCTGACAGTGACACTACCGTACAGTCCGGTCTCCTCGTCTGATATGTCGCATATCAAGTTTAGGGGTGGTAAACGTCAAACCCCAATAACCGATAAGTCATGCCGATATGAGGCTCATAACGGGTCGAGAAACTACTGGTAACACTTACCAATATATCTCTAAAACAGCCCTGGCCAGGGACTTCCCTGTTACGGCCAATCGAGCATAGCGCAACATCAACCCCCAATACCGGGAGAGACGAAACCCCTCCTATCGCTCGTTGTCTCCATGTGACTCGGGACTGTACCCAAAAACCACCGTTTTGCATGCCCTCTTTGTAACGTTTTGAAAATCGTTTCGGTGAAATTTCGAAAAATCGGTAAAATAAGGGGGTTTTCTGTAAAAAGTCAAAATACAAATATCTTATTATAAAAATTAAATATACATATTCTAGCTATGTAATTACTAGTATTTGGTGTTTATTGAGCCACTGGTGAAATTTCAAATTTTCTGAAAAAAAAATTAAAATTTATTATTTTATTATTATTTTAAGCCGTCACTAATACATTTAATTAGGAAAAATTACAAACTGGAATGGGTTGAAACAAATTTTGTGCATCATAACACATTAAACAAAATTTTAACATGTTTTTGAAATAAAATGAAACTGTCAAACGGTGTTAGAAAATATTGAAGAAAAATTGCTTATTTTGTTAAAATAAATTAGGTATTTGAGGTATGGGGGTATTTTCTTCACTTGGAACTTGCTACACACACACCCACACTCACACCCCCCATTTCCCCCCCCCCCCCTTTAGTGGCTGAAATTTAGCAGCCCCTCCCCACTCTCCCCTCCAATTAAACAAAACAAATGAAAGAAAATGATGAAATGGAAAATGAAAACATTAAAGAAATAAAGTATGGAACTAGATAATTAGAGTATGGTTTTGTGTTGACTTTGAGACCCACATCTCTCCCTCTCCCTCACCAAATTCTGGCCGAGCCCCCCCTTTGTGCAGCTCCCCAATTTTCCCCCTCTCATTTCATCACAAAATTCCATCAAAAATCCACAAATTTACTCACAAATTCAAAGCAAACTCCAAATCCAAGCTTTACCCATTATTCTTTAGCCAATTCAGTATGGATCTTGGGGGATGGAAGCAAGTTTGGGAGGCTAAGCTTCATGTTTGATCTCTTGATCATGAGGTATAAAGTTTCATCCAAATTTGTTAATTGTTAATTGTATGTTTGAATCTAGTTGTAATTAGATGTTTAATTATGGAATTAATTAAAATTTAACTTTCAAGAGAAGGGTTTGAAATTCAAGTTAGGTTTTTGTTTTGGAGTTGGGTTGTGATCAATTGTGCATGGTTGTGTGATATGGGCTAGCATCTTAAAACTTGTTAAAACTAATCTAATTGCTAGTTTGCAAATTGTTAGTTTAAAATTGTTATAATTATACAAATATTGCAAACTAGGTTTTTTAGAATTGATGGAAATGAGTGATTTTTAAAATCTAATTAACATTGGTATGACATAATTAAGATGTTTAATGAACATTATAGCCACTAGAATTGTTAAAATATTTAGATTGGTTAAAACACCAAGTTTTGAACTAAAAAGGTAACTTTTGCTAACTAGATTTTGGTTTAATGTAATTTAGCAAGATTAAAAATCCAGTAAATGTTTATGTGGCCTAATTAAGATAATTAGTGAGTATTGTGACCACTAGTTTGCTAAAACATCAAGACTTGTAGTAAAACGGTTAACGACCCCTTTACTAGGCTTTTTGGAAATAAACCGATTTGATCAATTTATTGGTTTTGATGATTTGCATCCTATTTCATATATTTTTAGTGACTTATAAAACAACGATTGGTACGTTTGGTGTTTTTCTAGATCAATCGGCGTGTGTACACCGATGTCGAGGGTTTTTGGGTTGATTTGAGAAAGTAAACCATAGGTTTTGGCCTATGTGGGATTCGTGAGTAGTTTTGGTCATGAGTCGGATTTTAATGTGATACGGTGCGTTATGATATGTAGGTACCCCATGTGGACTTCGAGACGACAAGCAAGCGCGTAGCGACGTCGGCACCGGCGAGCGAGGACCAGGTGAGTAGATTTATATCTACGGGGAGAAGTCGGGTGGATGGCGTATAGCACCCTCGCAGTTCGTGGTGATGTATACGAATACGTATACACACATATATATATTGTTTATATATTGTTTGAGTGCATTGATGATAATATGGATATTTGGTGTTCTTGGATATTTAGTGTCGCGAAACCCTAGAGTAGTGGTCGCACCACGTATGCACACACCCACCCATACTTGCATACTTTCTTCTTTCATTTGTGCTTATTCAGGAATACATAGTTATGTGTTCACATGGGTATGGGACTATGTGTTCACATACGGATTTGAGGATGATACTTGGGTTTGAGATGAGTCGATGAGATTTGTATTGAGGTTGTGAATTCGGTGATATGGCAGGATTCGTATTTGAGATACGACATGACGTTGTAGCGGGTCCTTTGACGTAGTGTTTCACACACGTGCATGCATACGTAGGTGGTATCGGTATTGTACTAGACATAGATCCGTACCCGGATTATGATCTTTGATAAAGGGGATACCAGATGAATAGTGTGATGAATGTGATATTGACCCGTACCCAGATGTGGGGATGCCGTACGACGGATTTACGTACGAGCTATATATTGATGATAGATCCACACTCTTGACTTGGGAATATCTGATTATAGATATGATATCGGATGTGATATTATCGAGGCGGGATCACCGACTAATATATATATATATATATATATATGTTTATATATATATCGACTCAGATGTTAGGCGGTTTCCTTACCTGTAGTTCAGCTTGGTAGTTCAGCCGTATAGTTTAGTGTAGTTGTTAGACTAGATTAGACTCCTACCTATTTCAAAACTAACGAATCGTGGGTATTTTAAAAGACAGGTCAAGGGATTCTACGGATATTTCAAAAGATGTGTCTTTTCTTAAAAACACAGTAGCCCTTATTTTCAAAACACCGCGATTCGTGTTATTTCAAAAGGCGCTATTGTAGGACTTATATTAGGGTAATGCAGTTTAGTTACCGTTGTGTCTAGTATTTCTGGATGAAATATCTGATCCACAAACTCAAACTGAGGATTTAGCAGAACCAGAAAATTCAGTGACCCCAAACGAACCTCAGCCACTCCGCAGATCTGGTAGGATTTCTCATCCGCCCGAGAGATACTACGGTTTTCTCATTGACGGGGATCGAGAGGATTGCATCTTGGAAGAAGATGACCCTACCAGTTTCAGGCAGGCCATTATCAGTAGGGACTCTGATAAGTGGCAGGAAGCAATGCAATCCGAAATGGAGTCCATGTACGCCAATAAAGTGTGGACCTTGGATATTGCTCCACCTGGGGTAAAACCCGTTGGATGCAAATGGATCTACAAAAGGAAACTTGGTGTAGATGGGCAGGTGGAAACCTATAAAGCTAGACTCGTTGCAAAAGGTTTTCGTCAAAGACCTGGTTTGGACTATGATGAGACTTTTTCTCCGGTGGCTATGCTCAAATCCATTTGGATCTTACTTGCCATTGCTGCCTTCCATGACTATGAAATCTGGCAGATGGATGTTAAGACGGCTTTCCTAAACGGTTGTTTGGAAGAGTGCGTTTACATGGATCAACCAGAAGGTTTCGTAGACAGTGGGAGCAGCGGAAGGGTGTGCAAGTTGCTTAAATCCATTTATGGATTAAAGCAGGCATCGCGGAGCTGGAACATATGTTTTGATGAGGCAATCAAGGAATTTGATTTCATCAAGAACGAAGATGAACCCTGTGTTTATAAGAAGATTGTAGGACGAACTGTCGTAATCCTAGTCTTGTACGTGGACGACATTCCTATGCAACAATCGGTCAAGCTATTTTTGTCACAAAGGTTCTCCATGAAGGACCTGGGTGATGCTTCGTACATTCTGGGGATCAAGATCTATAGAGATAGATCCAAGAAACTATTGGGACTTTCGCAGTCCAGGTACATAGAGACCGTACTAAAGAGATTTAGTATGGAGGATTCCAAGCGCGGTAACATACCCGCATTGCACGGAATTACCCTCTCCAAGAAGATGTCTCCTAAGACTGACGAGGAGAGGGTTCGCATGAGCACTATACCCTACGCTTCGGCGGTAGGATCTATAATGTATGCGATGCTATGTACAAGACCAGATGTAGCTTACGCGTTGAGCACGGTAAGCCGGTATCAGTCAGACCCAGGGGAGGACCACTGGACAGCAGTGAAGAACATTCTCAAGTACCTGAGAAGGACTAAGGAGATGTTCCTGGTTTACGGTAATGGAGACCTCAGGGTCGAGTCCTTTACCGATTCAAGCTTCCAGAGTGACAAAGATGACAGCAAGTCTGTCTCGGGTTTTGTGTTTACCCTCAACGGAGGGGCGGTATGTTGGAGGAGTTCCAAGCAGGATACCGTCGCAGACTCGACGATGGAGGCTGAATACATTGCTGCAAGCGATGCCGCAAAAGAGGCGGTCTGGATTAAGAAGTTCATTAGTGAACTTCAGGTGGTTCCGTCCATTGTTGACCCAATACCTTTGTATTGCGATAACAATGGGGCTATAGCTTTAGCGAAGGAACCAAGGTCCCATCAGAAATCCAGGCACATCTTAAGGCGGTATCACCTGATCAGGGAGATCATTGATCGACAGGAGATCGAGGTGCGGAGAGTGGATACAAAGGACAACACTGCGGACCCATTCACAAAGGCTTTACCCCAGACTCAGTTCGAGCGGCTGATCGAGATGATAGGTCTTCGATACGCCAGTACATGGCCTTAGTGCAAGTGGGAGATTGTTAGTGTTTATGCCCTAGAGGCCATTACTGTATCATACTAGTATGTATATTACTTGATGGAAGCTTGGGATATTCACAGTTGTATAGACAATCTTGCTCAATATAGTAGTATGCTACTTGGTTTGTCTCTGCTTTAATGTGTACATGTGTGTTTATTTATTATATCACCTATACGCATTAGTAGAGCCCTTAGGATCTTTGCTTGATTACCGGCGTTGTGATGGCGATCACACTCGTAGGGCTGGGTAATCTACAAGCACATCCTTATACACGTCCCTGGTCGTGGGAGTATCGAGATAGGGCATCGATGCTCCGGAGTAGACTAGCGTATGCGCTTCTCATCCCAGCACGGGAGACGGTCTGTCCCACAACCGTCGGTACGTCGTACTTGAGATAGTATGCGGGTGCTCGTTAGGTTACGAGTACACTGGACAGGACTCGTCGGGAACTGATGGTTGGTATTATACCTATCGTCAGTTATCAGTTCCCAGGTGACATGAGTACAGCTTAGTCCGTTGACTTGACACTGTCACTCCGCCTCGAGTGTGTTCCCACTGTTCTTTGATTACTACCCTACCACGGCTCTTCCGAGTCGTGCAAACAGGTAGTAGTTGGGAGCAGTCCCGAAACACTTGGAGGCAGTGACGGTTAGACAGGATTCGTCTCTCCCGGTATTGGGGGTTGACATCGCGCTGTGTCTAGGAGAGCCATTACACAAGTAGTCCCTGGCCAGGGCAAGCGAGATATACTGGTAGGTTCCAGTGCTATCTCAGGGTGTTCTGGGCTTCACTCCGACACGACTTGTACCGCTATTAGGGGTCTGACGCTTGCCGCCCCCTAGGCCCGACATGCGATGTATCAGACGAACAGACCGGACTGTACGGAGAATGTCACATTCAGACTCAGTAGGAGTTCAGATGGGGTTTCACCTCGTCAGCCTTCTTGTCGGCATCTACCTGGGGACCGTTACGCACAGCTAGTGCCGCTTGCGGTCTGTGGTTAAACCCACTGCCAGCGTAGTGTCGAGTCTTTAGAGTCCCACACAGAGGGCATTCGCCTCTGGGCAAAACAGAGTAGAGGTCGCATGGTTTTGCGACAGGGTTCGTTCTCATCCGCGCACTTGTGCACGTTTGGAGTCCGGACGGATTATACTGGCAGGCTCTGGTTTGAGCCAGATACTGGTATATATATATTTGGGGTTGCTTTTATATCTTGGTATTCTTGTTCCTCGGAACGAGAATGCAGGTGTGTATGCACAGTTGCTTGAGGCGGAGGATGAGGTATTTCATTAGGGTTTCAGAACGGGTGCGTATGCACAGTTGACAGTTATCATTTTCCAAACCCTAATGGATTTATGAATTATCTATTAATAATAGTAATTAAATGAGAATAATGTTATAGTTGATTTTGTTGACTTGTTGACCATGATTGACTTGTTGACCATGGTTGAATGTTGACCACCATCATGCTTTAAAAAGTCCTCCTTGATTCATGCTTACATTTCATTAAATGAAGCATGGTTGTGGTCATTCCAAATTGCCATCAACTATTCTCATTTTGAATTATTATTATTTAGATAATTGTTTTTCTTTTGGCATTATGGTTGCAAGAAAGAAAAACATAGCTCATTCTATCATAACCTCTCTCTCTCCTCATTTTCATCTTCTTCTTCCTCAAGCTCAAAGTGATTCCTTCTCATGTGTTGAGAATCCATCACCTTGAAAAGAAAGCACTCCATAGATACTCTCTACTCTCTCTAGGGTTCAAGGTTTAGCAAGCCGGAAATCCTAGTTCACTCAAAGATCGAGGAAGAGCCCAAAGGATGAAGCCCTCAGGTGGATCTATCTTCGGCAAAGAGGAGGCGAGGAGGGGAAGCCATTCAAGCTACTACAAAGAACAAGAAAGAAGAACAACAACAAGAAGAGAAGGAGTTCAAGTTGAGGTATAACCACTTTGCATAGTAGTTAACTCTTCTTTGCAAGTATGCTAGTTTAGTTTAGCAAAGATCCGGCTTTTATGGTCCATGTTACAAAGTTTAGAAAAATTTTGATTTACCGTTTCCGCAACCCCGAAAGTACCGGGAGAGGTAACGTGGACCTAACAGTGGTATCAGAGCCTAACTAAACTTAAACTAGCTTGGTAGCGAAGTGTATGGAAGTTCGAAACCGAAAAATCGCAAAACCGGAAAAACAAAACCCTAAGTTTCTGTTGAAATTGTTTCTGCTCTAAATGAAAAACTTTATACATGTAAATTCGTCTCAGGGTTTTGTTTGAACACAGAAGAAAAACGATGACCTAATTCATTTAAACCGCCGCGCTTCCGCGGCACGAGGTAGGTATGTGCCGCGGAAGCGCCGCAGGTTGGTTTCCTCTCTGCATCGTTTTTCGTGCAGTGTTCTTCTGGTGGGATTTTGGGATTTTTCAGATATATTATATGTGCCCAGATTTTCCAGAACTGAAATTCACTTTTGGGGTCCTATAATTCCGTATTTTTTTCCGAACTTCACTGCACTTTGGCTATGTTGGTTATATCTGTGTTGCTTGCATGTATTGAACGTCGGCTAATCGCTATAAGCCGATTAGTCGGGGTTATACATGATCTGTGTTTGATATTGGAATGTGTATATGAATCTGTTGGACTGTCGCGGGTGAATAGCCGGGTTGGATGTGAGATGAGCTTTTGTTTTTCTTTCATTCATTGTAAATGTAAATTGATGTAATAATATTATTTGTTTGGCCGCACAACCGGGTCGGGGTTGTAGCCGTCATTGTATAATTCTTTTTACTGTTTTTGCTCCTAGGATAGACCCATGGAGGGGTGCACAAACTGCCGAGTACTTGGCGGGTAGTTTGCCGCACCCGTAGGGGTCTTGGGTGGGGTATTTGGCTATTCACCGCGACCGTGTAATCCGCTTTTCATTGCAGGCTCGAAAGGATTGCGGATTGCTAGTATATCCAATGTATTCATCTGTGATCTGTAATGTCTATCATTGCTTTACTATTTAGGCGTTGCTTATGTTTTACAGCCGCGCTAGCCCAGCCCCCGCTCTGTCGTTAGTTAAGTAACCTAACGAGTGATGACGGGACCCCGTGGCGAATGCGAATGGCATAAGCGTACGTCATATTTTGGTTGTTTTCTGCAATGGTAGGATTAAATGATGGGACGCATTAAAAGAACTAATGCAAGAATATCACGCATTAAAAGAACTAATGCAAGAAAATAAACCTAAAAGACGTTGTTGGAACAATTTTTCAAAAAGCTGTTATTGCAAGGACGTTCATTTTTGTTTTGCATCGCGGTATTCGGTTATGAATACCCAGCACCTCAGTCGACGAGGCAAGGGCCGAGATCCCTTCACCGGGAGTGACCCCTTGGACAAAAGTTTGCGTCAGGGTAATAACTTCACTATAGTCGATTATTCTTGCTTTGCATCGAGATATTCATTTTGTAATATCCTGCACCTCATTCGACGAGGAAAGAGCCGAAATCCCTTCACAGGGAGTGACCTCTTTAGCAAAAAGTTTTTCGCCACTATATTTTCAAAAAGGTGTATCACGTTCCTTCAACGACATCAAGTTCATTACGTTAACGGGTTTTTCGCCAAAAACCCAGCCGTAGCCCTCCGTCATTTCCTACAAGTACTACTCAGTATTCGAGCTACGTATTTTGGCATTGTCAAGGCGTAGTGATCGGTAGCTAAGTATTGCTTGTTTGCAACCTTGTTTTTTCAGATTATTTAGGACAGTCGCATAGCTATGTTGGCATTGTCAAGAGTTGTGCGGGTGGGTCTAAGTTAATCAAGATAATGATGGGCCGAACTTGACTAACAGTTCATGATATGTTGGCATTGTCAAGGTCATGAATCGTTAGGGGCAAAAACCACATCGGGAGTTTCAAAAGAACTGAAACTTGCAGATTTAGCATACCTTCTGGAGTGTGGTGACTAGAGTGGATTCCATCTAGGTTATCACACAATGACAGTTGGATCCCGATCCCACTGATGAGTTGGTTTACTCTCGGGAGATTATTTCACTTAACGATCAATGCTATAAACCTAGTAGGTGTCTAGAAAGGTGTTAGCGGGGTTACGCCCCCAGGGAAAAGAGGTTCTTTAATTAAGGAACTTCGCGAAAGCGATGGAAAACCTCCCTCGAAGTACCGACACTAGCCTGGCTGAAAGGTTAAGCAAGTATTGTGACGTGAATTAAAACCCGGCTAGTTCTTCTTTTAAAAGGTTTTAAGAAGGATTTGAGGAAACAGTGGGAGACACCCTGGTTAGATAAATTAATAAACCAATCTAATCTTGCACGAGCATAAGCTGAGTGTTTCTTTTCTCTCTCTCCAGGCAGCAACCTTTTCACGCCCTAATCAAGATAATAAAATGTATCGCTTGACCGATCCGAATTTTTCGGGACTGGGGAAAGTTGGTTCAGCTCTAACTTGTGACAACAGTCATGAGTATGAGAATGGGAAAGGGGATTGTATGGATTTCCAGGATACCCAGTCGAAGAAGAAGCATGGTTTTGCATCTACTTCAGGTGTTCTTGTAATTGAGAACTGTTTTACGGTCAGCCCTACCTCCTGGGTACTTGATACCGGATCAGGATCTCATATCTGTAATTTATTGCAAGGACTGAGAAAAAGTAGGAAAGTTGCACCGGGTGATATGTCGCTCAGAGTAGCGAACGGAGCACAAGTTAATGCGGCAGCCGTCGGAGAATATCACCTAGTATTGCCAAATGGCAAGACTATGATTTTGAACGATTGCTACTATGTACCCTCCATGGTTTGCAACATCATATCAGTTTCTTTACTCGATAAAGATAGATATAAGTTTGTTCTTGAAAAGAATATCATGAACATTTACCTTGATAAGGTACTGGTTGCAGAGGGTACACTGTTTAATGGTATCTACGTTCTAAATCAGAATACAGTTCTCAATATACAAAACACACGCAAGAGGAAGAATTCAGATCCGAATGAATCCTACTTGTGGCATTGTAGACTTGGTCATATCGGAGAGAAAAGACTGAGTAAGTTGCATAGAGATGGACTCTTGAATGCGTTCGAGTTTTCATCTTATGAAACTTGTCAGTCTTGTCTCAAAGGGAAGATGACCAAATCTCCGTTCACCGGACATGGAGAAAGAGCAAGAGAGCTCTTGGGACTCATACACAGTGATGTGTGTGGTCCGATGTCTATACTTGCAAGGGGTGGGTTCTCGTACTTCATCACATTCACTGACGATCTCTCTAGGTTCGGATATGTGTATCTGATGAAACACAAATCTGAAACTTTTGAGAAATTCAAGGAATTCAGAAACGAAGTAGAGAACCAGACAGGCAAAAGTATCAAGATCCTCGGTCTGATAGAGGAGGGGAGTACTTAAGCACGGAATTCCGAGATTACTTAAAAGAGAATGGTATTCTCTCTCAGCTCACTCCTCCTTATACACCACAGCACAACGGCGTATCGGAGAGAAGGAATCGAACCCTATTGGATATGGTTCGATCCATGATGAGTGATGCTGAGTTACCTCTTTCATTCTGGGGACTTGCGCTAGATACAGCGGCATACTTACTGAATCAGGTTCCGTCTAAATCCGTGCCTAAGACTCCATATGAAATATGGAGTGGAAAGAAACCATATCTAGAACGGATTAAGATATGGGGCTGTCCGGCCTATGTAAAAGTACAAAAACCAGACAAGCTTGAGGCACGGTCAGTTTTATGTAAATTTGTGGGATATCCTAGAAATTCTCTGGGATATCTGTTCTACCACACTGAGGAACAGAAGGTGTTCGTTGCTCGCCGCGCCACCTTTTTAGAGTGGCAATTTCTTGCAAAAGAAATAAGTGGGAGCACGGTAGAACTGGATGAAATATCTAATCCACAAACTCAAACTGAGGATTTAGCAGAACCAGAAAATTCAGTGACCCCAAACGAACCTCAGCCACTCCGCAGATCTGGTAGGATTTCTCATCCGCCCGAGAGATACTACGGTTTTCTCATTGACGGGGATCGAGAGGATTGCATCTTGGAAGAAGATGACCCTACCAGTTTCAGGCAGGCCATTATCAGTAGGGACTCTGATAAGTGGCAGGAAGCAATGCAATCCGAAATGGAGTCCATGTACGCCAATAAAGTGTGGACCTTGGATATTGCTCCACCTGGGGTAAAACCCGTTGGATGCAAATGGATCTACAAAAGGAAACTTGGTGTAGATGGGCAGGTGGAAACCTATAAAGCTAGACTCGTTGCAAAAGGTTTTCGTCAAAGACCTGGTTTGGACTATGATGAGACTTTTTCTCCGGTGGCTATGCTCAAATCCATTTGGATCTTACTTGCCATTGCTGCCTTCCATGACTATGAAATCTGGCAGATGGATGTTAAGACGGCTTTCCTAAACGGTTGTTTGGAAGAGTGCGTTTACATGGATCAACCAGAAGGTTTCGTAGACAGTGGGAGCAGCGGAAGGGTGTGCAAGTTGCTTAAATCCATTTATGGATTAAAGCAGGCATCGCGGAGCTGGAACATATGTTTTGATGAGGCAATCAAGGAATTTGATTTCATCAAGAACGAAGATGAACCCTGTGTTTATAAGAAGATTGTAGGACGAACTGTCGTAATCCTAGTCTTGTACGTGGACGACATTCCTATGCAACAATCGGTCAAGCTATTTTTGTCACAAAGGTTCTCCATGAAGGACCTGGGTGATGCTTCGTACATTCTGGGGATCAAGATCTATAGAGATAGATCCAAGAAACTATTGGGACTTTCGCAGTCCAGGTACATAGAGACCGTACTAAAGAGATTTAGTATGGAGGATTCCAAGCGCGGTAACATACCCGCATTGCACGGAATTACCCTCTCCAAGAAGATGTCTCCTAAGACTGACGAGGAGAGGGTTCGCATGAGCACTATACCCTACGCTTCGGCGGTAGGATCTATAATGTATGCGATGCTATGTACAAGACCAGATGTAGCTTACGCGTTGAGCACGGTAAGCCGGTATCAGTCAGACCCAGGGGAGGACCACTGGATAGCAGTGAAGAACATTCTCAAGTACCTGAGAAGGACTAAGGAGATGTTCCTGGTTTACGGTAATGGAGACCTCAGGGTCGAGTCCTTTACCGATTCAAGCTTCCAGAGTGACAAAGATGACAGCAAGTCTGTCTCGGGTTTTGTGTTTACCCTCAACGGAGGGGCGGTATGTTGGAGGAGTTCCAAGCAGGATACCGTCGCAGACTCGACGATGGAGGCTGAATACATTGCTGCAAGCGATGCCGCAAAAGAGGCGGTCTGGATTAAGAAGTTCATTAGTGAACTTCAGGTGGTTCCGTCCATTGTTGACCCAATACCTTTGTATTGCGATAACAATGGGGCTATAGCTTTAGCGAAGGAACCAAGGTCCCATCAGAAATCCAGGCACATCTTAAGGCGGTATCACCTGATCAGGGAGATCATTGATCGACAGGAGATCGAGGTGCGGAGAGTGGATACAAAGGACAACACTGCGGACCCATTCACAAAGGCTTTACCCCAGACTCAGTTCGAGCGGCTGATCGAGATGATAGGTCTTCGATACGCCAGTACATGGCCTTAGTGCAAGTGGGAGATTGTTAGTGTTTATGCCCTAGAGGCCATTACTGTATCATACTAGTATGTATATTACTTGATGGAAGCTTGGGATATTCACAGTTGTATAGACAATCTTGCTCAATATAGTAGTATGCTACTTGGTTTGTCTCTGCTTTAATGTGTACATGTGTGTTTATTTATTATATCACCTATACGCATTAGTAGAGCCCTTAGGATCTTTGCTTGATTACCGGCGTTGTGATGGCGATCACACTCGTAGGGCTGGGTAATCTACAAGCACATCCTTATACACGTCCCTGGTCGTGGGAGTATCGAGATAGGGCATCGATGCTCCGGAGTAGACTAGCGTATGCGCTTCTCATCCCAGCACGGGAGACGGTCTGTCCCACAACCGTCGGTACGTCGTACTTGAGATAGTATGCGGGTGCTCGTTAGGTTACGAGTACACTGGACAGAACTCGTCGGGAACTGATGGTTGGTATTATACCTATCGTCAGTTATCAGTTCCCAGGTGACATGAGTACAGCTTAGTCCGTTGACTTGACACTGTCACTCCGCCTCGAGTGTGTTCCCATTGTTCTTTGATTACTACCCTACCACGGCTCTTCCGAGTCGTGCAAACAGGTAGTAGTTGGGAGCAGTCCCGAAACACTTGGAGGCAGTGACGGTTAGACAGGATTCGTCTCTCCCGGTATTGGGGGTTGACATCGCGCTGTGTCTAGGAGAGCCATTACACAAGTAGTCCCTGGCCAGGGCAAGCGAGATATACTGGTAGGTTCCAGTGCTATCTCAGGGTGTTCTGGGCTTCACTCCGACACGACTTGTACCGCTATTAGGGGTCTGACGCTTGCCGCCCCCTAGGCCCGACATGCGATGTATCAGACGAACAGACCGGACTGTACGGAGAATGTCACATTCAGACTCAGTAGGAGTTCAGATGGGGTTTCACCTCGTCAGCCTTCTTGTCGGCATCTACCTGGGGACCGTTACGCACAGCTAGTGCCGCTTGCGGTCTGTGGTTAAACCCACTGCCAGCGTAGTGTCGAGTCTTTAGAGTCCCACACAGAGGGCATTCGCCTCTGGGCAAAACAGAGTAGAGGTCGCATGGTTTTGCGACAGGGTTCGTTCTCATCCGCGCACTTGTGCACGTTTGGAGTCCGGACGGATTATACTGGCAGGCTCTGGTTTGAGCCAGATACTGGTATATATATATTTGGGGTTACTTTTATATCTTGGTATTCTTGTTCCTCGGAACGAGAATGCAGGTGTGTATGCACAGTTGCTTGAGGCGGAGGATGAGGTATTTCATTAGGGTTTCGGAACGGGTGCGTATGCACAGTTGACAGTTATCATTTTCCAAACCCTAATGGATTTATGAATTATCTATTAATAATAGTAATTAAATGAGAATAATGTTATAGTTGATTTTGTTGACTTGTTGACCATGGTTGACTTGTTGACCATGGTTGAATGTTGACCACCATCATGCTTTAAAAAGTCCTCCTTGATTCATTCTTACATTTCATTAAATGAAGCATGGTTGTGGTCATTCCAAATTGCCATCAACTATTCTCATTTTGAATTATTATTATTTAGATAATTGTTTTTCTTTTGGCATTATGGTTGCAAGAAAGAAAAACATAGCTCATTCTATCATAACCTCTCTCTCTCCTCATTTTCATCTTCTTCTTCCTCAAGCTCAAGGTGATTCCTTCTCATGTGTTGAGAATCCATCACCTTGAAAAGAAAGCACTCCATAGATACTCTCTACTCTCTCTAGGGTTCAAAGTTTAGCAAGCCGGAAATCCTAGTTCACTCAAAGATCGAGGAAGAGCCCAAAGGATGAAGCCCTCAGGTAGATCTATCTTCGGCAAAGAGGAGGCGAGGAGGGGAAGCCATTCAAGCTACTACAAAGAACAAGAAAGAAGAACAACAACAAGAAGAGAAGGAGTTCAAGTTGAGGTATAACCACTTTGCATAGTAGTTAACTCTTCTTTGCAAGTATGCTAGTTTAGTTTAGCAAAGATCCGGCTTTTACGGTCCATGTTACAAAGTTTAGAAAAATTTTGATTTACCGTTTCCGCAACCCCGAAAGTACCGGGAGAGGTAACGTGGACCTAACATTTCGAGACCCGATTCGAGGAGATGGATGAACCGTTTCGGGTACATGGTGGGCCCGGTAAGGTACCCCGGGGCAAGAAGCGCGTGGTGATGACGATGTGAGCCTGGCAGGGGGAGACTACCTACCGGTGATATTACCCGACGCGTCGGATATCCGGAGGATACCGTCATGGTCTTGAGATGGATGGTAGGGGCCGGTCTGGACTGACGGCGCCCTAGATATTGAGATTTCGAGATAAGGTACTGAGATTTGATGATACAGGCCAGTCCGGATAGCCGGAGCCTGAGGTTTTGAGACATTGAGATTTATGTTTTATGTCGATGCTAGACACTGTTGATGCTGCTTTCATTTATGATACCTCATTTTAAAAATACAAAGGAAATCTCACTAATTTATGACAACAGTTTCTTCATTTACATGTATTCTGTTTTCATGCATTCATACCTCATTCATATGATATATTGCTACCTGAGGCACTGACACGGGCACATGAGATTACACTCGGGTTAGATATTACCCTAGTCATTGTTATAGGCTGCATGTTATACATATATTTGAGGATATATTATGATCTTTGACCTAGGTTGCGTTATTTATGCGATTTCTTTCCGTAGATGTTTTTCTATTCACGAGTTGGCAACTCACCCCCGTTGTGCCCCAGTTTCTTGCAGGTTTGCCGTACAGGTTTCATTACGGCTTGCGGGCATAGTTTCCTCCGGGTGATTTGCTAGTAGGTGGGTTTACTTGTATCGTACCCCCCCATTATATAACTTGTATATTATTACTCTGTTGTATCTAGAAGTTCCATCAACCAAAAATGTATTTTTTTGAGATAGAGACCAGAGATGCTATTCTTTCGACCTTAGAGTCGCGCGTTTATTTCTGTGGTTTTCTTATGGTTTTTGGTATTTGATCCTCGCCGTTGGCGTTGTATATTATATTGCTTGTGTGGTTGTGACCGTCGATTGACGAAGAGCTAGCTCCCGCTTGGGAATGCCCTTTTATTGATTTCGTATACTATTCATGTTGTATCCCGTTTGGGTGCCAGTATTTACAAAGGAGACTCTGCCGAAATTTTCAGGAAATATTTGATGCTTTTAAAAACGCATAATTCGGCTTATGCTATTAAAACTGCTTGATTTAAATTGGTTTTCCTTCACTCTACTACTTTTCTTGGTTTGGATTTCTGGGTTTTCGGCTTTCTTAGATTACGAACGCCTCAAGACGTTTCGTAGTTTAAGTGCCGGTCATGTTCCGTACTTTCGGGTCGTGACAAAGTTGGTATCAGAGCGTTAGGTTTTACCTTCGGACCGTAGGATGACCCTTGGTTGATGGAATAGGTGACTAAAGTAGAGTGACGTACCGTAGGTATGTTCCGCGGCATATTTACGATACGCTACTCCACTTAAGAAGCCTTAGGATGTACATTTCTTTGCTCAGTATTATATTCATTCCGATCTAGCCTCATCAATACCAGTTATGGTTTTGCTGCCATGATTACGGGCAGGAAGAGCTACAGCTAGAGTTACGGTCAGCACGAGCTCGTCACGAACGAGGACTGACCAGGGCGAAATTCCGGCGACACACAATTGCAGAGATGTGTCTTTTTACTGTGTTTCCGCGCCACGAGCGTTTGGCGGATCGCCATTATGAGGTTACTCGGATGTGCTGGTCGACACTAGAGGATTGAGCCAATGATAGAGACCAGCCAGATTTTGATGACCGTTGGTGTGTTGCTTATTCATGATAGTTGAGGCACTGTTCAGCGTGCAGACGAGTGAGCCAGTTGTTGCTGCGAACGACGAGATATTGCCCCAAATGCTGGCGTTAGTGCAGAACGAGTTGTACTAAGAGGTGATAGAAGGTCGCTAGTCATCGAGAATGAATGACTAGAACATGTGGATCTTTCGCCTACCCCGATGCAAGGTCATCAGATAGATTGATTCCAGCTAGAGACGACTTCACGTGGAGACGTTGGGGGTCGACAGAGACGATCGAATGTCAGAAACCTATTATTCCAAGTTTAAAGTAGTCGGAAAGACATCCAGGAAATTCTATGGTCCCTCTAGAAGAATGAAACCCTAACTCGACTTAATGACCGTGTGAAAGCCTTTGAACCTTCAGGTTTGCGGCAGTTCTACGGCGCCATTAGTGAGGCTTGGGTTTGCCCTTCTACGGCTGGACCACCGATGCTGTGGTATGTACTCGATACTATTAAACTGTGCCCAAGAGGTTGAGCTCTTGGGGGATTATGAGGTTTTGACGACTCGATCGGATGGCTCGACTTAATTCGGATGCTAGGTGGTGAGATGCATTTCTTGGGAGACTCCCGATACGAGGATAGCCGTTGGAGCTCAGTCCATGTAGCCACGATGAGACGAGTCTGAAGCAGTCGACATTTGAGAAAGTGGAGTAAAGAGGTCCGTACAATATCTGGATAAGACGACGTTCCACTCCGCCTACATCAGAGATGCGATACGCATGACGAAGCATTGTGCTTGGATATACCTTCCCGAGGAGTCGCGATGAGAATGCAGTCATTCCAGAGCAAGACGCAAATATAGTAAAGGACGATGACTTCCGGACAGTTGGCAGAGACGAGATATGGAAGAGACCGTGAGCAGGATTCCTTCCAGGACACTGCTGCAATGATACTTGCACCCAGGATCAGATGTGTCACGTAAATTCAGAGAGCCAGAGGCCGACGCCAGTGATATGCTGTCTTACGAGTGGTCGCGATGATTGACCGGGAGATGACAAGAGACGTGCCAGAACGGGATCATCCCCGTTAGCACACCTGACATGGCCGATGAGCCGATGGACCGAGAGATTGGTAATTCACAGTGAAGACCTTAACCCAGGAGTGGTCATTGTTATGCATACCAGCAGGACAGAGTTCATGATCATCGATGAGACGTCCCACTAGTGACCGCGACAGTTGGCCAGAGATTCTTGAGAATGTGCTTGAGCAGGACTATTCCGTCATACTAGATTTCGATGTTTTGGGGTGAATTATTCGCATGATTTTGTTGTGATGATTGAGGATTTACGATTTTTGCACAGTCGTTGCACTTGATATCGTTTTCGTGCTTGGTTTCACATGTTTGTGATTTTACGGTTTTAGACATTTGAGTTGATTTTGTGCATATATACGCACATGATTTGGTTTTTGCACGCGGTATAGTTCATATATGCTTGCAGTGCAGTGTTACGTATGTTGTGCATTTAGATGCACTGGACTCTGATTTCGATGGTGATGTTCGATATTTGTTTTGTGCACCTTGTGCACCTGTTTTGATTTTGCGCATGTTCGGCACTTGATATTGGATTTCATGATTTCGTGCACGATGGATGCACCTGATTTGGATTTTCGCGCATGTTGGGCGCATGTTTTGAAGTGTGATTTTGGTGCACACCAGATGCACTAAATCGAGATTTTTCGTGCATTTCAGATGCACCTGATTTTGCTGTCAGGCACACATGTTGCCTACGACAGATGTTCCGTGCACACCCGATGCACTTAGATCTTGTTTCTGTGCACTTGTTTGGCACGTTTATGGATTTTGATTTCCGTGCGCACCAGACGCACGTAGTATTCATACGCGTATTTGGGATTGATTTTTCCTATAGAGCAGTACGTTTTTATGATATTTGCTATGTGTTTTCGTACTGGGCAGGACTAGTCAGAGGACAGTACCTGAATATATTTGGCGTTCATTTCCTTCAGATATTTACATATATAGATTTGATATTTACATGTATAGTTTTGAGTTATATCATATTGGTTTTGTATTGGATTTGACATTTGTGTCTTTACCGTGACTTCGATGATTGCGGGATGCTTGACGGAGTTTTGATTTTGAGTTATCTGCTCATTACTCATGCGCATATATTGCGCTATGATGCGTTTTATGTACTTATGATTTCGGAGCCCCGACGACTTGATGGTTTTGCTTAGATATTTTTGTATTTGGGGGGAGTTTGAATTTAAATTCGGGGACCGAATTTCTTTAAGGGGAGAAGATTGTAACGTTTTGAAAATCGTTTCGGTGAAATTTCGAAAAATCGGTAAAATAAGGGGGTTTTCTGTAAAAAGTCAAAATACAAATATCTTATTATAAAAATTAAATATACATATTCTAGCTATATAATTACTAGTATTTGGTGTTTATTGAGCCACTGGTGAAATTTCAAATTTTCTGAAAAAAATTAAAATTTATTATTTTATTATTATTTTAAGCAGTCACTAATACATTTAATTAGGAAAAATTACAAACTGGAATGGGTTGAAACAAATTTTGTGCATCATAACACATTAAACAAAATTTTAATATGTTGTTTTTGAAATAAAATGAAACTGTCAAACGGTGTTAGAAAATATTGAAGAAAAATTGCTTATTTTGTGAAAATAAATTAGGTATTTGAGGTATGGGGGTATTTTCTTCACTTGGAACTTGCTACACACACACCCACACTCACACCCCCCCCCATTTTCCCCCACTTTAGTGGCTGAAATGCAGCAGCCCCTCCCCACTCTCCCCTCCAATTAAACAAAACAAATGAAAGAAAATGATGAAATGGAAAATGAAAACATTAAAGAAATAAAGTATGGAACTAGATAATTAGAGTATGGTTTTGTGTTGACTTTGAGACCCACATCTCTCTCTCTCTCCCTCACCAAATTCTGGCCGAGCCCCCCCTTTGTGCAGCCCCCCAATTTTCCCCCTCTCATTTCATCACAAAATTCCATCAAAAATCCACAAATTTACTCACAAATTCAAAGCAAACTCCAAATCCAAGCTTTACCCATTATTTTTTAGCCAATTTAGTATGGATCTTGGGGGATGGAAGCAAGTTTGGGAGGCCAAGCTTCATGTTTGATCTCTTGATCATGAGGTATAAAGTGTAATGCCTTGAAACGTCATTTTGGTGTTTTCCCGAAAATCGGTGAAAATTTGGTGTTTTTCCGTAAATTGTCTTTTTTGTTATTTTGCAGTTTAGGGCTAATTATACCTAATTTGGATAGGTAATTACTTGTTTTTAGTAGCAAATGAGTTACTTATGAAATTCTGGTCGTTTAAAAATTTTCCCTAATTTTTTCAATTTTTTAATATTATTTTAAGCCGGTAAGAAAATACATTAAATTAGCGATAAATACAAATTTACATGGGCTAAATTTAAGCTTTAAAATCATGTTAATTAAAATCTAGTTGTAACTTAAATTTTTAGTATTTTATTTTAAGTTTTAACTAATTTTTATTATAGAAAACGAAATTTATTGAATTTAAGCCTAAACTTGCAATTTTGGACTTGTAGGGGGTCTTTTTGCATAATTTTTTTTGTGCACTCTCACACACACATCCTCACATCACCTTGGCTGGCCCAAACTGCAGAAAATTCCCCCTCTCTCTTTTGTTTTAAAATTCTTTTGTTAGGGATGAATTGAGTTGAATGTGTAGGTTTTAAAATATAATATTTTGGAGGTATGGTGTATTTGACTTTGGGGTGGTTTGACTTGGTGTCATTTCCCACACACCCCACCATTCCCCTCCTCCCTCCTCTGGCCGAAACTTGCAGCCCTCCCCCTTCATTTTTCCCCTCTCTTTTTGTTCACAAATTCATCTCAAAATTCAACAAAATCAACAAATTTCTTCACAATTTCAAAGCAAAACCCTATTTCCTCTCTTCTCAAACCTAAGTGGGTTCAAATCTTGGAGAAAGATGGCATCTTTGGAGGCATCTTGTTCTTGCTAGATCTCTAGTGTGAGGTATAATTTCTAATCTAAGGTTAAATTGTAGTTAAAGTGTGCTAATTAGGACTTGCATGTTGTGTTAGTGTGAAAATTATAGCTAAATCCTAATCTAGTTTGTTCTAGTTCATGGTTTGAAATTAAATTAGGGTTTAGGACACGATTATGAGATTAAGTAAGTTATTTTGTTATCTAGTTATTATACAAACCTAATTTATGAGATTACTTTGCTTATGTGGGCATCGATATGTGTTAATTTATGTTGTTCAAGTGTGAATTTGGATTTAATTGATGGTTATAAAAATCAAGAGAGGGTCGTTTATGGAAATTATGATTTGAAGCATTGCAATGTGTTATAATTAAAGTGATTGTGGTTAACTAGTTATGCGGTTGGATGTTCTTGCTAGTTTGTGTTAACTTTATCGCTAATTGTCGATGTTTGCACCAAATTGCAAATTTCTAGCTTACTAGTTTTGTTATAAAAATGTTGTGATGAATTATTTTGATATCTTGATGATTGTTTTGGCTTATCCTATGACATTTAGGATGTGTGAGTGCGGATTTTTGGAGTGGTCAGGTTTTAGCTCTGCCGGGTGACCAAATCGACGTTTAGTTAGTTTTTGCGATTTTCGCGTGTGTTCCGCGCACCTTGTGCACGTTGTACCTAGCTTGTGAACGTTAGTATTTTCGTTTGGGTTTTGCGTCGTTCTTGATATGTAACCTTATGTTTGGTATTGATGTAAATTCCAGGTTCGGTCGCGGAGACGTCAGACGCGGCACGAAAGGGGAAAGCGGTGATTGGACGTGACTAGCTAGGGATTCCGGTGAGTAGATGTAACATCTACGGGGGACTATCGTTGGATGGCGCAAGTCGCCCGATAGTTTTAGTAGCTTAAAAATATTCTTAGTAATGTTAGTAATTAGGGGTGTAATACTTGTATGATTATTTGCTACATTCCTGCCTTATATTGACATACATATGCGAACCCATTCTATAGGACGCCTGCACCATTGCCAGGGTTTTTATATGCAGCACGAGCACTATTCATGCTTACACACACACCCTGGTAATTGCCATGCCACCACACTAGATAACCTATAATTTGAAACCTTTTACTATAATTGATACTTAAACTTGTGCTATTGCCTTTAATTCCTTAAAAATGAAATCGTAGGATTGCTATTCATGTGCATGTACCTCATCATATTATTTGTTCATGCCTAGTCTATTAATCATACATCGCAACTTAATTATTGATACCATATGCATTCATTATCATTGACATATGCACTTATGAGGATTTCTTGAGATTTTATGATATTCTGGATTTCGGGGGAAAGCCGCAAAATTCCTAAACTTATTATAATTTTTTTTAAATATGTAAATTGCGGTTTTCTAGTGATGTAAGTGTCGTCCACCATGAGTTTGCTGTGGTCTTCGAGACCCGTTTCGAGGAGTTGGATGAACCGTCTCGGGTACATGGTGGGCCCGGTAAGGTACCCCGGGGCAAGAAGCTCGTGTTGCTGACGATGAGCCTGGCACGGGACGGATTACCTACCGGTGACTGTTTGGGACGGCGGATATCCAGAGGATACCGACTGTGGCCGCGAGATGATGAGATATTGATATTGAGATGGGTCAGCCGGATGGCTGAGGCCAGAGATACTATGACATGGATATATGAGATTTGTGATAGTTTTGAGGTGTCGTTGCTGGACACAGGTTCTTATTGATTCTATTGGTATTGTGCTGGTATTTCAAAAGAGATTCCTAAAGGAAAAACATGATTCTTATACTTACACATTCAGATCATGAGTTGATTCGCATTGCATTCATACCTGCTAGTATATTCATATTGCATATATACCTGCTATTATGTCCTGCCTTACCTGTATTTTAGATGCTAGGATACTTGTGTGCATGCTTTCGATAGCCTGTGTAGATGTTATTTATTACTCACGAGTTGGCAACTCACCCCCGTTGTGCCACAGCCTTTTGCAGGTCCGCTCCATCAGTACAGTAGCGGCGGGTGCACTTGCTTCTTTTGCCTCTTTTGCCTGGACTCGAGGTTTTGCTCTTAGGTGGGTTATATTATTATTTTTGTACCACCTTGTATATTCTTTGCATCTAGTGTACTCCATCTACTGTATCTACCAGTATTGTTGTATATTGACCTAGAGATGAGACTGTGAGATTTGTGAACTTTTTATGCTGTATTTTGGGGTCGAGCTCTCTTGAGTCGACATGCGGTTTTTCTTATGCATCTTTATGATTATTTTGCATGTTGTTGTTTTATATTGCATGGGATTTGTGATCGCCTTGTGGCGAAGAGCTAGCTCCCGCTTGGGGATGCCTTATTTGTTGTATTTATATATATTCTTGTTGTACCCATTTTGGGGGCCAGTATTTACAAAGGAGACTCTGCCGAAATTTTCGGAAAAATTGATATTGTTTTTAAAAAGGCTTGATGTGACTCATTTGATAAACTCGCTTTTAATCGATTGGTCTTCTTTCACTCTTTTGCTTATTTGGTTTTGGTTTCTTGGCTTTGGCTTACTTATTTGACGGACGTCTTGAGACGTTTCGTAAACTTAAGTGCCAGTCACGTTCCGTAACCTGCGGGTTGTGAAAAAGTTGGTATCAAAGCGATAGGTTTTACCTTTTTGAGTGTAGGATGACCCTTGGTAGATGGAGTAAGTGACTTAAGTAGGGTAACGTAGCGTGTGTATGTCCGCGGCATACTTGCGATACGGTACTCTGCCTAAGTGACTTTAGGATATACTTGCTTGAAATTCCTTCTTCAATTCCGTGTATCCTATGATCCTATTGCACTGTTCTTATTATCCGTTTTCCTGTAACAGGCACTATGCCGCTGAAGGCTACGAGGGCACAGAGGGCTGCCGCCCGAGACGAGATTCGAGCTGGCTCGTCCGAGACTAGGAATGAGCAGGGTGGTATGCCTACGCCGCAGGGACAAACCGATCCACCTTCCCCAGGCCGTATGGATAGGCTCGAGACTGGTATGGAGGAGTTGCGACAGATGATGGGGGGCATGCAGGAGCTACGTCAGATGGTAGGATCCCTAGTTATAGCCAGTCGTACACCGAGGCCGGATGACGCACCTACTACATCCCAGACTGCTATGATACCTGCTCCTACTACTACCGCCGTGACCATCCCGGTTTTACTACAGGATTTCATGAGGCTGAGACCTCCAGTATTCACCGGCACCGAGGCAGCGGAGGACCCACAGACGTTCCTTGACAGTTTAGCCAGGATCTGCCGTTCGCTGAGATGTTCGGATGATCGATGGGTAGAGCTTGCGAGTTTCCGACTAGAGGGTCTCGCGCAGACATGGTGGGAGTCAGTCTTGAGAGGTCGAGCTGCAGGTCTACAGCCTATGACTTGGGCCGAGTTTACAGCGGTCTTTCTAGTTCGTTTCCTCCCAGAGAGCGTTCGTGACGCCAGAGCTCGTAGCTTCGAGGCCTTAGTCAAGACACCTGGGATGACGGTGTCTGAGTATGACATCCAGTTTACACAGTTATCCCGATATGCTTCGTATTTGGTGGATACCGAAGAGAAGATGGTGAAGAGGTTCGTACAGGGACTTGATGCCCAGCTATATCTTGCCATTGGCGCCCAGCACTACGACACTTATTCAGCTGCTATGGATACGGCATTACGGATGGAGGCACGCATATCACAGACTTCGGCCGTTTCTGGGCCGAAGAGGATTCGCACCGATGTACCGTCTCAGAGGCAGCGCGCCAGATTCTTTCCGAGAGATAGGCCTGGCAGAGGATTTGGACGGGGACAGTTATATGGTTCTTATCCCTAGGGACAGCAGCCGTCGCCAGGGTGTTTTAGGTGCGGGAGTCCACACCATCTTGTCAGAGACTGTCCGGCGAGACGACAGGGAGCAGCGACAGTTCCGCATGTGACCCTACCACCATCACCACCCCCTCCTCAGAGAGCCCTACTTCCTACCACAGGCGATGCTCCATGCCAGTTAGGTGCACCCAGAGGCCGTGGACGCGGCGGTCCTGTTCAGAGAGGACGAGGAGGTAGAGGCCGAGGTCGAGGTCAGCCCGCTATCGGTGGAGGACAGGCCCGAGTATTTGCTTTGACACCGCAGGATGCGCAGGCATCCAATGCCGTTGTGACAGGTACCTTGCCAGTTTGCTCTTTCGACGCACGGGTATTATTTGACCCAGGTTCCACACATTCGTACGTCTCTACACACTTTGCATCGATGTTGGGCCGTGAGTCGTCGTCGTTAGATCATCCGCTTGTTGTTGTTACTCCGGTAGGCGAGTCGTTTGTCGCCCTTTTTGTATTTCGATTGTGTTCCTTTCATATCGGGGAGAGGGATTCATCGGTTGATTTGATTCTCCTCGATATGTTGGACTTTGATGTGCTTCTGGGCATGGATTGGCTAGCCACTTGTTATGCTTCGGTGGACTGCCGTGAGAAGGCAGTCATATTTAGCTTTCCGGGAGAGCCAGTCCTTGTTATTCAGGGAGACCGCAGCGTCGCCCTTCCCAGCTTGATTTCGTATCTTCACGCTGGTCAGCTCTTGCGGAAGGGATGTCAGGGATTCTTAGCGTATATTTGTGATACTCGAGCTGCAGAGGTTCCGTTGGACCGGGTCCCGGTTGTTTGTGAGTTCCCTGATGTTTTCCCTGATGAGCTACCCGGGCTACCACCTGAGCGCGATGTTGAGTTCTGCATCGATTTGATTCCCGGCTCGGGGCCTATTTCTATACCGCCTTATCGGATGGCCCCGGCAGAGCTTCAAGAGCTGAAGGATCAGTTGCAGGATTTGTTAGATAAGGGGCTTATTTGACCTAGTGTTTCTCCGTGGGGTGCTCCTGTCCTGTTTTCAAGAAGAAGGACGGAAGTTTGCGCTTATGTATCGACTACCGCCAGCTGAACAAAGTTACCGTTCGGAACAGATATCCGTTGCCATGCATTGATGATTTGTTCGACCAGCTTCAGGGTGCGGGGTATTTTTCGAGGATCGACTTGCGATCAGGATACCATCAGCTGCGAGTTCGACAGGAGGATATACCGAGGACAGCTTTCCGCACGCGCTACGGCCACTATGAGTTTTTGGTGATGTCGTTCGGACTCACCAACGCCCCAGCAGCATTCATGGATTTGATGAACCGTACATTCAGGCCGTATCTTGACTTGTTCATCATCGTGTTTATCGACGATATCTTGGTGTACTCCCGGAGCAGAGTGGAGCACGAGCAGCACTTGCGGATTACGTTACAGACTCTGAGGGAGCACCAGCTGTTCGCAAAGTTCTCCAAGTGTGCATTCTGGCTGGACAGCGTCAGATTCTTGTGTCACGTGGTTACGAGAGACGGCATATGTGTGGACCCGAAGAAGATTGAGGCTGTTCAGCAGTGGCCCCGACCTACATCGGTTACTGAGATCTGTAGTTTTCTAGGCCTGGCAGGCTACTACAGGCGTTTTGTTCAGGATTTCTCCCGTATAGCTGCACCTTTGACTGGTTTGACCCGGAAGGGAGTTCCTTTCGTTTGGACAGAGGAGTGCGAGCACAGTTTTCAGCAGCTACGGACTTGTTTGACTACGGCGCCGGTATTATCTTTGCCTTCGGGATCAGGTGGATTTGTGGTCTACTGTGATGCTTCGCGAGTGGGGTTAGGGTGCGTATTGATGCAGCATGGCCGGATGATCGCTTATGCTTCTCGGCAGTTGAAGAAGCATGAACAGAACTACCCCACTCACGATTTGGAGATGGCTGCAGTGGTCTTTGCATTGAAGATCTGCCGACATTACCTATGGCGAGTCGTGCCAAATATTCACAGACCACAAGAGCTTAAAATATATATTTCAGCAGCGAGACCTGAACCTCAGACAGCGTCATTGGATGGAGTTGGTGAAAGACTACGACTGCGAGATCTTAGATCACCCAGGCAAGACGAATGTGGTGGCAGATGCTTTGAGCAGGAGGCCCGGGGGTAGTCTATTGTGTTTGCGCGCAGTGCAGAGGCAGTCGTCAGCAGATTGGCAGATGTTATGCGACAGCCGAGTTGAGTTCGAGTTCACTCAGACAGGGGGACAGCTCGCGCATATTCGTGCACGCCCACAGTTGCTTGACCGTATATATGAGGCACAGCGCAGTGACGACCGTTGCTCAGAGATCATGGCACAGATGGGACAGGGCAGATTTTTCGAGTTCGTGATTGACGATCAGGGGATTTTACGCTATGGATCTAGACTGTGCGTACCAGATACTGATGGATTGCGGCGCGACATTCTTGAGGAGGCACACCAATCAGTGTATAGTGTCTACCCCGGTTCTACCAAGATGTACCATGATATGAGAGAGACCTACTGGTGGGACGGGATGAAGAGGGACATTGTAGAGTTTGTATCGAGATGCCTAACTTGTCAGCAAGTCAAGGCCGAGCACCAGAGGCCCGCAGGAGAGCTACAGCCGTTACCCATTCCGGAGTGAAATGGGAGCAGATTTCGATGGATTTCGTTGTGGGTCTACCCAGGACCAGTCGAGGGTATGACTCCATCTGGGTGATCGTAGATCGATTGACGAAAGCGGCTCACTTCCTGCCAGTGAAGACGACTTTCAGCTTCGCTCAGTATGCCCAGCTTTACATCGACGAGATCGTGCGGTTGCATGGCGTACCGACTTGTATCGTGTCAGATCGAGGCACCCAGTTCACCAGCCGGCTTTGGCAGAGACTTCAGGAGGCTTTGGGCACTCGTTTGAGCTTCAGCACAGCGTTTCATCCGCAGACCGACGGACAGTCAGAGCGGACCATTCAGACTCTCGAGGACATGCTCAGAGCGTGCGTTTTAGACTTCGGTGGTAGCTGGGATCGTCATTTACCTCTAGTGGAGTTCTCCTACAACAACAGTTTCCAGGATACTATTCAGATGGCACCTTTCGAGGCATTGTATGGGAGGAGATGCAGATCGCCCGTCTGTTGGACAGAGCTCAGCGAGAGCAGTATTTTGGGGCCGCAGCTTGTTGAGGAGACGACAGCGAAGATACAGTTGATCCGAGACCGGATGAGAGCGGCTCAGAGCAGGCAGAAATCGTATGCGGACAGGCGCCGTCGCAGATTAGAGTTCGCAGTTGGCGATCATGTTTTTCTGAGGGTCTCTCCGATGAAGGGCGTGATGCGATTTGGGCGGAAAGGGAAGCTTAGTCCCAGATTTGTGGGTCCCTTCGAGATTCTCGAGCGTGTCGGTGCAGTTGCATATCGTTTGGCCCTTCCACCCAGCTTTCCCGATGTTCACCCCGTCTTCCATGTTTCGATGCTCCGCAAGTACCTTCACGACCCTTCACATGCGATTCAGCACCAGACAGTCCAGCTTGAGCGCGACCTTTCTTTTGCAGAGCAGCCGGTGGCCATCCTGGATCGGCAGGTGAAGAAGTTGAGATCGAAAGTTATACCGACCGTCAAGGTCCTTTGGCGTGGCCCGAGCAGCGAGGAGGTCACCTGGGAGACCGAGGGCGAGATGAGGAAGAAATATCCCCATCTCTTTGAAGGTACGCGTAGCTAATTTTTTTTTAAAATTTGGGGACCGAATTTCTTTAAGGGGGAAGATTGTAACGCCTTGAAAAGTCGTTTTGGTGTTTTCCCGAAAATCGGTGAAAATTTGGTGTTTTTCCGTAAATCGTCTTTTTTGTTATTTTGCAGTTTATTGCTAATTATACCTAATTTGGATAGGTAATTGCTTGTTTTTAGTAGCAAATGAGTTACTTATGAAATTCTGGTCATTTAAAAATTTTCCCTAATTTTTTCAATTTTTTAATATTATTTTAAGCCGGTAAGAAAATACATTAAATTAGCGATAAATACAAATTTAAATGGGCTAAATTTAAGCTTTAAAATCATGTTAATTAAAATCTAGTTGTAACATAAATTTTTAGTATTTTATTTTAAGTTTTAACTAATTTTTATTATAGAAAACGAAATTTATTGAATTTAAGCTTAAACTTGCAATTTTGGACTTCTAGGGGGTCTTTTTGCATAATTTTTTTTGTGCACTCTCACACACACATCCTCACATCTCCTTGGCTGGCCCAAACTGCAGAAAATTCCCCTTCTCTCTTTTGTTTTAAAATTCTTTTGTTAGGGATGAATTGAGTTGAATGTGTAGGTTTTAAAATATAATATTTTGGAGGTATGGTGTATTTGACTTTGGGGGGTTTTGACTTGGTGTCATTTCCCACACACCCCACCATTCCCCTCCTCCCTCCTCTGGCCGAAACTTGCAGCCCTCCCCCTTCATTTTTCCCCTCTCTTTTTGTTCACAAATTCATCTCAAAATTCAACAAAATCAACAAATTTCTTCACAATTTCAAAGCAAAACCCTATTTCCTCTCTTCTCAAACCTAAGTGGGTTCAAATCTTGGAGAAAGATGGCATCTTTGGAGGCATCTTGTTCTTGCTAGATCTCTAGTGTGAGGTATAATTTCTAATCTAAGGTTAAATTGTAGTTAAAGTGTGCTAATTAGGACTTGCATGTTGTGTTAGTGTGAAAATTATAGCTAAATCCTAATCTAGTTTGTTCTAGTTCATGGTTTGAAATTAAATTAGGGTTTAGGACACCATTATGAGATTAAGTAAGTTATTTTGTTATCTAGTTATTATACAAACCTAATTTATGAGATTACTTTGCTTATGTGGGCATCGATATGTGTTAATTTATGTTGTTCAAGTGTGAATTTGGATTTAATTGATGGTTATAAAAATCAAGAGAGGGTCGTTTATGGAAATTATGATTTGAAGCATTGCAATGTGTTATAATTAAAGTGATTGTGGTTAACTAGTTATGCGGTTGGATGTTCTTGCTCGTTTGTGTTAACTTTATCGCTAATTGTCGATGTTTGCACCAAATTGCAATTTTCTAGCTTACTAGTTTTGTTATAAAAATGTTGTGATGAATTATTTTGATATCTTGATGATTGTTTTGGCTTATCCTATGACATTTAGGATGTGTGAGTGCGGATTTTTGGAGTGGTCAGGTTTTAGCTCTGCCGGGTGACCAAATCGACGTTTAGTTAGTTTTTGCGATTTTCGCGTGTGTTCCGCGCACCTTGTGCACGTTGTACCTAGCTTGTGAACGTTAGTATTTTCGTTTGGGTTTTGCGTCGTTCTTGATATGTAACCTTATGTTTGGTATTGATGTAAATTCCAGGTTCGGTCGCGGAGACGTCAGACGCGGCACGAAAGGGGAAAGCGGTGATTGGACGTGACTAGCTAGGGATTCCGGTGAGTAGATGTAACATCTACGGGGGACTATCGTTGGATGGCGCAAGTCACCCGATAGTTTTAGTAGCTTAAAAAGATTGTTAGTAATGTTAGTAATTAGGGGTGTAATACTTGTATGATTATTTGCTACATTCCTGCCTTATATTGACATACATATGCGAACCCATTCTATAGGACACCTGCACCATTGCCAGGGTTTTTATATGCAGCACGAACACTATTCATGCTTACACACACCCTGGTAATTGCCATGCCACCATACTAGATAACCTATAATTTGAAACCTTTTACTATAATTGATACTTAAACTTGTACTATTGCCTTTAATTCCTTAAAAATGAAATCGTAGGATTGCTATTCATGTGCATGTACCTCATCATATTATTTGTTCATGCTTAGTCTATTAATCATACATCGCAACTTGATTATTGATACAATATGCATTCATTATCATTGACATATGCACTTATGAGGATTTCTTGAGATTTTATGATATTCTGGATTTCGGGGGAAAGCCGCAAAATTCTTAAACTTATTATAATTTTTTTTAAATATGTAAATTGCGGTTTTCTAGTGATGTAAGTTTCGTCCACCATGAGTTTGCTGTGGTCTTCGAGACCCGTTTCGAGGAGTTGGATGAACCGTCTCGGGTACATGGTGGGCCCGGTAAGGTACCCCGGGGCAAGAAGCTCGTGTTGCTGACGATGAGCCTGGCAGGGGACGGATTACCTACCGGTGACTGTTTGGGACGGCGGATATCCAGAGGATACCGACCATGGCTGCGAGATGATGAGATATTGATATTGAGATGGGTCAGCCGGATGGCTGAGGCCAGAGATACTATGACATGGATATATGAGATTTGTGATAGTTTTGAGGTGTCGTTGCTGGACACAGGTTCTTGTTGATTCTATTGGTATTGTGCTGGTATTTCAAAAGAGATTCCTAAAGGAAAAACATGATTCTTATACTTACACATTCAGATCATGAGTTGATTCGCATTGCATTCATACCTGCTAGTATATTCATATTGCATACATACCTGTTATTATGTCCTGCCTTACCTGTATTTTAGATGCTAGGATGCTTGTGTGCATGCTTTCGATAGCCTGTGTAGATGTTATTTATTACTCTCGAGTTGGCAACTCACCCCCGTTGTGCCACAGCCTTTTGCAGGTCCGCTCCGTCAGTACAGTAGCGGCGGGTGCACTTGCTTCTTTTGCCTCTTTTGCCTGGACTCGAGGTTTTGCTCTTAGGTGGGTTATATTATTATTTTTGTACCACCTTTTATATTCTTTGTATCTAGTGTACTCCATCTACTGTATCTACCAGTATTGTTGTATATTGACCTAGAGATGAGACTGTGAGATTTATGAACTTTTTATGCTGTATTTTGGGGTCGAGCTTTCTTGAGTCGACATGCGGTTTTTCTTATGCTTCTTTATGATTATTTTGCATGTTGTTGTTTTATATTGCGTGGGATTTGTGACCGCCTTGTGGCGAAGAGCTAGCTCCCGCTTGGGGATGCCTTATTTGTTGTATTTATATATATTCTTGTTGTACCCATTTTGGGGGCCAGTATTTACAAAGGAGACTCTGCCGAAATTTTCGGAAAAATTGATATTGTTTTTAAAAAGGCTTGATGTGACTCATTTGATAAACTCGCTTTCAATTGATTGGTCTTCTTTCACTCTTTTGCTTATTTGGTTTTGGTTTCTGGGCTTTGGCTTACTTATTTTACGGATGTCTTGAGACGTTTCGTAAACTTAAGTGCCAGTCACGTTCCGTACCCTGCGGGTCGTGACATAAAGTTTCATCCAAATTTGTTAATTGTTAATTGTATGTTTGAATCTAGTTGTAATTAGATGTTTAATTATGGAATTAATTAAAATTTAACTTTCAAGAGAAGGGTTTGAAATTTAAGTTAGGTTTTTGTTTTAGAGTTGGGTTGTGATCAATTGTGCATGGTTGTGTGATATGGGTTAGCATCTTAAAACTTGTTAAAACTAATCTAATTGCTAGTTTGCAAATTGTTAGTTTAAAATTGTTATAATTGTACAAATATTGCAAACTAGGTTTTTTAGAATTGATGGAAATGAGTGATTTTTAAAATCTAATTAACATTGGTATGACATAATTAAGATGTTTAATGAACATTATAGCCACTAGAATTGTTAAAATATTTAGATTGGTTAAAACACCATGTTTTGAACTAAAAAGGTAACTTTTGCTAACTAGATTTTGGTTTAATGTAATTTAGCAAGATTAAAAATCCAGTAAATGTTTATGTGGCCTAATTAAGATAATTAGTGAGTATTGTGACCACTAGTTTGCTAAAACATCAAGACTTGTAGTAAAACGGTTAACGACCCCTTTACTAGGCTTTTTGGAAATAAACCGATTTGATCAATTTATTGGTTTTGATGATTTGAATCCTATTTCATATATTTTTAGTGACTTATAAAACAACGATTGGTACGTTTGGTGTTTTTCTCGATCAATCGGCGTGTGTACACCGATGTCGAGGGTTTTTGGGTTGATTTGAGAAAGCAAACTATAGGTTTTGACCTATGTAGGATTCGTGAGTAGTTTTGGTCATGAGTCGGATTTTAATGCGATACGGTGCGTTATGATATGTAGGTACCCCATGTGGACTTCGAGACAACAAGCAAGCGCGTGGCGACGTCGGCACCAGCGAACGAGGACCAAGTGAGTAGATTTATATCTACGAGGAGAAGTCGGATGGATAGCGTATAGCACCCCCGCAGTTCGTGGTGATGTATACGAATACGTATACACACATATATATATTGTTTATATATTGTTTGAGTGCATTGATGATAATAGGGATATTTGGTGTTTTCGGATATTTAGTTTCGCGAAACCCTAGAGTAGTGGTCGCACCACGTATGCACACACCCACCCATACTTACATACTTTCTTCTTTCATTTGTGCTTATTCAGGAATACATAGTTATGTGTTCTCATGGGTATAGGACTATGTGTTCACATACGGATTTGAGGATGATACTTAGGTTTGAGATGAGTCGATGAGATTTGTATTGAGGTTGTGAATTCGGTGATATGGCAGTATTCGTATTTGAGATACGACATGACGTTGTAGCGGGTCCTTTGACGTTGTGTTTCACACACGTGCATGCATACGTAGGTGGTATCGGTATTGTACTAGACATAGATCCGTACCCGGATTATGATCTTTGATAAAGGGGATACCAGATGAATAGTGTGATGAATGTGATATTGACCCGTACCCAGATGTGGGGATGCCGTACGACGGATTTACGTACGAGCTATATATTGATGATAGATCCGCACTCTTGACTTGGGAATATCTGATTATAGATATGGTATCGGATGTGATATTATTGAGGCGGGATCGCCGACTAATATATATATATATATATATATATATATATATATGTTTATATATATATCGACTCAGATGTTAGGCGGTTTCCTTACCTGTAGTTCAGCTTGTTAGTTCACCCGTATGATTTAGTGTAGTTGTTAGACTAGATTAGACTCCTACCTATTTCAAAACTAATGAATCGTGGGTATTTTAAAAGACAGGTCAAGGGATTCTACGGATATTTCAAAAGACGTGTCTTTTATTAAAAACACCGTAGCCCTTATTTTCAAAACACCGCGATTCGTGTTATTTCAAAAGGCGCTATTGTAGGACTTATATTAGGGTAATGCAGTTTAGTTACCGTTGTGTCTAGTATTCAGCTCCTGCATATTATTGCTGTTGCTCCGCATCGCATACTTATTGTAATTCATATTTCATTATTGATATCATGCTGTTAGGACACCATCACCATTACCGATGATGCGCATGTACCATGTACACTTACCTGCCGGCTCACACACATCTTCATCGGTAATTGCCTTGTCACGTACACATAGAAAATACTATTACTTTGACATAGCCTGTTAGCTAATAGTTTAGACATGATATTAGTGTACTTACCTTATATGCTAGTTTAGACATTGTAGTTATTACCTGCTACTTCATGCAAACTGTTATTCGTTATATGCCGCATTCATGGATGCTCATGCTTATATTCATGGTTTTACATGTTATTGATAATTCGGATTTCCATGATATTTTCTGGATTTGGAGAAAAACCGCAAAACATATATAAACTGCTTTCTCTCTTTTTAAATAAAAATGCGGTTTTCCCATGATGTATGAGTTGTCCACCATGAGTTTGCTGATGGATTTCGAGACCCGATTCGAGGAGATGGATGAACCGTTTCGGGTACATGGTGGGCCCGGTAAGGTACCCCGGGGCAAGAAGCACGTGGTAATGACGATGTGAGCCTGGCAGGGGGAGACTACCTACTGGTGATATTACCCGACACGTCGGATATCCGGAGGATACCGTCGTGGTCTTGAGATGGATGGTAGGGGCCGGTCTGGACTGACGGCGCCCTAGATATTGAGATTTCGAGATATTGAGGTACTGAGATTTGATGATACAGGCCAGTCCGGATAGCCGGAGCCTGATGTTTTGAGACATTGAGATTTATGTTTTATGTCGATGCTAGACACTATTGATGCTGCTTTCATTTATGATACCTCATTTTAAAAATACAAAGGAAATCTCACTAATTTATGAAAACAGTTTCTTCATTTACATGTATTCTGTTTTCATGCATTCATACCTCATTTATATGATATATTGCTACCTGAGGCACTGACACGGGCACATGAGATTACACTCGGGTTAGATATTACCCTAGCCATTGTTATAGGCTGCATGTTATACATATATTTGAGGATATATTATGATCTTTGACCTAGGTTGCGTTATTTATGCGATTTCTTTCCGTAGATGTTTTTCTATTCACGAGTTGGCAACTCACCCCCGTTGTGCCCCAGTTTCTTGCAGGTTTGCCGTACAGGTTTCATTACGGCTTGCGGGCATAGTTTCCTCCGGGTGATTTGCTAGTAGGTGGGTTTACTTGTATCGTACCCCCTCATTATATAACTTGTATATTATTACTCTGTTGTATCTAGAAGTTCCATCAACCAAAAATGTATTTTTTTGAGATAGAGACCAGAGATGCTATTCTTTCAACCTTAGAGTCGCGCGTTTTATTTCTGTGGTTTTCTTGTGGTTTTGGGTTTTTGATCCTCGCCGTTGGCGTTGTATATTATATTGCTTGTGTGGTTGTGACCGTCGATTGACAAAGAGCTAGCTCCCGCTTGGGGATGCCCTTTTATTGATTTCGTATACTATTCATGTTGTATCCCGTTTGGGGGCCAGTATTTGCAAAGGAGACTCTGCCGAAATTTTCAGGAAATATTTGATGTTTTTAAAAACGCATAATTCGGCTTATGCTATTAAAACTGCTTGATTTAAATTGGTTTTCCTTCACTCTACTACTTTTCTTGGTTTGGATTTCTGGGTTTTCGGCTTTCTTAGATTACGAACACCTCGAGACGTTTCGTAGTTTAAGTGCCGGTCATGTTCCGTACTTTCGGGTCGTGACACTCTTAGACGTGGTAAGGTGGAAATCAAAGCACAGTGGGAATCACACAAGACTCTATGACGATCTCAGGTCTACAGACTAACCTGTACCAGTGTCACCAGAGAACTGCCATCTGACGTAATGTATAATACCATATGGGAGTTCTCGGCGAGTCCGTCCAGTGTACCCAGTCTCCACTGAGCACCCGTATATCATCTCTGATGTCAAACACCAATGGATATGGGATCATCCATCGCCCATCTACATGGGTCGAGAGGGTATGCGCTAGTCTACTCTGGTATATCGATGCCTCGTCTCGATACACCCACGACTAGGGACCTTGAAGGACGTACTTATGGACTACCATGTCCCCACTATTATGATCCGCATCATAGTCCAGGTAGTCAAGTACACATCCTAAGGGCTTTACCAACATGTAACAGAGAGACAATCAGTATACACGTTAAGGTAAAGAGTAACCAGATAGCATACTATCATGTCGAGCAAGAAAGTCCTCCCTATATATGTCCAAGCATCCACTACAATATACATCTCATGTATAGTAATGGCCTCTAGGGAATACATATAACTAACAAGATTCTCACGATATGTGATATCGGCTGGGTATATGTGATATAGCCGGGTCATTGGATCATGTGTTGATTCGATGAACTGATACAGATTATATTAGTCGGATATTTGTGAATTAGCCGGATTATCGGATCAAGTGTTGATTCGATAATTTAATGTATAATTATATATTTGATATATTAAATTACATTAACTAATATTAGCTCACTTAAAGATTCTTTTTCTCACTCGGGTAATACATTGATATATATATGATATATGTTAATTGTATTATTTTATTTTGTTACAATAAATATTGTATATGTGATTTATAATATGGTAACAAGTTAGGATTACAAATGCAACATGTTTTGTGGAGTTTAAATATGGTTAGGGTTTGGATTAGGGTTAAGCTTTCATGAAGCTTTCAAGAAGCTTCTTGAAGCTTTGACTTTGACTTGTGATATTTTGCATAGATATTTCTTTAACCCAACCCAACTCTTTACCATAGTAATTTCTCTACATGGGATATGTCTTCATATTTAACTCATGGTTGCATTACTAACCACACACATGATTCATTATTCATCACAAATTGATTTGCTTCTTCTTCTTCTTCCTTGCTTGATGAAAAGCTTTCTAGCTTTTTCCTTTGTGATGAAAATGAGTTAGAAATTGGAAAAAAATGAGAGCTAAATTCTTACTTCATCATCCTCATCTATTCTAGCCGCCTAGATTAGGGTGTTTGATTTGCTAATACTTGATTAGGAAAGCAAGAGCTTGGATTTGTGTTTCTTCAAGGTAGATCATCTTCGTTATTGAAGATCGGAAGCAAGCTTGCATCTTTCTCTTCATGGAGCCTCTCTAGAGTCCGGACACATGATGATCGCAGCGAAGGGACCTCAACACAGAGCTTATGAAGTGAAGGAACGGACTACAAAGGTTGTAATCCCAAACTCATAGAAGTAAAGTTGTCTACTTGCTATCATTTCGCCTAATTTCTAGTCTAAGATCTTGGTTAGGGTCATTCGGCACTTGTAAAATTTGAATTCGGCATGGTTGATGCCTTGTAGACCCTTGTCACAGTGCCTAGTAACCCTATAGTGGTATCAGAGCCAAGCTAGAGCTTTAGGCGTCGTCTAGACGAAGTTTAAAGTCCGATCGAACCCCGAAACGTCGATTTAGACTCCCTCTCTGGAAATTTTTTAAATGTTGATTTTTCTGCATTAAAAATACTCAGAAAATTAAGCAGGGAATTCTAAGGATTACTGTGAAATATAACCACCTAATTCAATCAAAGCGCCGTGGAACCGCGGCAATACCATGCATTGCGCGGCGGTTCCGCGGCCGTACCTTGGTATTAGGGACTCATTTTTCACAGTAACATCCGTATGTATTTCTACATGCTTCTGGGAATTTTTAATATTACCCAAGTGTTGAGTTTTCTGGAAATCTTTTGTATTCGTTGATTCGATCGGAAAGTTTAACACCGTTTAGTTTTTCGGGTAATTTAGAACGTGTTAAAAAGTTTGAACGGATATCAATAACTCACTTTTCCCCTGTCGGAAAATTTCCAAGTGTTGGATTTTTTTCTTAGTTTAAGAACATTCACAGTCGTGCAAGTAACGCGGTGGACCCTCTAAAAGAACACAAATCTTAACTCGATTATGTGACCGTCTGAACCGCCTCTAAACCTTAGGGTTTGGGGTAGTACGGCATTGCCACATGTGAGGCATTAGTTTGACCCTTCAACGACTGAACCATTGGTACTGTGGCATGTGATGGATACTTTTTGAACTCCGCTCAAGTGTTGAGCTATTTGGGAAATCTTGGGTGTTTGATCATTCGATCGGAAAGTTTAACATTGTCTATTTTTCTGGAATGTGATACAATATTTGGAATCCACAAGTAGTTATGAGATAACTAATTTGAATGTTATAAATCTAGCAGTTTAGTCTCTAATGATCGGTTGCCATGGGATTTTGATGCGATCAAAAGTCCGTCGCAATCACGTAGCGTACGCGGATACTCGTCGGGTAAACTTAATAGATAGCCACGCCCCATAGCCCCGACCAAGTGATTGTAGGAGAACCCCGTCGCCAAAAGCATCCGTTCGGGTGCTCGCGGCAGCAGTGTTCCGCCTTAGTGCACTTCGTCGACGGCATCCGAGGGTGCAGCCGTCTACTAAAGTTTTCGACGAGCATTCGATCAGGATGTCAGGAATCTTGCTGAATTGCCCGACTAGATATTGAAAAGTGTTTTCGATATCGAGACTAAAATACGGGGTTTATAATTGTTAGGCATGCGATGTCTAAGTAATTCATTTGGTTAGGCATGCGATGTCTAAGGAGGTTGCGGATTCCAACTGTTGTAGTTTTACACTTTCTTTTCTGCGACCGTAAGTGTAATATGTGGTGTATCGCCGGTTTCGTTGCTATACATCAACGACAATTGGGGTACGCATATTTACTTACGTTGATGATATGAGATATTATGTGTTACTGTGATATATTATATTGGATCGCCGTGTTCTGAATAGCCTGGGGTTTTATGTGAGATGAAGGTTTTCATTTTCATTCATGTAAAATTCATTGTATGTAATATTCTTTTATTGGGGCACATCCGAGCTGAGGATGATGTCACCATTGTATATATTTACTTTTCCGCATTAGGATAGACCCAAGGCAGGGAGCACAAGTAACCGTGTTCTGGGGTCCAGTGGGAGACCATCTCGAGGAGTCGAGACAGGGTCTCCTAACCCTAGAATTGGCAGAGTTGCTTGCCGCTCTCGTAGGGGTCTAGAGATGTAGGTTTGGCTATTCATCACGACCGTAGAATCCGTGCTTTATACAGGCTCGTATTAAAACACGGACCTCCTAGTATATCCAATATTTCATATATGTTCTTCTGCTGCCATATTCTGTGATGAGATCATATTACTGCCTGAGACGAATGTTTATATTATATATATGAGATATATGTTATATTGCTGATTTCGTTTCAAATGTGATGCTTATGAAGCATAATAAAATGGGACTTCATTAATGAGATTAATGAAATAAAAGAAACCTAAAGATATTGTAGAAACTTGTTTAAAAACTGGTAGCGCTAGTTCTTGCTTTGCATGGTAGTATTCCTTCTAGAATATCCAGCACCTTATTCAATAAGGAAAAAGCCGAGATCCCTTCACCGGGAGTGACCTCTTTAGCGAAACTAGCAGATGCTACACACTCGGTTTGTTTTTTGATTGCTTCTATAGCTTTTGCTTTGCATAGTGGTATTTATGAAATATCATGCACCTTATTCGATAAAGAAAGAGCCGAGATCCCTTCACCGGGAGTGACCTCTTTAGCGAAACTAGAAAAGCCTCAAAACACTCCTTTTAAAATCACTCGATTCTACAACGATATCAAGTTCATTACGAAAAGGGTTTTCTTAAAAACCTGTCGTAGCCCTCCGTCATTTCAGATAAGGACTGTTTAGTATTCGTGCTGCGTTTGTTGGCCTTTGTCAAGGCGTAGTGTGCGGTAGCTGAATGGTACTTATCTACTTATGCATATGATACAGATTGGATTAGGGTAGTCATACGACCTTGTTGGCCTTTGTCAAGGGTCGTGCGGGTGGGTTTGATTCAATCAGGAAATGACGGGTTGAACTTGACTAGCATCCTATGATTTGTTGGCCTTTGTCAAGGTCATAGGGGGTTTGGGGTAAAATGTTATTGGGAATTTCAAGTGTTGAAATTTGCAATGAGATTGCATACCTTCTATGAGATAGTTGGATCCCGATACCCACTGCGAGTAAGAGTTACTCCTAGGAGAGTTTTACACATTACAATTAGCCGATCAAGTAGGTGTCTAGAAAGGTGTCAACGGGGTTATGCCTCTGGGAAAACGAGGTTTACTTTAATTAGGACCGTGCGAAAGCACAGGGAACCTCCCTCAAAGTACCGGCACTGGCCTGGCTGAAAGATTGGCGAACTTGTAGGGTGTAATTAATCCCGGCTAGTCTTTCCTTTTAGGGTTTGAAGGAAGATTTGACTAAAACAGTGGGAGACATCCTGATTAGATATATTAATAATCAATCTAATCTTGCAAAGAGCATACGCTGAGTGGTTTCTTATCTCTCTCTCCTGGTTGCGACTATGTCACGCCTTAATCAAGATAATAATACGGATGTATTGACCGAACACGCTTGTTATACTGCGCTAAGGAACGTTGGTCCCGCTCCAACTTATAATTGTTATAAGACAGAGCAGGAAATAGGGGATTACCAGAATTCCTGTGCCGCCCAAACGAAGAAAGTGCATGCTGATGCATTATCTTCGGGTGTGTTCATTACCGAGAACTGTTTCTCAGACAAAAGGCCTTACCTTATCCTTTACGTCCTGGTTATGAGATACCAGATCAGGATCCCGCAAATGTAATCTGTTACATGGGCTGCAGAGAGGTAGAGAACTGAGAACGGGTGAAAAGTTTCAAGAGTTGGAAATGATGCAAGTGTTGCAGCCAAGTCTGTTGGCAGTTATCACCCTGTATTACCAGAATACATTGATTCTGAACGAATGTTATTAGATACCGAACCTGATATACAACATCATATCAGTCTCTTTATTAGTAAAGAAGGATATAATTTTATATTGTTGGATAATGTTTTGAACATTTCCTATATCAAGAGTTGATCGGTTCAGGCACGTTATCTAAAAGCATAGACGTTCTAAATCAAACCACGGTTCTTAACGTACAGAACACACACAAGAGGAAGAGTTCAGAAATGAACGAATCCTTCTTGAGGCATTGTAGACTAGGTCATATCAATGCGACCCGACTAGCTGAAGTTACATAAATATGCATATTTAAATTAGTTTGGATTTACATCTTGTAAAACTTGCTATTCATATCAAAAAAATAAGATGACCACAGCTCGGTTTATTGGAAACAGAGAAAGAGTTGGTGAACTCTTGGGATTGATACATGATGATGTATGTAAGGTCCCCTGTCTACATATGCCAGGACCGGTTCTTTATACTTCATTACATTCACTGATGGCCTCTCAAGAATCACACATGTGTTCCTGTTGAAACACAAGTCTGAACCTTTTGAGAAATTCAATGAATATGAGTTAGAGGTGGAGAACCAAAATGGGTATAAGTATTATGTCCTTTGATGTGATCAGGGATGAGAATACTTGAGCACGGGATTCCTGGACTATTCTAAAGAAGAATGAGATTCTCTCTCAGCATTACTCCTCCGTATACACCACAACACGTCTGTGTATCGGGGCGGAGCAATCGCACCCTATGTGATATGGTGTGCTCTATGATGAGTACTACCGAGTAGCCTATTTTCTTTTGGGGTTATGCACTTGAGAAGTTGCATACCTATTGAATAGGGTTCCAACCAAATCAGATGACTACCACTCCATATGTGATATGGTATGGGAAGAGCCCATCTCTTAAAGATGTTAAGATTTGGGGTTGTCAAGCTCGAGGCAAGGTCAGTTCTGTGGAAGTTTGTTGGATATCCCAAGCATTCGCAAGGGAATATCTTCTACCAAACTGGGGAACAAAAGGTGTTTTTGTTTCTCATCATGCTACCTTTGTGAAAGAGAATTTCTTGTGAAGAAATTAGTGGTCATGAGGTAGAACTGGAAAGAGTTCCAGCTATACAAACTGCAGCTGATGATTTGGTAGAACAAGAGGATTCAATAGTTTCCAACGAACCTCAGTCTCTCCGCCGATCTGGTAGGGTTCCTCATCCACCTGAGAGATACTTTGGTTTCTCTATGACAGTGGGAGCGAGAATTGCATCATGAGATGACGACCCAACTAGTTTCGAGCAGGCCATCAGGAGTGGGGACTCTATGAGAATGGCTGGATGCTTAGCGATCTAAGATGGAATCCTTATACACCAACAAAGTATGGACTTTGGTTGCTTTATCTGAAGGGTTAAATCCCCACCAGGAGCAAGTATATCTTGCGAAGATTACTTGGTGTACATGGAAAAGTTGAGAATTTCAAAGCTATGCTTAAGTCCATCCAGATCCTACTTGCCACTGCTACATACCATGACTACGATATCTGGTGGTTAGGTGTCATGAATGCTTTTCTGAATGATGATTTGGAGGATAGCGTAAGTACACAGCCAAAGGGCTTCGTAGACAGTGGGAGCAGCGGAAACGTATGGAAGTTGCTTTATGGGATAAAGCAGGCATCGCGGAGTTGGAATGTCTGTTTTGATTTGGTAGTCAAACAGTTTGACTTTATCAAAATGGTAGATGAACCTTGTATATACAAAAAGGTAGTAGAGACTATGGTGATGATCTTCATATTGTACGTGGATGACATACTCTTGATAGGAAAGGAGTTTCCTATGCGACGCTCGGTCAATCTCCTCTTATTACAAGGATTCTCCATAAGGATCAAAGTGATACCTCCTAAATCCTGGGTTTTAGATCTATGAGATAGATGTAATTGGATGTTAGGATTCTCACTAGTTGTAGTGAGATGGTCTCAATCGATCCATGGGAGAATCACTGGAAAGGTTCTAGGGTGATAAGGACGACTGAATGTCAGTCGCAGGCATTGTCTTTACCCTCAGTGGAGGGACGTATGTTGGAAGAGTTCCAAGCTAGATACCGTGACTTACTAGACGATAAAGGCAGGATAAATCACTACCAAGGATGCTACCAAAGAGGCAGTCTAGATATATATATATATATAATAGTTCTTGAGATGAACTTAGTTCCTACCATTGTGTGACAATGGAGTTGTGGCTTATGCCTGGGAACCCGTCCAATCAGAGATCCAGAAATATTCTTAGGCAGTGTCGCCTGATCATATAGATGGTTGATCTCCAGGGAGATCGAGGTTAGGAGAGTAGACACAGAGGACAACAGCGCGAATCCACTCACAAAGGCCTATTTCCCAGTAGAGACTTTTATGGGATGGTTGAGTATGAGATACTTCAACCACAGTTGTATGTTGGGTATGCGATACCACAACAGATGGCCCTAGTGCAAGTGGGAGATTGTTAGTTATATGTATGCCCTAGAGGCCATTACTGTACATACGATATATATTGTAGTGGATGATTGGACATATATAGGGAGGACTTTCTTGCTCGACATGATAGTATGCTATCTGGTTACACTTTATCTTAACATGTACTCTGATTGTCTCTATGTTACATGTTGATAAAGCCCTTAGGATGAGTACTTGACTACCAGGACTATGATGCAGATCATACTAGTGTAAATAGAGTAGTCGCTAAGTACATCATTCAAATGTTCTTAGTCATGGGAGTACCGAGATAGGGCATCGATACTCCAGAATAGACTAGCGTATGCGCTTCTTGACCCATATGATGGGCGATGGATGATCCCATATCCATTGGTGTTTGACATCAGAGAAGGTATACGGGTGCTCAGTCAAGACTGGGTACACTGGACGGACTCGCCGAGAACTCCCAGATGGTATTATACCTCACGTCAGATGGCAGTTCTCTGGTGACACTGGTATAGAGTAGTCTGTAGACCCGAGATCGTCATAGAGTCTTGTGTGATTCCCACTGTGCTTTGATTTCCATCATACCACGTCCAAGAGAGCGTGCAAAAAGGTGGCTTTTGGGTACAGTCCCGAATCACATAGAGGCAATGAGCGATAGGAGGGTATTCGTCTCTCCCGATATAGGGAGTTGATGTTGCGCTGTGTTCGATTGGCTATAACTGGAAATCCCTGGCCAGGGTTGCTGAGATTTACTGGTAAGTGTTATCAGTAGTTTCTCAAACTGTTATGGACCTCATATCGACACGACTTATCAAACTACTGGGGTCTGACGTTTACAACCCCTAGGTGATATATGCGACATATCTGACGAAGAGACCGGACTGTACGGGAGTGTTACTGATTGGATTCGCAAGAGAATGTACAGGCTTGCTTGTTGATCTTCTGATTGCTCAATACCTGGGTGGCAGTTACGTTTAGCTGACCGCTTGAAGCTTGTGGGTGTTTGATATGATCATCACCTACTGCCGGCGTATTGACGATTCTTTAGAGTCATACACAAAGGTTTCCTGGCTCAGGCAAAACGGAGTAGGAGCACATATGTGATATGTGCGGGACCGAGAATAATACTTGTATGCGATGCCGTGTTAGATTCTCACGATATGTGATATCGGCCGGGTATATGTGATATAGCCGGGTCATCGGATCAAGTGTTGATTCGATGAACTGATACAGATTATATTAGTCGGTTATTTGTGAATTAGCCGAATTATCGGATCAAGTGTTGATTCGATAATTTAATGTATAATTATATATTTCATATATTAAATTACATTAACTAATATTAGCTCACTTAAAGATTCTTTTTCTCACTCGGGTAATACATTGATATATATATATATGATATATGTTAATTGTATTATTTTATTTTGTTACAATAAATATTGTATATGTGATATATAATATTGTAACAAGTTAGGATTATAAATGCAACATGTTTTGTGGAGTTTAAATATGGTTAGGGTTTGGATTATGGTTAAGCTTTCATGAAGCTTTCAAGAAGCTTCTTCAAGCTTTGACTTTGACTTGTGATATTTTGCATAAATATTTCTTTAACCCAACCCAACCCTTTACCATATTTATTTCTCTACATGGGTTAAGTCTTCATACTTAACCCATGGTTGCATTACTAACCACACACATGATTTATTATTCATCACAAATTGATTTGTATCTTCTTCTTCTTCCTTGCTTGATGAAAAGCATTCTAGCTTTTTCCTTTGTGATGAAAATGAGTGAGAAATTGAGGACGAATGAGAGCTAAATTTCTACTTCATCATCCTCATCTATTCTATCCGCCTAGATTAGGGTGTTTGCTTTACTAATACTTGATTAGCAAAGCAAGAGCTTGGGCTTGAGTTTCTTCAAGATAGATCATCTTCGTTATTGAAGATCGGAAGCAAGCTTGCATTTTTCTCTTCATGAAGCCTCTCTAGAGTCCGGACACATGATGATCGCAGCGAAGGGACCTCAACACGGAGCTTATGAAGTGAAGGAACGGACTACAAAGGTTGTAATCCCAAACTATTAGAAGTAAAGTTGTTTACTTGCTATTGTTTCGCCTAATCTCTAGTCTAAGATCTTGGTTAGGGTCTTCGGTACTTGTAAAATTTGAATTCGGCATGGTTGATGCCTTATAGACCCTTGTGACTGTGCCTAGTAACCCTACAATATATATATATATATATATATATATATATATGACTTTCTTGCTCGGCAAGATAGTATACTATCTGATTGCTCTTTATCTTAACATGGGCACTTGTTTTAGTTTACTATCTCATTGATACATGTTGATAAAACCCTTAGGATGTTGGCTTGACCACCAGGACTGTGATGCAGATCATACTAGTAGGGCTTGTGTAGTCTACAAGCACATCCATAACAGTTCCTAGTCGAGACAGGGCATCGATATTTCAAAGTAGACTAGTGTGTATATTTCTTGACCCTGTATGGGGCGATGGTTGATCCCATAACTGTCACGACCCGAAAGAGCACGTGACTGGCCCTCGAACCATATGAAGTCTATAGGACTCCATCTGATCCAAGTAAGCCAAAAGCCCAGAAATCTAAAACCATTTAAGGAGTAAATAGGGAAAATTAGTTTTAAGAGGTAAAGAAAACATGTTTGAAAATCAAGTTTTTAAATAACTAAGCCGAATATGAATTTTTTAAAATGTGTAATTTTTCCTGAAAATTTCGGCAGAGTTTCCTTTGTAAAAACTGGCCCCGAACGGGGTACAACAAGAATAATATATATGACATGATAAAAGGCATCCCCAAGCGGGAGCTAGCTCTTCGTCAATCGACGGTCACAACCACGCAAGCAATAATAATATACAACGCCAAGGGGCGAGGATCAAAACTGAAAAGAAACTCAAAAACAGCCAGAAAACCGCAATACTACAAGCGCGACTCTAAGGTCGAAACAATACAACACTGATTTCTAAGTCTGAAACAAACTACAAGTTTTGGTTGATGGACAATTCTAGATACAATAAAAATACATGAACAATGGCGGTTCTGATACAAAGAACCCACCTAACCAAGCAAGTCACCCATAGGAAGCAGTGTGCCAGAAATGCCGCTATGGAATCTGTACGGCAAAAACCTGCAAGAACTAGGGCACAACGGGGGTGAGTTGCCAACTCGTGAATAGAAAATATCTACAAGCAGAGATCGAATGCATAACCTATCCTAGGTCAATACGATCAGATAATAAATAAACCTCAATATGAATAAAGCTGAAGCATGCTAAACTGGCAATGTAATCTCTATACATGAGTGTAGTGCCAAGTGCTCGTGCTAGTGCCTCAGGTAATAGCATGTCATGAATATGAGGTATAACCAATGTAATCAAATCTGCACACTCGTGGATCCCGTCCACTCGTCACCCACTGACAATAACCACCATGCATGTAACTATCATGAATCATGTGCATGGGAAATAATATGAGGATATAACCACCCGTGTCCCTCGCGACACATCAAAATCATGGAACCAGGCTGCCCAGCATCGACACCCGAAAACATCATGAAAACTGTGCCCAGCATCGGCACGTAAATCCTCATATATCGGGCTCCGTCAGTCCGGATCGGCCCGCGGGCTCTGTCTGCGGTATCGGCTCTCGGCCCCGGCAGTATGCCCAAAACATCTATCGACTCTGGTCGGTATCCTCCGGATAACCGCCAGGTCCAACCAATCACCGGTAGGTACTCGCCCGCCTCCAGGCTCAATCGGCAAAGCTCATCGATCATCTTGCCGAGGGGAACCATACCGGGTCCACCATGTACCCGCAATCGGCTCATCCACGCCTCGATTCGGGTTACACATATCGCTCTCAGCACCGAGAAAACACATGGTGGATGCACTGAAATATCATATCAAGGGTAACCGGGTTTTTAAAGAAATGACATATTCTCTTTTGAAATACCCTCGGTTCCCAAATCCAGAAATATCATAGAAACAACATATCTCAATGCGTACAGTCAAAGCATGATGTATGCGGCATGTAACAGTAATGCAAGCATATCAGTAAGTCATGCAACATGGAATAATAATGTGCACATGTCGAGGGAGACCGCTCTTTTAAAAGGAATCTGTTTTTAAAGAGTATCTTGCGGTTCCCAAATCCCCAATCAAGCTAGAATCATCTATATATGTGTACAGGTATAAGTGTACAATATGCCATGCCAGAATCATATCATGAATGCAATAGTACTATAGTGCAGTGACATGGCAATTATCGATGATGAGTGTGTGAGCCAGCAACAAGTGTACGTGGAACATATACATCATCGATAATGGTGCTGGTGTCTTAGCAGCATGACTGAATGTCACAACAATACAAGCGATGCAATGCAAATAGCAGGAATATGCGGAAACGAATGATCAACGCAAAAGTACAGAACCTGCCCCAATAGATATGTCATGCAACCTTGCCTTTTGAAATAAGACGAATCAGGGCTTTTGGTAAAGTAAGGGCTACGGTGTTTTAAGAAAAGATGCATCATTTGAAAATATCCGTATAACCCTTCTGCTTATCTTTAAAATATCCCCGATTCGTTAGTTTTAAAATAGGTATGACTCGGTCTAGTCTAATGTCTACTAAATAATCTAGACAGGAGGGGTATGAAACCACCTAATCTGAGTCAATATATAAATATAGATATGATAGTCGGTGATCTCGCCTCAATAACATATCGTATGATATCCTCGAGTCATGAGTGCGGATCTATCATCAATATCGGCTCGTACGGTAAATCGTCGTACGGCATCCCAATAGCTGGGTAGGGGTCAATATCACACTATCTCATCACATATCAGGTATCACTTATCATCAGATCACACAATCTGGGGTACTACTGTAAGTCTAGTACAAATCGACACCATCTATAAAATATGAATGCGGGTAAAGCACATGTCCAAAGGCCCGCTAAAACTATCATATCGCACCTCAAAGGCAAACTATGTCACATCGCCGATCTCACGGCCTCACATCAAGTATCATCTCAAACCACGTATCATCCTCCAATCCCGTATATAAACACATAGTCCCATACCCATGTGTAGATATACGCACCATCATATGCACTCTAATAAATGAAAGAATGAATGCAAGTATGTGTGTAAATGTATGTGTGAGTGCAACCACTACTCTAGGGTTCGCACTATACTAAACCAATATATTCTTATCATCAAAATATCATTATTACCATCAATAACCCTAAACAACACATAATAAATATTCGTGTGTATACGTATTCGTATACATCACCACGGACTGCGGGGGTGCTATACGCCATCCACCCGACTTCTCCCCGTAGATATAAATCTACTCACCTTGCTTCTCGTGTGCCAAAGCCGATGTCGCTATCTTCACCTCCTTTGCCTCAACATCACGCGGGGTACCTACAAGTATATCACAATGCTAAAGCACATGAAAATCACATTGGAAACCAAAATGGCACACGCTACCCGCATAGGTAAAAACCCATCGACTCGCATGTAAACACAATCAAAATCCACTTGTCGTTGACGTCCAAACGCCACCCGACAGGAATGAATCACCAAATACCAAAATCCATGCTAAAACAAGTCCCAAATTATACACCAACATAGGAAAATCAACCCAGATTTCACCCTAGATGGAATCAGTCAAAACTAGACATACTCAGGGTCAAAACTAGAGGAAATGGGGGCATGCACAGAAAACGAGGCAATTCCTTAAAATACCTTATTTTAGAATTTTCCATAATTTTTCCCCATTTATCTGTATTTAATTATACCAGAATATTAAAATATTCATTAAAATAATATTAAATTATAAAATTTCCCAAAAATCATATTTTATTATTTTGAAGACGTTACAATCTACCCCCCTTAAAGAAATTCGGTCCCCGAAGTTAAATTTAAAACCCCAAATTCTAAAACATTTCGATACGAATTCCAAGTCGTCGGGGCTCCGAAATCATCAACACATAAAACGTCATAGCGCAATGCATGCGCATGTGTACTGAGCAGATAACTCAAAAACAACGCTCCATCAAGCATCCCGCAATCATCGGAGTCAAGGTAAGGACACAATGTCAAATCCAATACAAAACCGATATGATATGGATCAGAACTACACATGCAGACATCCAATCTATACATGTGAATAGCTGATGTAAAAGCATGCCAAATCCTTTTTAAGTCGCTGTGCGATGCGCATAACACTGCACAGTGGCGGACGTTTTTCATAAGAAAGTAACTATATATGTATATATATATCCTTTGTTTAATAAGCACGTTCCGCCGTTTTGAAAACAATCAGAAGGGTTTCCTTGTTTTTTTAAAACATTTCGTGTCATATCGGACACGTAGGTATATACTGAGACTATAGCTCGCTCTTTGGAAATCCCTTCGATAACTATCGATGCATGCAAAAAAAAAAATATATCCAGGTACTGTCCTCTGACTAGTCCTGCTCAGTAAGAAAATAATATCCAATATCATAAAAATGTACTGTTCCAAAAGGAATAAATCTCAAAAATATACATAACCCACCCTGTGCATCTGGTGCGCACGGGAATCAAAATCCATATATGTGCTAAACAGATGCACATAACAGCATCTAGGTGCAACGGGTGTTCACGAAGCATCTGTCATAGGCAACGTGTGTGCCTGACAGCCAAAAACCCGGTGCATCTGACATGCACGAAGAAATCTCGATTTAGTGCATCGGGTGTGCACCAAAATCGTATCTCAAAACATGCGCCCAACATGCGCGGAAATCCAAATCGGTGCATCCATCGTGCACGAATGAAAATCTAAACCCTGCGCACTCAATATGCACGGAATCACAAAATCCAATAGCAACGTCGAATATGCGTAAGTCCAGTCAAAAGCACGGAGTGCAAGAATCCACATCAATATCACAATCAAAATCGACATACCGAAAGGCATCAAATCGAAGTAAGGTGCAATCGTAATGCACAAAATATAAATCCGGTGCAACAAAGGCACGAAATATAAATCTGATGCGATAAACGCAAGAAACATAAAACTGGTGCGACAAATGCACGAAGTATAGAACTGGTGCATCCCATGCACAAATACCAAGCAATAACTCAAATACGTAAACAGCAACACCAAGTGTATCCAGATATGAAGAAAATCATAAACGTGTACAGCTGCGGGCACAAAACACATATCGATGCACTACAAGCACATATAAGCTATACCGAGTGCAAAATCAAAACACTAAAATTACATGAAACTCTGCTGGAAGCGTAAATCAAATCACCAGCATAAAATAGGCATGAAATCGCAATCAACAGCTCAAGAGTAATAACTATGTACAAGGTATAAATACCCAGTAGGTGCAACCATGGTGCACAAAATCAAATATCATGAAACTCAGTCATCAAGACTAAATCATGCGAATAGATCGCCCAAAATACCGAAATCCAAAGCAACGGATACGTGATAATCAAATCACAAAATCACAAATCATAATTACCGTCGTCGGTATATCCTTCCTCAGGGTCGAGAAGGTACCGGTACATCCGATGCTAGCGGCGCAAGATATCTACTTGCCTCTTACTCGCGGCTGGCGTCCTCTGCCTCTGGTTCCTGATCTTTCCTGTAGATTACCAACTCGCAATCCATCGGCTCATCGGCCCGGTCAGGTGTGCTGACAGGAACGATTCCGTTCTTGCACTTCCCTGGTCATCTCTCGGTCAATCCTTACGACCGCTCGTAAAGCAGCACATCTCTGGCGCCGACCTCGGGTCCTCTGAATGCATATCACACATCCGATCCTGGGTGCAACTCTTATTGCAGCAGTGTACTGGAAGGAATCCTACTCAAGGTCTCTTCTGATCTTGCCTAAGCCAAACTGTAAGGAGGCTGGTACTCTGGCGTAATCTTTTCTCGCTCTCTGGACCTCTGCGTCCTTAGTACAACATCTCCTCGGAAGCTGGTCGCATCTCTGCGCCTCTGTATGCATGTCCGGCCTTTAATCTTAACGGGGTGTAGTAACAGCTCGTCTGCCTCTCGCACGAACTTCTTGTCCCGCTTGTCTGTATCATCGACCATTCGACGTCGCGTCTTTATCTGCACACTGCAATGTCCTCGGCTACGGTCCACCCGAAGTCTCTAACACGGACTCGAAATCACGAACTCAGTATCTTCATCACTCAGTAGAAGATATCTAGCCGAACACGTCCTCAGCGTGCATATCGCATCTCTGATGTCAGCGGAGTGGAACGTCATCTCGTCGAAATCTCGTGCAAACTCTTTACTCCACCTTGCTCCACTATCGACTGATTCGGACTCATCTCATCATGGCTACACAGACTGCGCTCCGACGGCTATGCTCGTATCTGGAGTCTCCCAAGCAGTGTCCCATCACATGATATCCGAATGATGTCGAATCATCCGATCGACTCGTCAGAACCTCACAATCTCCCAAGAGCTCAACATCTCGGGTACAGTTTAATAGTATCGAGTACATGCCACAGCGTCGGTGGTCCAGCCGTAGAAGGGCAAACCCAAGCCTCACTAATGGCGCCGAGGAACTGCCGCAAACCCTAAAGTTCAAAGGCTTTCACACGGTCATTAAGTCGAGTTAGGGTTTCATTCTTCTAGAGGGTCCATAGAATCACCTAAATGTCTTTCCGTATAGTTTAAACTTGGAAAATGGGTTCCTGACCTTCGATCGTCTCAATCGACTCTCAACGAATCTGCGTGAAGTCGCCTCTAGCTGGAATCAATCTATCTGATGACCTCGCATCGGGGTAAGCGAACGAACCACATGTCCTAGTCATTCATCCTCGGTGACTAGCGACTCACTACCATATCTCTAAGAATATGCTCATGCTGCAGTAGCTCCAATCATCTGGGCGATATCTCATCACTCGCAGCAGCAACTGGCTCATTCGTCGGTACGCTAAGCAGCGCCTCAACCATCATGAATAAGCGATATATCAGCAGTCATCACATCCTGGCTGGCCTCTATCAGTGGCTCAATCCTCTGGTACCGTCCGGTACATCCGAGAAATCTCACAACAGCGATCTGTCAAACGCTCAAAGTGCGGAAACACAAAATACGAAGCCTCAATGCAACCGTATGTCTCTGGAATCACGCCCCGGTCAGCCCTCGTCCGCGATGAGCTCATACTGACAACTCGAGCCGTAGCTCACTCTACCCGTGCAATCGCGGCAGCAAAACCACAACCAGTATCGATGAAGATAGATCATAGGAAGGAATATGACACAATGCAAGGAAATGTACAACCTAAGGTTTCTTAAGCGGAGTGGCGTGTCGTAAGTATGCCGCGGAACATACCAACGGTACGTCACTCTACTTTAGTCACCTATTCCATCAACCAAGGGTCATCCTACGCGAAGAAAGTTCGGGTCTAATACCCCCTCGACCAAGTCTAAGTTCCGTAAGGTCAAGCCTAAGTTCCGTATATAAGTAACGCCTTAGGCTCCACATAGTCAAACTTAGACTCGAACCAAGTTCAACCTGGCTCTGATACCAACTTTGTCACGACCCGAAAGAGCACGTGACTGGCCCTCGAACCATATGAAGTCTATAGGACTCCATCTGATCCAAGTAAGCCAAAAGCCCAGAAATCTAAAACCATTTAAGGAGTAAATAGGGAAAATTAGTTTTAAGAGGTAAAGAAAACATGTTTGAAAATCAAGTTTTTAAATAACTAAGCCGAATATGAATTTTTTAAAATGTGTAATTTTTCCTGAAAATTTCGGCAGAGTTTCCTTTGTAAAAACTGGCCCCGAACGGGGTACAACAAGAATAATATATATGACATGATAAAAGGCATCCCCAAGCGGAAGCTAGCTCTTCGTCAATCGCCGGTCACAACCACGCAAGCAATAATAATATACAACGCCAAGGGGCGAGGATCAAAACTGAAAAGAAACTCAAAAACAGCCAGAAAACCGCAATACTACAAGCGCGACTCTAAGGTCGAAACAATACAACACTGATTTCTAAGTCTGAAACAAACTACAAGTTTTGGTTGATGGACAATTCTAGATACAATAAAAATACATGAACAATGGCGGTTCTGATACAAAGAACCCACCTAACCAAGCAAGTCACCCATAGGAAGCAGTGTGCCAGAAATGCCGCTATGGAATCTGTACGGCAAAAACCTGCAAGAACTGGGGCACAACGGGGGTGAGTTGCCAACTCGTGAATAGAAAATATCTACAAGCAGAGATCGAATGCATGACCTATCCTAGGTCAATACGATCAGATAATAAATAAACCTCAATATGAATAAAGCTGAAGCATGCTAAACTGGCAATGTAATCTCTATACATGAGTATAGTGCCAAGTGCTCGTGCTAGTGCCTCAGGTAATAGCATGTCATGAATATGAGGTATAACCAATGTAATCAAATCTGCACACTCGTGGATCCCGTCCACTCGTCACCCACTGACAATAACCACCATGCATGTAACTATCATGAATCATGTGCATGGGAAATAATATGAGGATATAACCACCCGTGTCCCTCGCGACACATCAAAATCATGGAACCAGGGTGCCCAGCATCGACACCCGAAAACATCATGAAAACTGTGCCCAGCATCGGCACGTAAATCCTCATATATCGGGCTCCGTCAGTCCGGATCGGCCCGCGGGCTCTGTCTGCGGTATCGGCCCTCGGCCCCGGCAGTATGCCCAAAACATCTATCGACTCTGGTCGGTATCCTCCGGATAACCGCCGGGTCCAACCAATCACCGGTAGGTACTCGCCCGCCTCCAGGCTCAATCGGCAAAGCTCATCGATCATCTTGCCGAGGGGAACCATACCGGGTCCACCATGTACCCGCAATCGGCTCATCCACGCCTCGATTCGGGTTACACATATCGCTCTCAGCACCGAGAAAACACATGGTGGACGCACTGAAATATCATATCAAGGGTAACCGGGTTTTTAAAGAAATGACATATTCTCTTTTGAAATACCCTCGGTTCCCAAATCCAGAAATATCATAGAAACAACATATCTCAATGCGTACAGTCAAAGCATGATGTATGCGGCATGTAACAGTAATGCAAGCATATCAGTAAGTCATGCAACATGGAATAATAATGTGCACATGTCGAGGGAGACCGCTCTTTTAAAAGGAATCTGTTTTTAAAGAGTATCTTGCGGTTCCCAAATCCCCAATCAAGCTAGAATCATCTATATATGTGTACAGGTATAAGTGTACAATATGCCATGCCAGAATCATATCATGAATGCAATAGTACTATAGTGCAGTGACATGGCAATTATCGATGATGAGTGTGTGAGCCGGCAACAAGTGTACGTGGAACATATACATCATCGATAATGGTGCTGGTGTCCTAGCAGCATGACTGAATGTCACAACAATACAAGCGATGCAATGCAAATAGCAGGAATATGCGGAAACGAATGATCAACGCAAAAGTACAGAACCTGCCCCAATAGATATGTCATGCAACCTTGCCTTTTGAAATAAGACGAATCAGGGCTTTTGGTAAAGTAAGGGCTACGGTGTTTTAAGAAAAGATGCATCATTTGAAAATATCCGTATAACCCTTCTGCTTATCTTTAAAATATCCCTGATTCGTTAGTTTTGAAATAGGTATGACTCGGTCTAGTCTAATGTCTACTAAATAATCTAGACAGGAGGGGTATGAAACCACCTAATCTGAGTCAATATATAAATATAGATATGATAGTCGGTGATCTCGCCTCAATAACATATCGTATGATATCCTCGAGTCATGAGTGCGGATCTATCATCAATATCGGCTCGTACGGTAAATCGTCGTACGGCATCCCAATAGCTGGGTAGGGGTCAATATCACACTATCTCATCACATATCAGGTATCACTTATCATCAGATCACACAATCTGGGGTACTACTGTAAGTCTAGTACAAATCGACACCATCTATAAAATATGAATGCGGGTAAAGCACATGTCCAAAGGCCCGCTAAAACTATCATATCGCACCTCAAAGGCAAACTATGTCACATCGCCGATCTCACGGCCTCACATCAAGTATCATCTCAAACCACGTATCATCCTCCTATCCCGTATATAAACACATAGTCCCATACCCATGTGTAGATATACGCACCATCATATGCACTCTAATAAATGAAAGAATGAATGCAAGTATGTGTGTAAATGTATGTGTGAGTGCAACCACTACTCTAGGGTTCGCACTATACTAAACCAATATATTCTTATCATCAAAATATCATTATTACCATCAATAACCCTAAACAACACATAATAAATATTCGTGTGTATACGTATTCGTATACATCACCACGGACTGCGGGGGTGCTATACGCCATCCACCCGACTTCTCCCCGTAGATATAAATCTACTCACCTTGCTTCTCGTGTGCCAAAGCCGATGTCGCTATCTTCACCTCCTTTGCCTCAACATCACGCGGGGTACCTACAAGTATATCACAATGCTAAAGCACATGAAAATCACATTGGAAACCAAAATGGCACACGCTACCCGCATAGGTAAAAACCCATCGACTCGCATGTAAACACAATCAAAATCAACTTGTCGTTGACGTCCAAACGCCACCCGACAGGAATGAATCACCAAATACCAAAATCCATGCTAAAACAAGTCCCAAATTATACACCAACATAGGAAAATCAACCCAGATTTCACCCTAGATGGAATCAGTCAAAACTAGACATACTCAGGGTCAAAACTAGAGGAAATGGGGGCATGCACAGAAAACGAGGCAATTCCTTAAAATACCTTATTTTAGAATTTTCCATAATTTTTCCCCATTTATCTGTATTTAATTATACCAGAATATTAAAATATTCATTAAAATAATATTAAATTATAAAATTTCCCAAAAATCATATTTTATTATTTTGAAGACGTTACAATAACCATTAGTGTTTGACGTCAAAAATTGTACACAGGTGCTCATTGGAGAATGAGTACACCGAACAGGACTCACCGAGAACTCCTAGATGGTACCATACATATCGTCAGATAGCAGTTCTCTGGTGACACTTGTACAGGTTAGTCTGTACACCCGAGATCGTCATAGTGTCTGGTGTGGTTCCGACTGTACTTTGATTTCCTCCCTGCCACGGCTCAAATGAGTCATGCAAATATGTACTTTTTGGGTACAGTCCCGAGTCACATGGAAACAGTAAGCGATAGGAGGGGTTTCGTCTCTCCCGATATTGGGAGTTGATATTTTGCTATGCTCGATTGGCTATTGTTAGTTATATGTATGCCCTAGAGGCCATTATTGTACATAGGATGTATATTGTAGTGGATGCTGGGACATATATAGTGAGGACTTTCTTGCTCGACATGATAGTATGCTATCTGGTTACCCTTTACCTTAACGTGTATGCTGATTGTCTCTCTGTTACATGTTGGTAAAGCCCTTAGGATCTGTACTTGACTACCTGGACTATGATGCGGATCATACTAGTGGGGACATGGTAGTCCATAAGTACATCCTTCACAGTCCCTAGTTGTGGGTGTATCGAGACGGGGCATCGATATACCAGAGTAGACTAGCGTATACCTTCTCGACCCATACAGATGGGCGATGGATGATCCCATATCCATCGGTGTTTGACATCAGAGATGATATACGGGTGCTCAGTAAAGACTGGGTACACTGGACGGACTCGCCGAGAACTCCCAGATGGTATTATACCTCACGTCAGATGGCAGTTCTATGGTGACACTGGTACAGAGTAGTCTGTTGACCCGAGATCGTCATAGAGTCTTGTGTGGTTCCCACTGTGCTTTGATTTCCATCTTACCACGTCCAAGAGGGCGTGCAAAACGGTGGTTTTTGGGTACAGTCCCGAGTCACATGGAGGCAATGAGCGATAGGAGGGGATTCGTCTCTTCCGGTATATGGGGGTTGATGTTGCACTGTGTTCGATCGGCTATAACAGGAAGTCCCTGGCCAGGGCTCCTCAGAGAATTGCTGGTAAGTGTTACCAGTAGTTTCTCGACCCGTTATGAGCCTCATATCAACACGACTTATTGAGCTATTGGGGTCTGACGTTTACCACCCCTAGGCGAGATATGCGACATATCAGACGATCAGACCGGACTGTACGGTAGTGTTACTGGTCGGATTCACTGGAGTGTGAGCGGGCTTGCTCGTCGATCTTCAGATCGTTCAATACCCGGGTGGCCGTTACGTTTAGCAGACCGCTTGCGGCTTGTGGATGTTTGATATGATCATCATCCGCTGCCGGCGTATTGACGAGTCTTTAGAGTCCTACACAGAGGTTTCCTGGCTCAAGCGAAACGAAATAGGAGCGCATATGAGATATGTGCGGGACCGAGAATAATGCGTGTATGTGATACCGTATTCTATTCTCGCGATAAATATATATATCGAATGGTTGTATGTGATATAACCTAGTTATCGATTCAAGCGTTGATTCGATAAGCCGATATATTGTATACTAGTCGGTTGTGTGCGACATAACCGAGTCATTGAATCAAGTGTTGATTTAATGATTTAATGCATATTTATATATTTGATATATTACTTTGCATCAACTAGTATCGGTTTACTTAAGATGGATTTTCTCACTCGGGTGTGCGCATTACATATGTGATATGATTTTGTGCACTTGCTTGTATCATGTTTGATGATGCATCCTTTTTGGTTAAGTGTAAAGTATTAAACCTTGGTTAGGGTTTCTTATTTGTTATTCATTTATCTTATTTAATTATCCTTTTTATTTTTGATAAATGAATAAAAGAAAAGAGAAAAGAATGGTTGCTAGATTTGGAGTTTAGTTGAAGCTTCATGAAGCTTTGATAAAGTCAACCATACTTATCTCATCCTTAACCCTAACCATTCCCACTAACCATGATTCATTCTCTACACTTGACCATGGTTAAAATTATGATAAGAATTCATTTTCTTTTCTTTTTCTATTAACTTATCATATCATTTTCCTTCTTCTTCTTCATGCTTCAAGTGAAGAAGCTTGAAGTCCATCAATGGTGATTGATGCATATGAGTGAGAAATCCAATTCTAAAGTCTACCCACTTCCTATTTCTTCATCCTCTACCTCTTGCCAAGTAGTAGAGTGTGTTTCCTTCACAACTTTTCACGGTTTGGTGAAGGTGGAGCTTGATTCATCGATGCCTCGACGTAGATCATCTTCGGCATGGACATCGACGACCTAGCTTGCCCATTCTCCGACGAAGCCGACTCTAGAGCCCGGATTTGATTTGGACAGCGGAGAGGACCTCGTTGCGGAGCCGTGGAGGTGGAGCACCGGATCTACAAAGGTTGTATTTCCGTATCTTTTAGTTAAGTGTTAACTAGTTAGCATGTTCGCCTAGAAATCTAGCAAACGATCCGTTGTCTAGGGTTTGTAGGCACCATAATTTTGAAATTGCCACGATTCAAAGATGGCTTGGGAGACCTCACTAGAGTGCCTAGGAACCCTGCAGTGGTATCAGAGCCTAGCTAGAGCCTTAGGCGAAGCGTAGACGGAAATTGAAGTCCGAACGAATCCGAAACCCCGAACCAATATTGCTCTCTGTACAATTTTTAAAAACAGGGATTTTTCCATATTAAAAATATCCAGAAAAACATGCAGGAAAATCTAAGAGTAACTGTGCAATTCGTAACCCTAATTCCCTTAAAGCGCCGCGCTTCCGCGGCACGAGCCTGGCTTGTGCGGCGCAAGCGCGGCGGTTTTGTCGTTTTGTGATATGAAATTTACACAGTAACTCCTAGTTTCCAGTGTTGGTCTTCCTGGGTATTTTTAATATTTTTTCAAGAGTTGAATTTTTCTGAGTTGATTTGGGGATTCGGTATTTCGATCGGGGTATCAAATTTTGTCTGTGTGGCTTTCCGGATAAATTTTAGGATATGTTAAAATGTTCGACCGGATATAAATACCCAATCTTTCCCCTGTCGGGAAATTTCCAAGTGTTGGATTTTTCCGTAGTTTAACAACGTTCTAAGTAGTGCAAGTAACGCGATGGTCCCTCTAGAAGACACAAACCTTAACTCGATTATGTGACCGTCTTGAACTGCCTTTTGAACCTTCGGGTTTGGGGTAGTACGGCGTGCCACATGTGAGGCGTTGGCTTGACCCTTCTACGGCTGGATCGTTGGTACTGAGGCACGAACGGAATGTTGTTAGACTTGTTTCATGTGTTAATCTGTATCGGGGAAAACTTGGGTGTTCGATTGTTCGATCGAAAAGTTTAACATTTTCTGTTTATCTAGAATGGGATACAATAATTGGAATTCACAATAGTTATGAGATAACTGAATGAATGTTATAAACGTAGCACTTTAGTCTCACTTGATCGGTTGCCACGGAATTTTGATGTGATCAAAAGTCCGTCGCAATCACGTAGCGTACGCGGATACTCGCTGGGTAAACTTAATAGACAGCCTCACTCCATAGCCCCGACCATGTGACTGTAGGAGAACCCCGTCGCCGAAAGCATCCGTTCGGGTGCTCGCGGCAGCGGTGTTCCGCCTTGGTGCACTTCGTCGACGGTATCAGGGGTGCGGCCGTCTACTGAAGTTTGCGACGAGCATTCGATCAGGATGTCGGGAATCCTGTTGAATTGCCCGACTTGGTATTGAAAAGTGTTTTCGATAATGAGACTAAAATGCGGGGTTTATAATTGTTAGGCATGCGATGTCTAAGGAATTCATTTGGTCAGGCATGCGATGTCTGAGGTGGTTGCGGATTCCAACTGTTGTAGTTTTACACTTTCTTTTCTGTGACCGTAAGTGTAATATGTGATATCGCCGGTTTCGTTGCTATATGTCAACGACAATTGGGATGCGCATATTTACTTACGTTGATGACATGTGATGTTATGTGTTGCTGGATATGTTATATTGGATCGTCGTGTTTGAATAGCCGGGGTTTTTTATGTGAGATGAGTGTTTTTCATTTTCATTCATGTAAAAACTTGTATGTAATATTCTTTTATTGGGGCACTTCCAGGTTGCGGGAGTTGTCACCTGTTGTATATTATTTACTTTTCCGCACTAGGATAGACCCAAGGAGGAGGGCACAAGTAACCGGGTTCTGGAGTCCAGTGGGAGACCAACTCGAGGAGTCGAGTCCGGGTCTCCTAACTCCAGAATTGGTAGGGTTGCTTGCCGCTTTCGTAGGGGTCTAGGGGTGTGGGTTTGGCTATTCATCACGACCGTGGAATCCGTGTTTTATACTGGCTCGTATTGAAAACACGGACGTCCTAGTATATCCAATATTTCATATGATTCTTCTGCTGCGATATCTGTGATGTGATCATGTGATGTTTCTGTGATAGATACAGTATATAGTATATATGATATATTATATAGACGTTACTTATGTTTTACACCCGTGCTAGCCCTGCCCCGCTCTGTCGTTAGTTACCTAACCTAACGGTGCACGAGGGGACATCGAGGCGAATGCGGATGGCATAAGTGTACGTCGTATTTATCTGTGATGTTTAGGTACTTAAATGATGGGACTTCATTAATGTGATTAATGAAAGTAAAAGAAGCCTAAGATGTTGTAGAATCGAATTTCAAAATAAAACAGGTAGCTACAGTTCATGCTTTGCACAGCGGTATATGTGATATATCCTGCACCTTATTCGATGAGGAAAGGACCGAGATCCCTTCATCGGGAGTGACTCCTTTAGTAATAACTGGCAGATGCTACACACACGGTTTGTCTTTTGATTGCTTTTAAGTGTTTTTGCTTTGCACAGTGATATATATGATATATCCCGCACCTCATTCGACGAGGAAAGGACCGACGATCCCTTCACCGGGAGTGACTCCTTTAGCAAAACTAGAAAAGCCTCAAAAGCACTCCATTTTAAAATTCATTCGATCCTACAACGATATCAAGTTCATTACGCAATAGGTTTTCAGAAAAACCTGTCGTAGCCCTCCGTCATTTCAGATATGTACTGGTTAGTATTCGTGCTGCGTTTGTTGACCTCTGTCAAGGCGCAGTGTGCGGTAGCTGATTAGTGCTTATCTGCATAAGCATATGATGTGATTGATTTAGGGTAGTCGTGCGACCTTGTTGACCTCTGTCAAGGGTCGTGCGGGTGGGTTTACTTCAATCAGGAAATGACGGGTTGAACTTGACTAGCAGCCTATGGTTTGTTGACCTCTGTCAAGGTCATAGGACGCTAGGGGCAAAACATTATCGGGAATTTCAAGTGTTGAAATTTGCAATGAGATTGCATACCTTCTATGAGATAGTTGGATCCCGATACCCGCTGCGAGTAAGAGTTACTCCTGGGAGAGTTTTATACATTACAATTAGCCGATCAAGTAGGTGTCTAGAAAGGTGTCAACGGGGTTACGCCTCTGGGAAAACGAGGTTTACAGTAATTAGGTTCGTGCGAAAGCACGGGGGACCTCCCTCAAAGTACCGACACTGGCCTGGCTGAAAGATTGGCGAACTTGTAGTGTGTAATTAATCCCGGCTAGTCTTTCCTTTTAGGGTTTGAAGGAAGATTTGATAAAAAGCAGTGGGAGCCATCCTGATTAGATAAAATAATAACCAATCTATTCTTGCAAGAGCGCACGCTGAGTGTTTTCTTCTCTCTCTCTCCAGGTAGCGACCATATCACGCCTTAATCAAGATAATAATACGGAATATTGACCGAACCCGCTTGTTATACTGAGCTGGGGAACGTTGGTCCCGCTCCAACTTATAATTGTTATAAGACAGAGCAGGAAATTGGGGAATACCAGATTTCCCGTGCCGCCCAAACGAGGAGAGTGCATGATAATGCATCATCTTCGGGTGTGTTCATTATATAGAACTGTTTCTCAGTATCCTTTACGTCCTGGGTATGTGATACCAGATCAGGATCCCAGATATGTAATCTGTTACATAGGGCTATAGAAAGGTAGAGAACTGAGAACGGGTGATAAGTTTCATGAGGCAGAAAACGGGGCAAGTGTTGCAGCCAAGTCTGTCGGTCACTGTCACCCTGTATTAACAATACATTAATTCTGAACGAATGTTGTTAGATACCGAACCTGATATACCAAATCATATCACTCTCTTTGTTAGAAAAGAAAGGATATAATTTTGTATTGTTGGATAATGTTTTGAACATTTCCTATATCAAAAGTTGATCGGTTCAGGCACGTTATCTAAAAGCATTGATGTTCTAAATCAAACTACAGTTCTTCGTATACTGAACACACACAAGAGGAAGAGTTCAGAAATGAACGAATCCTTCTTGAGGCATTGTAGACTAGGTCATATCAATGTGACCCGACTAGCTAGAGTTACATATAGATGCATATTTAAATCAGTTTGAATTTACATCTTGTGAAACTCGCCAGTCATGTCACAAAGATAAGATGACCATAGCTCCGTTTACTAGAAACAGAGAAAGAGTTAGTAAACTCTTGGGATGATACATGTTGATGTATGTTAAGGTCCCCTGTCTACACATGCCAGGACAGGTTCTTTTACTTCATTACATTCTCTGATAATCTCTCGAGATTCAGACATATGTTCCTGTTGAAACACAAGTCCGAACCTTTTGAGATATTCACAGAATATAAGTTAGAAGTAGAGAACCAGAATACGGGTATAAGTATTATGTCCTTTGATGTGATCAAGGAGGAGAATACTTGAGCACGGAAATCCTGGACTATTCTAAAGGAGAATGAGATTCTCTCTCAGCATTACTCCTCCGAATACACCATAGCACGATGGTATATCGGGGCGGAGCAGATACACCCTATATGATAAGGTGTGCTCTATGATGAGTACTACTGAGTTACCTATTTCCTTTTGGGTGTTATGCGCTTGTGAAGCTACATACCTATTGAATAGGATTCGAATCAAATCAGTTGCCTACCGCTTCATATGTGATATGGAAAGGGAAGAGCCCATGTCTTAAGCTACTTAAGATTTGGGGTTGTCCGGGCTATGTCTAAAAGCAAAATCCGGACAAGCTCGAGGCAAGGTTAGTTATGTAGAACTGGAAAGGTTCCAGCTATGCAAACTACAGAAGATGATTTGACTGAACCAAAGGATTCAGTAGATACCAACGAACCTCAGCCTCTCCGCCGATCTAGTAGCGTTCCTCACCCACCTGAGAGATACTTCGGTTTCTCTATGACAGTGGGAGCGAGGATTGCATCATGAGATGATGACCCAACTAGCTTCGAGCTGGCCATCAGGAGTAAGACTCCGTAAGAATGGCTGGATGTTTAGCGATCTGAGATGGAATCCTTATACACCAACAAAGTATGGACTTTGGTTGCTATATCTGAAGGGTTAAATCCCCATCAGGAGCAAGTATATCTTGAGAAGATTACTTGGTGTAGATGGAAAAGTTGAGACTTTCAAAGCTAGACTTGTTAAAGGTTTTCTTCATTGACCAGGCGTGGATCATGATGAAACCTTTTCAAGGATCTATGCTTAAGTCCATCCAGATCCTACTTGCCACGGCTACATACCATTTGCGATATCTGGTGGTTGGGTGTCTTGACTGCTTTTCTAAATGATGATTTAGAAAAGAGCGTCTATAAGTACACAGCCAGAGGGCTTCGTAGACAGTGGGAGCAGCGGAAACGTGTGCAAGATGCTTTATAGGATAAAGCAGGCATCGCGGAGTTGGAACATCTGTTTTGATGAAGCAGTCAAAGAAGTTGACATCATCAAAATGGTAGATGAACCTTGTATAAACAAGAAGGTAGTAGGGAGTATGGTGACGATCCTCGTAGAGTACGTGGATGACATACTCTTGATAGGGAAAGAGTTTCCTATGCTACGCTCGATCAATCTCCGGTTATCACTAGGATTCTCCATATAGGAACAAAGTGATACCTACTAAATCCTGGATTTTGGATCTATGAGATAGATCTAGATGGATGTTAGGACTCTCACTAGTTGTAGTGAGACGGTATCAACCGATCCTGGGGAGAATCACTGGAAGGGTTCCAGGGTGATAAAGACGACTGAGTGTCAGTCGCAGGCATTGTCTTTACCCTCAGTGGAGGGACGGTATGGTGGAAGAGTTCCAAGCTAGATACCGTGGCATACTAGACGATATAGGCTGGATACATCGCTACTTAAGATGCTACCAAAGAGGCTGTTTGGGTGTATATTGGTTCATGAGATGAACTATGTTCCTACCATTGTGTGACAATGGAGTTGTGGCTTATGCCAAGGAACGTCCGTCCCATCAGTGATCCAGACATATTCCAAGGCAGTATCACTTGATCATGGAGATGGTTGATCTCCAGGGTGATCGAGGTTTGGAGAGTAGAATCAGAGGACAACACAGCGGATCCACTCACAAAGGCCTGTTCCCAGAGAGAGACACTTTTATGGGATGGTTGAGTATGAGATACTTCAAACCACTGCTACAGATGGCCCTAGTGCAAGTGGGAGATTGTTAGTTATATGTATGCCCTAGAGGCCATTACTGTACATAGGATGTATATTGTAGTGGATGCTGGGACATATATAGTGAGGACTTTCTTGCTCGACATGATAGTATGCTATCTGGTTACCCTTTACCTTAACGTGTATGCTGATTGTCTCTCTGTTACATGTTGGTAAAGCCCTTAGGATCTGTACTTGACTACCTGGACTATGATGCGGATCATACTAGTGGGGACATGGTAGTCCATAAGTACATCCTTCACAGTCCCTAGTTGTGGGTGTATCGAGACGGGGCATCGATATACCAGAGTAGACTAGCGTATACCTTCTCGACCCATACAGATGGGCGATGGATGATCCCATATCCATCGGTGTTTGACATCAGAGATGATATACGGGTGCTCAGTAAAGACTGGGTACACTGGACGGACTCGCCGAGAACTCCCAGATGGTATTATACCTCACGTCAGATGGCAGTTCTATGGTGACACTGGTACAGAGTAGTCTGTTGACCCGAGATCGTCATAGAGTCTTGTGTGGTTCCCACTGTGCTTTGATTTCCATCTTACCACGTCCAAGAGGGCGTGCAAAACGGTGGTTTTTGGATACAGTCCCGAGTCACATGGAGGCAATGAGCGATAGGAGGGGATTCGTCTCTCCCGGTATATGGGGGTTGATGTTGCACTGTGTTCGATCGGCTATAACAGGAAATCCCTGGCCAGGGCTGCTCAGAGAATTGCTGGTAAGTGTTACCAGTAGTTTCTCGACCCGTTATGAGCCTCATATCGACACGACTTATTGAGCTATTGGGGTCTGACGTTTACCACCCCTAGGCGAGATATGCGACATATCAGACGATCAGACCGGACTGTACGGTAGTGTTACTGGTCGGATTCACTGGAGTGTGAGCGGGCTTGCTCGTCGATCTTCAGATCGTTCAATACCCGGGTGGCCGTTACGTTTAGCAGACCGCTTGCGGCTTGTGGATGTTTGATATGATCATCATCCGCTGCCGGCGTATTGACGAGTCTTTAGAGTCCTACACAGAGGTTTCCTGGCTCAAGCGAAACGAAATAGGAGCGCATATGAGATATGTGCGGGACCGAGAATAATGCGTGTATGTGATACCGTATTCTATTCTCGCGATAAATATATATATCGAATGGTTGTATGTGATATAACCTAGTTATCGATTCAAGCGTTGATTCGATAAGCCGATATATTGTATACTAGTCGGTTGTGTGCGACATAACCGAGTCATTGAATCAAGTGTTGATTTAATGATTTAATGCATATTTATATATTTGATATATTACTTTGCATCAACTAGTATCGGTTTACTTAAGATGGATTTTCTCACTCGGGTGTGCGCATTACATATGTGATATGATTTTGTGCACTTGCTTGTATCATGTTTGATGATGCATCCTTTTTGGTTAAGTGTAAAGTATTAAACCTTGGTTAGGGTTTCTTATTTGTTATTCATTTATCTTATTTAATTATCCTTTTTATTTTTGATAAATGAATAAAAGAAAAGAGAAAAGAATGGTTGCTAGATTTGGAGTTTAGTTGAAGCTTCATGAAGCTTTGATAAAGTCAACCATACTTATCTCATCCTTAACCCTAACCATTCCTACTAACCATGATTCATTCTCTACACTTGACCATGGTTAAAATTATGATAAGAATTCATTTTCTTTTCTTTTTCTATTAACTTATCATATCATTTTCCTTCTTCTTCTTCATGCTTCAAGTGAAGAAGCTTGAAGTCCATCAATGGTGATTGATGCATATGAGTGAGAAATCCAATTCTAAAGTCTACCCACTTCCTATTTCTTCATCCTCTACCTCTTGCCAAGTAGTAGAGTGTGTTTCCTTCACAACTTTTCACGGTTTGGTGAAGGTGGAGCTTGATTCATCGATGCCTCGACGTAGATCATCTTCGGCATGGACATCGACGACCTAGCTTGCCCATTCTCCGACGAAGCCGACTCTAGAGCCCGGATTTGATTTGGACAGCGGAGAGGACCTCGTTGCGGAGCCGTGGAGGTGGAGCACCGGATCTACAAAGGTTGTATTTCCGTATCTTTTAGTTAAGTGTTAACTAGTTAGCATGTTCGCCTAGAAATCTAGCAAACGATCCGTTGTCTAGGGTTTGTAGGCACCATAATTTTGAAATTGCCACGATTCAAAGATGGCTTGGGAGACCTCACTAGAGTGCCTAGGAACCCTGCAGCTATAACAGCAAGTCCTTGGCCAGAGCTGATGAGATTTACTGATAAGTGTTATCAGTAGTTTCTCGAAAGGTTATAGGCCACATATCGGCATGACTTATCGAGTCATTGGGGTCTGACGATTCCAACCACCAAACTCGATATGCGACATATTAGACGAAGAGACCGGACTTTACAGTATGTGTTATTTATAGGCTCTACGGAGTTTGGACATGTTTGCTTGTTGATCTTCTATTCGTTCAATACCTTGGTAGCCGTTACGTCTAAGCTAGTACCGCTGACGACTGTGGGTATCTGATATGATCATTACCTACTGCTGGCGTATTGACTAGTTTTTAGAGTCCCGCATAGAGGTTTCCTGGCTCAAGCGAAAAAAAGTAGGGCACATATGGAAATATGTGCGGGAGCTTGATTAAATACGAGTATATGATACCGTATTCTAATCTAGTGTTATATGATATAACCGGATTATTGAATCAAGTGTTGATTCAATGATTATATATATATATATTAGCCGGATTATATATGATATAACCGGATTATTGAATCAAGTGTTGATTTAATAATTAATATATATATTAACTAATATTAAATATTAGCCGGTTATATATAATATAACTGGATTATTGAATCGAGTGTTGATTTAATGATTATATATATATATATATAAGACTAATTAATATTAGGCTCATTTAAGATTTTCTCTTTATATATATATATATATATATAATGGAGGAAAGAGGCCATAGAAGGGAATTTCCTCTTATGGCGTCGAAAAAATACACCCTCTCTCATTTTTTTCGACGATCGGCACCCACCATCTTCATCATTATCATCTAAGATGTGGGTATACCAAATTTCATGTGATTCTACAACCTTTTCACCATTGATTTAGCAATGTAAAAAGTTCTATTGTCGGTAAACCGTTAATTTTGAACCCACTAAATCAACGTTGAAAAAGTTGTAGAATCACATGAAATTTGGTGTACCCATATCTTAGATGATAACGATGAAGATGGTGGGTGCCGAACGTCGGAAAAAAGAAAGGAGGGTGTATTTTTTCGACGCTATAGGTGGAAATCCTCTCCTATGGCATCTTTCTATATATATATATATATATATATATATATATATATATATATATATATATATATATAAGAAAAGAAAAATGGGTCATTTTTCTTTCGATGCTTAGAAAAGTCTTGAGAAGTCATGACTTGTCTTCTTTCTTTTGTTTGATTCATACATTATTAACTATTTTTTCATCTCATCTTATCCTCAAGGGTTCACACTCTCATCTCCTCATCTTCTTCATTTTCTTCATACTTCATCTTCTTCATTACTTCATTACTCGATCAAGAAACAAGATCGGACGTGATTCCAGTTCCAAGTTCATCTTCTTCATCTCCTCTCTAGATTTTTATAGGTTGAGAAAAAGAAACAGAAAGAAAAAAATTTAGTGAACAAAATTCCTACTTTATCAACCTACATTACACTAATAAATTAGTATAGGTTGTCCTCTTCACTAATACCTTGATTAGTGAAGTGTGAGTTTGAGTGTGAGTTACCTCAAGGTGGATCATTTTCGATGACGAAGATTTCGAGCAAGCTCATTCCAACCTTTGGGTAGAGTCAAAGAAGAGTTTTAGGACCACTACTTGGAGTTTTTGAAGTGAAGGACTAAACTACAAAAGTTGTAGACTCTCTTCACTTAATTTAGAACTTGTTTTGCTTAATTTTGAAACCCTAATTCTCTAGTTCGATTCTTGTTTAGTATACTTAGCCCTCTAGATTTTTAAAATTACATACTTGATACTCATAGAACTCTAGTACGTAGAGGGGCTAAGACATACTTTCAATTTTATTCTTAGTTATTGATGATTTTGGTTTAACCTGGTTATTCGAATGTTGTAATAAGTGTTATTGGGCTTTGCTATTATTTTTAAACTTCTGTATTTATTATCAATTTGTTTGTAATTATGCTTAACGTATTCAAGTCGAGAAGGGATGCTTCTCGTTGTGGATACATACGGGTCTTGATCGCTCTCGCTCCTCATCTGTTGGGAAGTGACACAAGTTCTCCTTCATTGGATAGAATATTGGATGAAGCATCATTCTTTTGCATAACATGGTTGACGACATTAATATCAACGTTGGTACATGCAATTTTCTCAGTCTTTTTCCGGATTTGATAGCGAATGTGTACATCATAATTTCATTGCTCCTCAGTCAATGGTTTTCGACTTATATCTTTCAATTGTTTTCCATCTTGAGAATTTAAAGGTCCGCCATCTTAACTCAATGCAAAACTATTGCACTACATGCTCATCATTTTATCTGATAGCCAAAAAAATCACTAATAATTTTTCTTTTGTTCTTGATTTATCAATATAAAAAATATAAATATATACATATCATTTGACTACTGTGTCATTTAAAAAAGTATTAAGACATAAAATCACAGGATTCTAACCGCAAGAAACCAAGAAAACCATCTTCTTTGTTAAAACATGCATATGTGCATTTATTCAGACTCCTCCTAAGTTTATCTGTTTCCAAAACAATCTCACTAGAATTATTAACTAGGAATTGTTAACTGAGCAATGGCACAAATAAGATGTAAAATGAAGTTGGCTTGTAAATTGTAATGGAAATATTGCAGCCGCTAGAGTTGGAAACATTAAAAGAGTGGGAGTCAAAGTGCATGTTCCTAAAGCCTGACGGCTTTTATGTAATTTATCCAATTATTTTTTAATAATATAATGTAAAAATGAAGGCATATATAACCAAAAAGGGGTAGCATCTTGCTAATGCTCGGTCCTGAACCTCCGCTATTGTTTTATGCTATTTTTCTTGCTATTACTAGATCCTGGTCACACATCATACATTAAACATACACAAACTAATGAACCTTTAGTTTTAACTGCTACTCATTGTTGGCGCTAATAGTTTCTAATAGCAGAATGGTGATAATGGCATACACACCGATTCAGCTAACCGTTGCCCATCTCTCTCTATTAGTGTTCTTGCAAGAACTGCCCTGAAATTAGTTACAACACTGCATTTGTTGCTTGGTCAAAAGGTAGCACAAGATTCCATGCATTTTCTTATCAACTAGAGTCACATTGTGACTATGCGCAAGATTTACGAACAATCTATAAAACTTTTATCCGTCGCAAAAAATAAAACCTGTAACCAATAAATTCCATGGTATTTATCTGAAGAACGATGAAAGTTCATGGTATTCACTTGTAAACAACTTGGGGTAAAGTTCATGGTATTTATTTGTGAAAAAACAAAGCCAATGGTATTTTTTGAGAAACGATGAAAGTTCATGGTATTCATTTCGTAAACAACAAAATCACGATATTTATGTGGAAAATTTTGAAACTCATTGTATTTATTCGTAACAAACAAAGTTCATGGTATTTATGTGAAAACCTTTTAAGTTCATGATATTTATTCATAAACATAGTATTTATCTGGAAAATATTAAAAATTCATGATATTTATTGGCAACAATGATATAGTATTTATCAAGAAAAAGGTGAATCTGCATGGTATCTATTTATCAACAAATTTCATGGTATTTATTTGAATGATGGTCAAAGTTTATGGTATTAATTTGTAATGAACAAAGATTCTGATATTTATCTGTAAAACTATGAGAATTCGTAGTATTTATTTGTAAAAAGGAAATCCGTAGTATTTATCTAAAAAACAGTAAAAGTCCATAGTACTTATTCGCGAATAGTGTTAGTTTATAGTATTTATCTGAAGAACTTTGAGATCATTGTGTATATTTATGTAAAACAAAGTCCGTAGTAGTTATCTGAATATTGGAAAAAGTTCATGGTAATTATTTGTAAAGAAAAAAATCCATGGTATTTACCTGAGGAAGGATGAAAGTTCATGTTATTTATTCATAATTTCACTATACTAGAATATACATATCAAAATACCTGCTGTATATACATACCTGCATTCGGATAAAAACACGAATGCCTAAAAAGCTAGAATAACACGAAGAACGTAATACTAGAATATACAAATCAAAATACATATATGTAAACTATTAAATCAAAATCTGATTTAATAATCCGGCTCAAACCCTATCCGGCTAGTATTACCAACTGTCCGATCAAAAGTCCGAGTACAAAGTACATCAATCGATCGAGACCCTGCACGTATCCAATACGGTTACTACATCATTTCGCCTGAACCAGTAAAACCCTCTGTATGGGACTCTAAAGACTCGACAGTACGCCGGCAGTGAGTTATTGGATAAATACATAACCACAAGCACGTCAGTGGCACTAACTGTACGTAACGGCTACCCGAGTACCTGTCGAAAAGGAAGGCCGACGAGCAAACTCATCCGGATCCCTTCTGAGCCTATCTGTGACAATATCCGTACAGTCCGGTCTCTTCATCTGAGAGTATCACATACCGGGTCTGGGGGTGGTAAACATCAGACCCTAATAACTCGGTAATTCGTGCTGATGTGGCCCAGGACCAATCTGGGAATTTACTGATCAGTCTATCAGTAAATCACAACTGCCTTGGCCAAGGTCTTATGGTCTTGACCAATCGAACACGGTGTGATATCGACTCCCAATACCGGGAGAAGCGAATCCCCGACAATCGCTCACTGCCTCCATGTGGCTCGGGACTGTACCCCACCAAAACCTGTTTGCACGACTCAGTAGAGCCGTGGTAGGGTAGTGATCAAAGCACGGTGGGAACTCACACGAGACAAATGCCGATCTCAGGTCTAAAGACTAACATGTACTCATGTCACCTGAGAACTTCCACCTGACGATAGGTATAGTACCATCTGGAAGTTCTCGGCGAGTCCGTCCGGTATACTCACTCCTAGTGAGCACCTGTATACGATCTTAGGTCTAAAGACCAATGGTTGCGGGACCAAACCATCACCCCTCGTCGGGGTCTAGAAACGTATACACTAGTCTACTCTGGAATAACGAAGCCCAGTCTTGATACTCCCAAGACTATGGACCATTTAAGGATATGCGTACCGACTACCCAGCTCCTACAAATATGATCTCCATCACAATGCAGGTAGTCTAGCAATGATCCTACGGACTTTATCAACATGTATAAGAGATATGTAATAGCAAGTAAAAACATGCACATGTTAAGATAAAGACAAACCAGATAGCATACTATCATATTGAGCAAGACTGTCCTGTACATATATATGTCCAAGCATCCATATGTATACATATACAATAATGGCCTCTAGGGCATACATATCCAACAACATGATCGCCGTAGTTCCATGTATTATTGAACAATTGCATTACATGATCGACGTAGTTTCGAATATTACAGAACAACTGCACTATATGACCTCCGTAGTTTCAGGCGTTATGAAACAATTGCATTACTAACTCAAATATTCGAGAATCCATATTTCTATTGTTCCGAGAGGAAACAGAATATCTTCGTTATGTGCAAAACCTTCAGGAGTCGAACTTATAATTTTAAAGTATGATAATACTATTTTGGTGACAAATATTATGATATCGATGCATGTATTTCATGACATTTATATATATTGATATTGTTGTTTTATCATCCATTGCTATTCATTCGTGCATGATTGTTTTTCCATATTCTTTTCTAATGCCATGATTCTTTGAAGTTCTTTATTGTTTTTTTTTAAATGGGAACTTACCGAATGCTAGTTCACTGTCAGGCATTCCATTTTATATTTGTGTTTCTCTTTCTTTTAGGGAATGTCCATCAGGTGACGTTGAAACAGGAGGAGGAGATCATCAAAAAGTGGAGCCCAGCGAGTAGGATATCAGCAATTTTTCAAAGCATGCCAACTATTAGTTTTCTTTCCTCTACCGTATGTTCATTGATAGAATCTTTATTTTTGTTAGGAATATGTATGCCCTAGAGGATATATATATATATATGACTTTCTTGCTCGACATGATAGTATGCTATCTGGTTGCTCTTTATCTTAACATGTGCACTTGTTTTAGTTTACTATCTCATTGATACATGTTGATAAAGCCCTTAGGATGTTGGTTTGACCACCAGGACTGTGATGCAGATCATACTAGTAGGGCTTGTGTAATCCACAAGCACATCCTTAACAGTTCCTAGTCGAGATAGGGCATCGGTATTTCAAAGTAGACTAGTGTGTACGTTTCTTGAACCTGTATGGAGCGATGGTTGATCCCATAACCATTAGTGTTTAACATCAAAGATTGTACACAAGTGCTCATTAGAGAATGAGTACACCGAACAGGACTCACCGAGAACTCCTGGATGGTACCATACCTATCGTCAGATAGCAGTTCTCTGGTGACACTTGTACAGGTTAGTCTGTACGCCCGAGATCGTCATAATGTCTTGTGTGGTTCCCACTGTGCTTTGATTTCCTCCCTGCCACGGCTCAAATGAGTCATGCAAATAGGTGGTTTTGGGGTACAGTCCCGAGTCACATGGAGACAATGAGCGATAGGAGGGGTTTCGTCTCTCCCGATATTGGGAGTTGATATTGTGCTATGCTCGATTGGCTATAACAGCAAATCCCTGGCCAGAGCTGATGAGATTTACTGATAAGTGTTATCAGTAGTTTCTCGAAAGTTTATAGGCCACATATCAGCATGACTTATCGAGTCATTGGGGTCTGACGATTCCAACCCCCAGATTCGATATGCGACATATTAGACGAAAAAACCGAACTGTACGGTAAGTGTTACTTATAGGCTCTACGGGAGTTTGGACATGTTTGCTTGTTGATCTTCTATTCGTTCAATAACTGGGTAGCCGTTACGTCTAGCTAGTACCGCTGATAACTGTGGATATATGATATGATCATTACCTACTGCTGGCATATTAACGAGTTTTTAGAGTCCTGCATAGAGCTTTCCTAGCTCAAGCGAAAAGAAGTAGAGCACGTATGGAAATATTTGCGAGAGCTTGATTAAGTACGAATATATGAGACCGTATTCTAATCTAGTGTTATATGATATAACCGGATTATTTAATGATGTTGATTTAATGATTATATATATATATATATATTAGCCGGGTTATATATGATATAACAGTATTATTGAATCAAGTGTTTATTTAATAATTAATATATATACAACAACAACAACAACAACTGAGCCTTTTATCCCAAGCATATGGGGTAGGCTACATGAACCAACATGAGAATCACGCCGGGTCCAGCACATGAATCCTCTGTCTCCACTCACTTCTATCGAACAATATACTTTCATTGAGTCCTTTGGCAACCATATCGTTTCGTATCACCTCCATCCATGTTTTCTTCGGTCTCCCTTTTGCCCTTTTGCCATTACCCATATCGAGAGTATCTATTCGTCGAACCGGTGCTTCCATAGGTCTGCGTCGCACATGACCAAACCATCTAAGCCGGTTTTCCCGCATCTTCTCCTCCATGGGTGCTACACCAACTTTTGCACGAATATCCTCATTTCGCACCTTGTCTTTTCTAGTGTTACCGCACATCCAACGAAGCATGCGCATCTCCGCTACGTGCATCTTCTGTGTATGATGCTTCTTAGGAGCCCAGCATTCTGTACCATATAATAAGGCAGGCCGAATAGCGCTCCGATAAAACTTCCCTTTCAATTTTAACGGAAAGTTACGATCACACAAAATCCCTGTTGCACTCCTCCATTTCAACCAACCAGCTTGGATCCTTTGATTAACATCACTATCGATCTCCCCATTCCTTTGGATGATGGAACCTAGATATCTAAACTGGTCGCTCGGTGATATCTCTTGCCCTTCCAATGTTATACCAATATGGTTTTGACTTCTCTGGCTACTAAATTTGCAGTGCATATATGCTGTCTTGGATCTGCTCAATCTGAATCCCCGAAATTCCAATGTTTGTCTCCATAATTCCAATTTGGCATTAACCCCCGCTTTCGTCTCATTTACTAGAACAATATCATCAGCGAATAGCATACACCAAGGGACCTCATCTTGGATAGTTCTAGTAAGCTCATCCATCACGATGGTAAACAGGAAAGGACTTAATGCAGATCCTTGATGTAAACCAATAGTAATCGGAAAATCACTTGTTAAGCCACCGCAAGTTCTGACATTTGCCACTACTCCGTCGTACATATCCTTGATTATGTCAATATACTTGACGGGGACCCCCTTTTTCATCGTTGTCCCCCATAATACCTCTCTAGGTACCTTGTCGTACGCTTTTTCTAAATCAATAAATATCATATGCAAATCTCTTCTCCTCTCTCGAAAGCGCTCGACAAGTTGACGAAGCAAATGAATCGCCTCTGTCGTCGATCGTCCAGGCATGAACCCAAATTGGTTCTCTGTTATCTTAATATCCTTCCTTAGCCTGTGTTCAATCACTCTCTCCCAAAGTTTCATGGTGTGACACATTAGTTTTATTCCACGGTAGTTTGAGCAACTTTGAATGTCACCCTTATTCTTGTAGATAGGTACAAGAATACTTTTCCTCCATTCATTTGGCATCTTTTTTGTCTGCCAAATCTTATTAAACAGATCTGTCAGCCATTTAACGCCTATTTCTCCTAAGCATCTCCAAATCTCGATAGGAATCCCGTCAGGACCAACCGCTTTTCTTAAACCCATTCTGTTCAAAGCTTCTTTAACCTCAGTAAGTCTTATTTTACGCATGAAATCACGATTTATATCTTGAGATTGAATGACAAGTCCATCCAAATTCTTAGTAAAGCTCTCATTGAACAATTTGTCAAAATAATCTCTCCATCTTTCCTTGATATCCTCATCTCGAACTAAAACCTTCTGATTTTCATTTTTGACACACTTCACCGCACATAAGTCTCTAGTCTTCCTTTCCCGCATTCGAGCAATCCGGTATATATAATTTGCAGCCTCTTTAGTGTCTAATTTCTCGTACACCTCCTTGTAGACCTTAGATTTAGCTTCCCGAACAGCTTTCTTAACTTCCTTTTTAGCCATTTTGTACTTCTCAAATCTCTCCACATCTCTACTTTTCTTCAAAACTTTATAAGAATCTCTTTTAATTTTAATAGCAGCCTTTACATCTTCATTCCACCATGATATGTCCTTAGATGGTGGAGCACCACCTCTCGACTCACCAAGTAGATCTCTAGCTATTTTCTTGATACAACTAGCCATTTTGTTCCATGTTTTGTCTGGATCATCTTCCGACTGCCAATCCGCTTCTTGTACTACACGATCTATAAAAGCCTTTTGATTACCTTCTTTCAATCGCCACCATTTAATTTTAGGCTCTACCTTACGTCTAATCTGTAAGTCCACGTTGCGACCCCCGGTTCTTACGGGGAGGCGGAAACGGTATAAAATCAAAATTTTAACGCAAGAGGCAACATGGACTAAGCTGGGTCGGGATCTTTACCTAAACTAAAACTAGCATACTAAGCTAAAGATATTTAGCTACTCGGATAGAGATGGTTATACCTAGCTTGTCTTGAACTCCTTCGTCTTCAAGCTCCGGTGGTGATCCGATGGCTCCTTCTCGTCGTCTCCGTACGCCGAAGATAGATCCACTTGAAAGCTCCAACCTTTAGCTCCTTCTTCGGTCTTTGAAGAAACTAGTTCACTTGGTTTGCTAAACCTAGTGAACTAGAAGAAGTAGAGAGGAAATAGAATGGGATTTTATCTATGGTTCTTGATTCTCAACTCATGAGACAAGAGAACCATAGATCAAGAGAGGGAGCAAGAGGTTGAGGGTGAGAGCAAGAGGAGAGCTCAAGAACAAGAGAGAGAATGAGCAAGAAAGAATGAGGCTCTCTTTTCTCTCTCACCCTCTCATAATCCAAAGTGATCATAACTCATCATATCAAAAAAGTCTTATGTGATGGTTAGAAGCAACCATAACCTTATCATGTCATGCACTCATTTTACTCAAATGAGCAAGCAAGAAAAAGTCTTTGGCATGAAATGATAACCATGGTTATCATGATGGTCAACTAGTCAAGCCTAGTCAACCGGTCAACAAGTCAACAAAAGTCAACAAGTCAACAAAGTCAACAAGTCAACAAAAGTCAACAAGTCAACAACCATATCACCATAATACTTAATTAATATAATAGTTAATCACATATCATATTCTCATTAGGGTTGAGCAAAAAGTCAAAAAGTCAACGGTCAACTGTCAACAACCCTAATGAGAATCCGCTGTCTGTGCCTCCCTGTCAACTGTGCATACACACCCGCATCCGCGTTCCGAGGAACACGAATGCAAACTGGATAAATCCAATCCCATAAGGTACACTAGGATCTGGCTTAAACCAAAGCCCGCTAGTGTAAACTGTCCGGACACTGTACGTGCACAAGTGCACGGATGTGACCGAACCCTGTCGCAAAACCATGCGACCTGTCGCAATACCATGCGACCTCTACTCTTTTGCCTAAAGGCGAAAAGCTTTCTGTGTGGGACTCTAAAGACTCGACACTACGCTGGCAGTGGGTTTAACCACAGACCGCAAGCGGCACTAGCTGTGCGTAACGGTCCCCAGGTAATGCCGACAAGAAGACCGACGAGGCGAAACCCATCTGAACTCCTACTGAGACTGAGTGTGACATTCTCCGTACAGTCCGGTCTGTTCGTCTGATACATCGCATGGCGGGCCTAGGGGGCGGTAAACGTCAGTCCCCCAATAGCGGTACAAGTCGTGCCGGAGCGAAGCCCAAAACACCCTGAGATAACACTGGAAACCTACCAGTATATCTCGTTTGCCCTGGCCAGGGACTACTCGTGTAATGGCTCTCCTAGACACAGCGCGATATCAACCCCCAATACCGGGAGAGACGAATCCTGTCTAACCGTCACTGCCTCCAAGTGCTTCGGGACTGCACCCAACCACCACCTGTTTGCACGACTCCTTTGAGCCGTGGTAGGGTAGTGATCAAAGTACAGTGGGAACACACCCGAGGCGAAGTGACAGTGTCAAGTCAGCGGACTAAGCTGTACTCATGTCACCTGGGAACTGATAACTGACGATAGGTATAATACCAACTAGTCAGTTCCCGACGAGTCCTGTCCAGTGTACCCGTAACCTAACGAGCACTCGCATACTATCTCAAGTACGACGTACTGACGGCTGTGGGACAGACCGTCTCCCACACTGGGATGAGAAGCGCATGCGCTGGTCTACTCCGGAGTATCGATGCCCTGTCTCGATAGTCCTGCGACCAGGGACCTGCATAAGGATGTGCTTATAGATTACCCAGCCCCACTAGTGTGACGGCCATCACATCGCTGGTAATCAAGCAAAGATCCTAAGGGCTCTACTAATGTGTATAGGCGATATACAAAATAAACACATGTACACATTGAAGTAGAAACAAACCAAGTAGCATACTACTATTTTGAGCAAGATTGTCAATACAAGGTGAATATCCCAAGCTTCCATTAAGTAATATACATACTAGTATGATACAGTAATGGCCTCTAGGGCATATACACTAACATAATCTTCCTAGGTTCTCTTCTAAATCGAAAATCTAGAACTAAAAGTCTATGTTGAGTAGTTACACTCTCACCTGGCACTACCTTACAGTCGATACAACAACCTCTATCTATTCTTCTCGTCAGAAAAAAGTCTATTTGACTAGCATTTGATCCGCTCCTAAAAGTGATAAGGTGGGACTCTCTTTTCCTAAACCAGGTGTTTGCTAAGATCAAGTCATAAGATAAAGCAAAATCTAGATTCGAGTCACCTACTTCATTCCTTTGTCCGTAACCAAAACCTCCATGGATAGTATCAAACCCACTACGACAAGTACCTACATGTCCATTAAGATCACCACCAATAAATAACTTCTCTCCACTAGGTATACTTTGCACCACCTCGTCTAAATCCTCCCAGAATAGACGCTTACTAGCGTCATCAAGACCTATCTGTGGTGCATAAGCACTAATAACATTAAAGATCTCTCCACCTAGAATAAGCTTAACCAGTAAAATTCTATCACCTTTTCTCCTAATCTCAACTACATCCTCAAGCAACCGTCTATCTATGATTATACCTACCCCATTACGATTTTTATCTCTACCCGTATACCAAAGCTTATAACCCCAAGGCTCTATGACTCTACTCTTTTCACCTACCCACTTAGTTTCTTGCAAACACATAATACCAACTCTCCTCCTAATCATCACCTCCACTAATTCTATTAGTCTACCCGTAAGGGAACCTATGTTCCAGGAAGCTAGACGGATCCTATGAAACCCTTGCTTATTTGTCACTACACCCGGGTTCTGATGTAGCGCGCCGTCTCTGGACGACGACCCTTGCTTATTTGTCACTACACCCGGGGTCCGATGTAGCGCGCCGTCTGTAGACGACGACCCTTGCTTATTTGTCACTACACCCGGGGTCCGATGTAGCGCGCCGTCTCTGGACGACGACCCTTGCTTATTTGTCACTACACCCGGGGTCCGATGTAGCGCGCCGCATCTGGACGACGACCAAGCCCTTGCATATTTAACACTACACCCGGGATCCGATGTAGCGCGTCGCTGAGTAGGGGACGCCCTAACGATATTCTTAGTATGGTTCATGTCATAGAATGTGACAAAGTTTTACGTTGGCTGTCACAAGCCTACCACAACCCCCACCCTTTCTCATCCGGACTTGGGACCGGCAACGGTGGGTTTATATATAATATAACCGGATTACTGAATCAAGTGTTGATTTAATGATTTGATATATATATATATAAGACTAACTAATATTAGGCTCACTTAAGATTTTCTTCTTTATATATATATATATAGGAAAGAGGCCATAAAGGAAATTTCCTCCTATGGCATCGAAAAAATACACCCTCTCTCATTTTTTCCGAAGGGAATTTCCTCCTATGGCATCGAAAAAATACACCCTCTCTCATTTTTTCCGACGATCGGCACCCACCATCTTCATCATTATCATCTAAGATGTGGGTATACCAAATTTCATATGTTTCTACAACCTTTTCACCATTGATTTAGCAATATAAAAAGTTTTATTGCCGGTAAACCGTTAATTTTGAACCCACTAAATCAACATTGAAAAAGTTGTAGAATCACATGAAATTTGGTGTACCCATATCTTAGATGATAACGATGAAGATTGTGGGTGCCGATCGTCGGAAAAAAGGAGGGAGGGTGTATTTTTTTCGACGCTATAGGAGAAAATCCCCTCCTATGGAATCTTTCCTCCATTATTCTCATATATATATATATATATATATATATATATATATATATATATATAATAAAGAAAAGATAAATGGGTCATTTTTCTTTGGATGCTTGGAAAAGTCTAGAGAAGTCATGACTCGTCTTCTTTCTTTTGTTTGATTCATACATTATTAACCATTTTTTCTTCATCTCATCTTATCCTCAAGGGTTCACACTCTCATCTCCTCTTCTTCTTCATCTTCTTCATACTTCATCTTCTTCATGACTCGATCAAGAAACAAGATCTGACGTGATTCCGGTTCCAAGTTCATCTTCTTCATCTCCTCTCTAGATTTTTCTAGGTTGAGAAAAAGAAACATAAAGAAAAAATTTTAGGGAACAAAATTCCTACTTCATCAACCTACACTACACTAGCAAATTAGTATAGGTTGTTCTCTTCACTAATATCATGATTAGTGAAGTATGAGCTTGAGTGTGAGTTGCCTCAAGGTGGATCATCTTCGACGACGAAGATTTCGAGCAAACTCATTCTAACCTTCGAGTGGAATCAATGAAGAGTTCTAGGATTATTACTTAGAGTTTTTGAAGTGAATGACTAAATTACAAAAGTTGTAGACCCTCTTCACTTAATTTAGAACTTGTTTCGCTTAAATTTGAAACCCTAATTCTCTAGTTCGATTCTTATTTAGTATACTTAGCCCTCTAGATTATTAAAATTGCATACTTGATACTCATAAAATGCTAGTAGAGGTGCTAACACATACTTTCAATTTTATTCTTAGGGATGTTTATTGATGATTTTGGTTTAACCTGGTTATTCGAATGTTGTAATAAGTGTTATTGGGCTTTGCTATTATTTTTAAACTTCTGTATTTATTATCAATTTGTTTGTAATTTTGCTTAATGTATTCAAGCCGAGAAGGGGTGATTCTCGTTGTGGATACATGCGGGTCTTGATCGCTCTCGCTCCTCATCTATTGGGAAGTGGGAAATGACACAAGTTCTCCTTCATTGGATAGAATATTGGATGAAGCATCATTCTTTTGCATAACATGGTTGACGGCATTGATATCAAGGTACATGCAATTTTCTCAGTCCTTTTTCGGATTTGATAGAGAATGTGTACATCATAATTTCATTGCTCGTTTTTCTCCTCATTCAATGGTTTTCGACTTATATCTTTCAATTGTTTTCCATCTTGAGAATTTGAAGGTCCGCTATCTTAACTCAATGCAAAACTATTGCACTACATGCTCATCAATTTATCCGCTAGCCAAAAAAAACACTAATAATTTTTCTTTTGTTCTTGATTTATCAATATAAAAAATATAAATATATACATATCATTTGACTACTGTGTCGTTTAACCGCAAGAAACCAAGAAAACCATCTTCTTTGTAAAAACATGCATATGTGCATTTATTCAGACTCCTCCTAAGTTTATCTCTTTCCAAAACAATCTCACTAGAATTATTAACTAGGAATTGTTAACTGAGCAATGGCATAAATAAGATGTAAAATGAAGAAGTCTTGTAAATTGTAATGGAAATATTGCAGCCGCTAGAGTTGGAAACATTAAAAGAGTGGGAGTCAAAGTGCATGTTCCTAAAACCGGACGGCTTTTATGTAATTTATCCAATTATTTTTTAATAATATAATGTAAAAATGAAGGCATATATAACCAAAAAGGGGTAGCATCTTGCTAATGCTCGGTCCTGAACCTCCGCTATTGTTTTATGCTATTTTCCTTGATATTACTAGATCCTGGTCACACATCATACATTAAACATACACAAACTAATGAACCTTTAGTTTTAACAGCTACTCATTGTTGGCGCTAATAGTTTCTAATAGCAGAATGGTGATAATGGCATACACACCGATTCAGCTAACCGTTGCCCATCTCTCTCTCTATTGGTGTTCTTGCAAGAACTGCCCAGAACTCAGTTACAACACTGCATTTGTTGCTTGGTCAAAAGGTAGCACAAGATTCCATGCATTTTCTTATCAACTAGAGTCACATCGTGACTATGCGCAGGATTTACGAACAATCTATAAAACTTTTATCCGTCGCAAAAAATAAAACCTGTAACCAATAAATTCCAAGGTATTTATCTGAAGAACGATGAAAGTTCATGGTATTCACTCGTAAACAACTTGGGGTAAAGTTCATGGTATTTATTTGTGAAAAAACAAAGCCCATGGTATTTTTTGAGAAACGATGAAAGTTCATGGTATTCATTTCGTAAACAACAAAATCACGATATTTATGTGGAAAATTTTGAAACTCGTTGTATTTATTCGTAACAAACAAAGTTCATGGTATTTATGTGAAAACCTTTTAAGTTCATGATATTTATTCATAAACATGGTATTTATCTGGAAAATATTAAAAATTCATGATATTTATTGGCAACAATGATATAGTATTTATCTAGAAAAAGGTGAATCTGCATGGTATCTATTTATCACCAAATTTCATGGTATTTATTTGAATGATGGTCAAAGTTTATAGTATTAATTTATAATGAACAAAGTTCCTGATACTTATCTGCAAAACTATGAGAATTTGTAGTATTTATTTGTAAAAAGGAAATCCGTAGTATTTATCTAAAAAACAGTGAAAGTCCATAGTATTTATTCGCGAATAGTATAAGTTTATAGTATTTATCTGAAGAACTTCGAAATCATTGTGTATATTTATGAAAAACAAAGTCCATAGTAGTTATCTAAATATTGGAAAAAGTTCATGGTATTTATTTGTAAAGAAAAAAATCCATAGTATTTACCTGAGGAAGGATGAAAGTTCATGTTATTTATTCATAATTTCACTATGCTAGAATATACATATCAAAATACCTGCTGTATATACATACCTGCATTCGGATAAAAACATGAATGCCTAAAGAGATAAAATAACACGAAGAACGTAATACTAGAATATACATATCAAAATTCATATATGTAAACTATTAAATCAAAATTTGATTTAATAATCCTGTTCAAACCCGAGCCGGCTAGTATTACCAACTATCCGATCGAAAGTCCGAGTACAAAGTACATCAATCGATCGAGACCCTGCACGTATCCAATACGGCAACTACATCATTTCTCCTGAACCAGGAAAACCCTCTGTGTGGGACTCTAAAGACTTGACAGTACGCCGGCAGTGAGTTACAGGATAAATCCATAACCACAAGCACGTCAGTGGCACTAACTGTACGTAACGGCTACTCGGGTACCTGTCGAAAAGGAAGGCCGACGAGCAAACTCATCCGGATCCCTACTGAGCCTATCTATGACAATCTTCGTACAGTCCGGTCTCTTCGTCTGAGAGTATCACATACCGGGTCTGGGGGGTGGTAAACGTCAGACCCTAATAACTCGGTAATTCGTGCTGATGTGGCTCAGGACCAACCGGGAAACTACTGAATAGTCTATCAGTAAATCCCAACTTCCTTGCCAAGGTCTTATGGTCCTGACCAATCGAACACAGTGCGATATCGACTCCCAATACCGGGAGAGACGAATCCCCGACAATCGCTCACTGCTTCCATATGGCTCGGGACTGTATCCAACCAAAACCTGTTTGCATGACTCAGTAGAACCGTGGTAGGGTAGTGATCAAAGCACGGTAAGAACTCACACGAGACAAATGCCGATCTCAGATCTAAAGACTAACATGTACTCATGTCACCTGAGTACTTCCACCTGATGATGGGTATAGTACCATCTGGATGTTCTCGGTGAGTCCGTCCGGTGTACTCACTCCCAGTGAGCATCTGTATACGATCTTAGGTCTAAAGACCAATGGTTGCGGGACCAAACCATCGCCCCTCGTCGGGGTCTAGTAAGGTATACACTGGTCTACTCTGGAATAACGATGCCCAGTCTCGATACTCCCACGACTATGGACCATTTAAGGATATGCGTACCGACTACCCAGCTCCTATAAGTATGATCTCCATCACAACGCAGGTAGTCTAGCAATGATCCTACGGACTTTATCAATATGTATAAGAGATATGTAATAGCAAGTAAAAACATGCACATGTTAAGATAAAGACAAACTAGATAGCATACTATCATATTGAGCAAGACTGTCCTGTACATATATATGTCCAAGCATCCATTGTATACATATACAATAATGGCCTCTAGGGCATACATATCCAACAACATGATCGATGTAGTTCCATGTATTATTGAACAATTGCATTACATGATCGACGTAGTTTCGAATATTACAGAACAACTGCATTATATGACCTCCGTAGTTCAGGCGTTACGAAACAATTGCATTACTAACTCAAATATTCGATAATCCATTTTTCTGTTGTTCCGAGAGGAAACAGAATATCTTCGTTATGTGCAAAACCTTCAGGAGTCGAACTTATAATTTTAAAATATGACAATACTATTTAGGTGACAAATATTATGATATTGATGCATGTATCTCATGAGATTTATATATATTGATATTATTGTTTTATCATCCATTGTTATTCATTCGTGCATGATTGTTTTTCCATATTCGTTTCAAATGCCATGATTCTTTGAAGTTCTTTATTGATTTTTTTTAAATGGAAACTTACCGAATGCTAGTTCACTGTCAGGCAATCCATTTTATATTTGTGTTTCTCTTTCTTTTAGGAAATGTCATGTTAGTGATATGTATGCCCTAGAGGCCATTACTGTACACACGATGTATATTGTAGTGGATGCTTGGACATATATAGGGAGGACTTTCTTGCTCGACATGATAGTATGCTATCTGGTTGCTCTTTATCTTAACATGTACACTGATTGTCGCTATGTTACATGTTGATAAAGCCCTTAGGATGAGTGCTTGACTACCAGGATTATGATGCAGATCATACTAGTGGAGACAGAGTAGTCGCTAAGTACATCCTTCAAATGTTCCTAGTCGTGGGTGTATCGAGACAGGGCATCGATACACCAGTGTAGACTAGCGTATAGCTTCTCGACCCATGTAGATGGGCGATGGATGATCCCATATCCGTTGGTGTTTGACATCAGAAACGGTATACGGGTGCTCAGTGGAGACTGGGTATACTGGACGGACTCGCCGAAAACTCCTAGATGGTATTATACCTAATGTCAGATGGCAGTTCTCTGGTGACACTGATACAGGTTAGTCTGTAGACCCGAGATCATCATAGAGACTTATGTGATTTCTACTGTGCTTTGATTTCCACCTTACCACGTTCAAGAGAACATGCAAAACGATGGATTTTGGGTACAGTCCCGAGTCACATGTGTTGGAGATAGTGCCCTCAGAGTCAATTATTAGGTCACAGGTACGTGATTGTAATGATTGATGGAGGACCTATCCCGGTAGGACAGTCTTACTCGAGATGATAGTATGCTATCTGGTTTACCTTTATCATCGTGTACTGTTTTAAGTGACCTGACACGTCGCTATTACACGTTGATAGAGCCCCTAGGATTCTTGCTTGACCACCAGCAGTATGAGGGCGATCATATAAGTGGGAGCTGGGGGTCTATAACCATATCCTTAAAAGGTCCCTAGTCGTGAGAGTTTCGAGACAGGGCATCGATTCTCCATAGTAGACTAGTGTATACAGTCGAGACCCCGACGAGGGGCGGTGGCCGGTCTCACAAGCCACTGGTGTCAATTGGATCACCTAAGATGTATACAGGTGCTCATTGGGTTATGAGTACACCGGACAGGACTCGCCGGGAACATGCTAGTTGGTCATATACCAGACGTCAGATGGCAGTTCCCTGGTGACATGTGTGCAGGTTAGTTCATCGACCTGGGGATCGTCATTTGTCTCGTGTGAGTTCCCACTGTACTTTGATTACTACCCTACCACGGCTCAAAGGAGTCGTGCAAACAGGTTTTAGTTGGGTACAGTCCCGAGCCACATGGAGGCAGTGAGCGTATCTTCAGGGGTTCGTCTCTCCCGGTATTGGGGGTGAGGTCGTGCTGTGTCTAGGAGAGCCATTACACGAAGCCCTCGGCCGAGGCAAGGAGATTTACTGGTAGGTATTCCAGTAGTATCTCCGGGTGTTCTGGGCTACACTCCGACACGACTTGTACCGCTTTTGGGGGTCTGACTTTTACCAACCCCCTAGGCCCGCCATGCGATGCTCATAGACGAACGGACCGGACTGTACGGATATTGTCACTGACAGGCTCAGTAGGGAGTCAGGCTGAGTTCGCTCACAGACGTCCCTTTTGGTCAATACCTGGTAGCCCGTTATGTATTGGCTTATACCTCTAACGTGCTAGTGGTTAAATCCACAACCAAGATGTTGATGAGTCTTTAGAGTCCCCCACATTTCAGTTACTCAGCTTTCGGGCGAAAGGTTGTAGAGGCCGTATGGAGATATGGCAAGGTCCGATCAGATACGTGCGGTATTGCACGGATCAGGATCGGACAGTTTGTACTATAGGCCGTATGGTTATATGGCAGGGTTCGATCAGATATGTGCGGTATTGCACGGATCAGGATCGAACAGATATTACTAGCCGGCTTTGGTTTAAGCCGGATCCTAGTATAGTACAGTGTAGACTTTGTCTCATTGCATTTGTATTTCAGTCGAAATACAAATGCGGGTGTGTATGCACAGTATCGGGGTTTTCCTGTAATTTATTACGGGACCAGTTTTATGGAGTTGCCAGTTTGCTTTCCGTTTCGGCCGATTTCCATTTTTCCGTTCATTGGCCGAAGTTTGGTGGAGGAGGGCTTATTTGCATTGTTGCAAATAAGTGTTTATGGAGGGGGTCTTTGCATATTCTTGAGTCATGATGGTTGCACCATTCCTTGACCTTGACTTCTTGACTTCTCCATCATGGCTTGACTTTCATATGACATGGTTTTCATGATGATTGTGGTGGAGTGAGGTTCTCTTTTGGTGATCATTTCTTTGCATGATTTGGTTGTTGAGTGTTGGTGTTTCTTTGTGATCATTATTCCTTATGATAACCATTCCTCTCTCTCTCTCTTTCATGATTGATATGGTCACCTCCTCCTTGACTTTTCCCTCTCTCTTTGATATACATGGGCCGGCCATCCCTTGTGGGGGGTTGATTGATTTTTGGTGTGGCATTTTTGGTTCTCTTCATGCTCCAAAAATCACACAACAAGACTCTCCAAAATTCCAAGTTCTTTTCCTCCACTAAAAAGGCAATTCCACAAACCCAAAGTGAGACATAGTTCTTCACACATTCTACAGCAAATCTTGGGCACGTCGAGTAGCCGGCTTCGTGCCCGAGTTGCCTCGGCATTGAGGTGGGAGCCCGTAAAAGAAGTAGGCGATGTGGTGCACTTCCGGCGACGAGGAGGAGACGGGACATTCCGCAGGAGATCGGGACGACGACGAGAAGACCGGAGGACTTGGATCGTCGGTATATCTCTATTCCCTTTCTTGTAGATAGCTAGGACTAGTTAGTGGTTCGATCCGGGTATTAGTGCGCGGCGGTTTGCCAGTTCAAGAAAAACTTAAGTTTATCACCGCTTCCGCATTTGGCCGTCGGATTGACGGCCGGGGCGCCGCCGTGCACTTACAGTGGTATCAGAGCCTCGCCATTAACTTAGTCTAGCTTGGTTTAATGTGTTTGCATTTCCGATCGATCAAAAAGTTCCAAAACCATGTTTTTCATTGTGACAGTTTTCTGTTGGAATTTTTTAGTCTCCAAAAATTTTTCAGGTTGTATAAAATTGATTTACTGGAGATTACAAGGATACTGTAAAAATTCGACAGGTTCAGTCGACAGTGCAGGCGCGGAACCGCGGCCAAAACCCCCTTTGGGCCGCGTTTCCGCCGCGCACTGTTGAGATCTCTGCGCCCAATTTCTACAGTGTCTTTGTGGGCTTAAAATATGGCGCCGTTGTTGTCACAATACAGCGGTATTGGATCAACACTGGTAGGAACCACCTGAAGTTCCGTGAGGAACTTCTTCATCCAGACAGCTTCCTTTGCGGCATCGCAAGCAGCTATGTACTCCGCTTCCATGGTTGAGTCAGCAACGGTTTCCTGCTTGGAACTCTTCCAGCAAACCGCCCCTCCATTGAGGGTAAAGACATAACCCGACATGGACTTGGAGTCATCCTTGTCACTCTGGAAGCTGGAGTCAGCAAAGGCCTCAATCTGGAGGTCTTTTCCGCCATACACCAAGAACATCTCCTTAGTCCTTCTCAGGTACTTGAGAATGTTCTTTACTGCTATCCAGTGTTTCTCCCCTGGGTCCGACTGATACCGGCTTACAACGCTCAATGCGTATGCTGTAAGTGCACGGCGGCGCCCCGGCCATCAATCCGACGCCGGAATGCGGAAGCGGTGAAAAACTTTAATTTTGCGGACTTAGCAAACCGGCACCACCGCGCACTATAACCGGGATCGAACCACTAACTAGTCTAAGCTAACAAGAAGATGGGTTAGAGATATACCGACGATCCAAGTCCTCCGGTCTTCTCGTCATGGTCCCGATCTCCTGCGGAAAAGTCCCGTCTCCTCCTCGTCGCCGGAAGTGCACCACATCGCCAACTTTGTTTACGGGCTCCCACCTCAATGCCGAGGCAACTCGGGCACGAAGCCGGCTACTCGACGTGCCCAAGATTCGTTGTAGAATTCGTAGAGAAGGAGTCTCATTTTTGGGGTTTGGAGTTGTGCCATTTTGTGGAAGAAAAGAGAGGAACTTTTTGGAAATGAACTAGAGGGCTTTTCTAGTGAGCATGAGAAACAAAATGCCACCCATAAAAAATGAATCCCCACCCACCATTTGGAATGGCCGGCCAAACAAAAGAGGGAGTAAGATTGGAGAGAGAGTGTGTGGTGTATGGATGATTCAACCACTACAATAATCATGAGAGAAAAAGAATGATGAAAAGAAATTATCATCACAACCAAATCCATACTCCACTAACCAATCAACAACAACCATGATGACATCCAAAGTCAAGCTATCATGAAAAAACAAAGTCAAGAAGTCAAGGTAAGGTGCTCCATCATGATACAAGGAAAAATGCAAAGACCCCCTTCCACAATTGCCTATTTGCAACAATGCAAATAAGCCCTCCTCCACCAATCTTCGGCCAATGAACGGAACAAAGGAAATCGGCCGAAACTAAAAGCAAACTGGCAACTCCAGAAAACTGGTCCCGTAATAAATTACAGGAGAAAACCCCGATACTGTGCATACACACCCGCATTTGTATTCCGACCGAAATACAAATGCAATGAGACAAACTCTACACTGTACTATACTAGGATCCGGCTTATACCAAAGACGGCCAGTAATATCTGTTCGATCCTGATCCGTGCAATACCGCACGTATCTGATCGAACCCTGCCATATAACCATACGGCCTATAGTACAAACTGTCCGACCCTGATCCGTGCAATACCGCACGTATCTGATCGGACCCTGCCATATCTCCATACGGCCTCTACAACCTTTCGCCCGAAAGCTGAGTAACTGAATGTGGGGGACTCTAAAGACTCATCAACACCTTGGTTGTGGATTTAACCACTAGCACGTCAGAGGTATAAGCCAATACGTAACGGGCTACCAGGTACTGACTAAAAGGGATGTCTGTAAGCGAACTCAGCCTGACAACCCTACTGAGCCTGTCAGTGACAATATCCGTGCAGTCTGGTCCGTTCGTCTATGAGTATCGCATGGCGGGCCTAGGGGGTTGGTAAAAGTCAGACCCCCAAAAGCGGTACAAGTCGTGTCGGAGTGTAGCCCAGAACACCCTGAGATACTACTGGAATACCTACCAGTAAATCTCCTTGCCTTGGCCAAGGACTTTGTGTAATGGCTCTCCTAGACACAGCACGACCTCACCCCCAATACCGGGAGAGACGAACCCCTGAAGATACGCTCACTGCCTCCATGTGGCTCGGGACTGTACCCAACTAAAACCTGTTTGCACGACTCCTTTGAGCCGTGGTAGGGTAGTAATCAAAGTACAGTGGGAACTCACACGAGACAAATGACGATCCCCAGGTCGATGAACTAACCTGCACACATGTCACCAGGGAACTGCCATCTGACGTCTGGTATATTACCAACTAGCATGTTCCCGGCGAGTCCTGTCCGGTGTACTCATAACCCAATGAGCACCTGTATACATCTTAGGTGATCCAACTGACACCAGTGGCTTGTGAGACCGGCCACCGCCCCTCGTCGGGGTCTCGACTGTATACACTAGTCTACTAATGGAGTATCGATGCCCAGTCTCGAAACTCCTACGACTAGGGACCTTTTAAGGATAAGCTTATAGACCCCCAGCTCCCACTTATATGATCGCCCTCATACTGCTGGTGGTCAAGCAAGAATCCTAGGGGCTCTATCAACGTGTAATAGCGACGTGTCAGGTCACCTAAAACAGTACACGATGATAAAGGTAAACCAGATAGCATACTATCATCTCGAGTAAGACTGTCCTACCGGGATAGGTCCTCCCTCAATCATTACAATCACGTACCTGTGACCTAATAATTGACTCTGAGGGCACTATCTCCAACAATCTCCCACTTGCACTCAAGGCTAATTATTGTGATGTCGCATACTCACAGCCCGTGTGATACCGAACATCCAACTCCTCTACTAGTCAGTCTCACAAAGCTCGTTTGCGGAACTATTGCGTTCGAGGAATAGCCTCAGTGAGTGGATCCGCTTAGTTGTTTCTTTCTATGTCTCTCTATATCTCAAGTTCGCGGAGAAACCCACCTCCCGAAATGAGCAATACCTGTCTCAGAATGTGTCTGGATGTCTGATGGGACCTAGCTCATAAATGAACTCCAAATCCAAACTTCTTAGACTGTATCGTCAACTGAACTTAATCAGTATCCTGCGCCATGCCTCCCTCAGTATTGCCTTGGACCACCTGTCCAAAATACTGCCCCTCGTCAGAAGGAAAAACTACAGCTCTGACAACCTCCTTGTCGTCCATGTCACCTTGGAAGCCTGGAATGATAACTGTCTCCCGAATGAGGCTGTCGTTATCATATTCCTAGAACATGCACTTATGTTCTAAAACTGCTTCCGACCGTTTCTCCTGGATTGGATCAATGTCAACTTATTGCATCTAGTGCAAGAACAACATCTGGTGTGGTACTTGACATCTCATGATTGACTCAATTGCCTGAGCAAGTGATCTGCCAATCATGCACGTCCCTCTCCCCTTTAGTCTGTAAGACACCTTTGGAGAGGGTGACTCCATTACCTGCAGGTACACTACCGTGCCAGGAGTCGTCCATCCCAAATACTCTTAGAATGCTGTCAAGTACCCTGATTGGGAAACCACCCAAATCTAGATCTAAAACCATAGATCTAGTAACCAGTATGTCTGATGTAAAATCCAAGTCCCATGTGGAGAAACAACTGTGTGACGACCAAAGTATAACCGATCGTAGTGTAGGAGTTTCTTTTCCTACTCTGTGTATATCATCCAAATACCAGGATATCACACCCTACTACCTTCTCAACAGATCCATCCCCTATTCTGACGAAGTCAAACCCATGACTGTCACGTCAGAAATAGATGATCTATCTCCGCTACTGGTGCTTCAGTCTGTAAATAGACATAAGCTACCTGTCCACCAATGCTTCCGCTGCTCCCACTGACTACGACAACCCTTTGGCAGAGTCATATAGACGTGCACTTCTAAAACTAGTTTAGAACGACGCTATACTCATCCTCCCGCCGGGTCTCGCACCCTGGAACAACAACAATGGTAATTGTGGGTAAACAAGAACTTCCCTGTCACCGTCCCTGAGGCTACCGTAGTACCTCTCGGGTGCCTGAAGTTACCCACCTTATCTGCGGAGTGGCCAATGGAATGTCAATCCAGATTGAATCTTTAGGTTCCTCATCAAATCTTCAGTAATCGTTTGTGGTTCTGGAATCACTTCCAGTTCTACCATACTCCCACTACTGTTTTCTGAAAAAATCCATTTTTATTAAAACTGTGGCGAGTCTAGAACAATATCGCTATTGTTCATCCAGATGGTAGAAAGTCAACTCGCGTCATAGCCTGGGTCAACCCACAAACAGCCATTACAGAAACGTGCCTTGAGTTATCCAGTGTCTGGTGTTAATCATAAACCGGACAACTCCCCGTACCTTAACATCGTTAAGATATGAACTGTTCTATATCCAATATAGAAACAGAGGCACTGATTTAATTGAACCAGATTCAAATCATGCAGCTGTCCCCAGCGCATGTCAACTAAATGGAAGGAGGCCGATCAGCGTTACTCAACTTAGGAATGCTTCCAATTATGAGTAACCTGAAAGAGAAGCAATTTCTCTTTATCATTACTATCAACTGAATACCATTGACAAGTATCTACATCTTCGATCACTTTGAAGAATCCCGATACTTGCTACACCTGGTTCTCTACTGTATTCAAATACCTATAACTTCTCCAAATTCGGACCCTGTGTTTCCTCGAAACACTTGCCAAAAAACTAGAGAAGTCATAAGTAAACCGAATATAGTACGAGGACCAACCCCTCTGTCCTAATGGACACTGGACAACATACAATACTTTGTATAAGTCCCTTGAGTCTGATAACTCATTCACTGTGTGTCGTAGGTTGAAAACTGTACTTATGGTTAAGAAGAATTACACCGCTGTTTAATGCTCCTTACCAAACCATCCACTGATATAGGTAAATGTCGTAGACATAATTTCAGAAAGGTATATCTCACTCTATGAAAATAGACGTACAGATATATCAATTTGAAATTGGTGCATAACAGCGGATATTCAAAACCAAATATTTGCCAACCGGCAAACAGCCCAGGTGATTTCCTCAAATATCACCGATTACAACGAATCCCTATATAATGAGGATAATCACCCAATTCCCAATAACTTACTCCCACTCATCATCTGTAAAACCATACAGATGTGAGAATCGTACCTGGTAAATACATACCCTGGAGTAAGTATCTAATCGGGAAATCAGTTTTCCTTTAACATTACACAGTGAAACTGAAACATTGAAATGTTCCGATGGGGTATTCTGGTATTCCTAGTAATGCCTCTTCCAGATTCACGACTGTAACCGTATAGTTCTTTGCCACCTCTCCAAATCCCTTCATATGTCTTTAGTCTTTACCTTCTGCACACCCTTTTAGGCCAAATGGTTTTCTTCCTTCCCTACCGTTCGGCACCAGCCTATGGTTTGGAAGAAGACTATCCAATAAGCATAATGGGTGTACTGTCCCAATCCTAGGAACACTCGCAATGAGAGAGGGTGAAGATAAAAGACAACCGAATAAACCTTATTCCTATTTCTCCTGAACCAGAATCCATCCCCGAACTGGAACAAGTTCCTTTCGAGTTCGTATATAACCATACGATGGAATATCCAATAAACTGTGGATCTTCGTAGTGATACGGAGTGTCCTGGAGAAATACAAAGGTGATTTTAGGATTGGCGAAGAAATACCTGGTTTGGTCGTGAATATCTGTTGCAATTTACTTTGCCCTCTTACTAATCCCTTGCTTTGTCTGAACTTAATACCTTCTGCACACCATCGTTATGCTAATTGGTTTTCTTCATTCCCTACCGGTCGGCACCAGCCTAAGGTTTGGAAGAAGACAATCCAATTTGCGTAATAGGTGTACTACCCCTAAACCAAGGAGTACTCGTAGCCTGAGAGAGGGTAAAAGGAAAAGACAACTGAATAATCCTATCCGTTTTCTCCAGAACCGGAAACCATCCTCGAATAAATTCTTTCGAGTTCGTATCTAACCATACGATGGTTTTGTCCAATGGAAGTGGACGTTCGTAGTAATACGGGGTGTCCTGGAGAAAAGGGTAAAAGTAGGAGTGGCAATGAGGTCTGCAACTCTGACAATCCAAAAAGCCGGTGTTTAAGAAGGTTCGGTCAACTTGGTCACTGAGTCATAGTTTTAGGGTCGGGTCAATGGTCACTGCCAAAGAGAGAGAGAAAAGAAACACTCAGCGTGCACTCTAACCTAGATCAGAATGGTCACCAATTTATCTAATCTGGAAACCTCCCACTGTACCTCAAATTCTCCTCCAAACCTGAAAGAAGAATTAGTCGGGGTTACCCGAGGAGTAAACTAACTCATCAGTGGGAATCGGGATCCAACTATCATTGCATGATAACGTGACGGAATCCGCTCACGCTATCACACTCCAGAAGGTATGCGCATATCTGGCAAGTTTCAGTTCTTTTGAAACTCCCGATGTGATTTTTGCCCCATGCTCTTATGACCTTGGCGTGAGGTCAAAATATCATAAGTCACATGTCAAGTTCTGCCCATCATTATCCAGGTTAATTTGAACCCACCCGTACATACCCTTGACGTAGGCCAAAATAGTAATACGACTGTCCCAAACCAACGCATCTATCTATGCAACAGATAAATACCCGGCAGCTACCAATCACTATGCCTTGGCGTGAGGTCAAAATACATAGCTTGAATACTACCGAATATTTAACTGAAATGACGGAGGGCTACGAATGGTTTCTGGCGAAAACCTTTAACGTAATGAACTTGATATCGTCGAAGGAACGGATAGCTTTTTGAAAATATAGTGACGAAAACCGTTGCTAAAGAGGTCACTCCCGGTGAAGGGATCTCGGCTCTTTCCCCGTAGAATGGGGTGCAGGATATTCCAACTGAATACCACGGTGCAAAGCAAAAGTAATCGGCTATAGTGAAGTTAATGCCCTGACGCAAAATTCTGTCCAAGGGGTCACTCCCGGTGAAGGGATCTCGGCCCTTGCCTCGTCGACTGAGGAGCAGGATATTCCAATGAATACCACGATGCAAAACAAAAGTAAACGTCCTTGCAATAATAGCTTTTTGAAAAGTGTTCCAACAACATCAGATTAGGTTTGTTTTTAACTTTGCATTGATCCGAATCAATGCAGTCCCATCAATTGATCACACCAAAAAGAACGAAAATATACTGATGTACGTATATGCCATCCGCATTCGCCACTGGGTCCCGTCATTACCCGTTAGGTTAGCTTACTAACGACAGAGCGGGGACTGGACTAGCGCGGATGCAAAACATATACGACATCTACTAATATATATACCAATATATTATATTTCGCTCAAGGCGTGAAAGAAATGCAACATCACAGAGAATGAACAGCATCACAGAAACAATACAGATATCTGGGATCCCCGGGTTTCACAGAGCCACTACTGAAACCCGACGTTCCCCTGGTCGTGTGGATAGCCTGTGCAATGAAATCCTAGACCCCTACGGGCGCGGCAAGTCACCCGCCAAAACCTGAAGCGAGGCAGCCCCCTTCAGCCCCGTGAATGGACCACCCAGCACTTCACGGAATCCGGCAACTTGGGCACCCCTCCTGGGTCAACCTGTACCCCCTACGAGTGCGGCGAATAGCCCGCCAATCCTAGAGTGAAGCCCCCTCCGTCTCAATGCCATGAGATGCGGGCTTGTTGCCTTCCAGAACCCGGCTATCCATGCACCCCTCCGCGGGGCAATCCTAGTACAGAAAGTAAAATATACATACAACGGGTACATCGACCGCAACCAGGTCGTGCCCCAAAATAATAATACAATCAGGCAGTGACGGCAGTCCACATGTCGGACGCTCGCCCCGCAATATCAAATGTACATAATACAACAAAACTGTACTAGCATTGCATCCAGGCTATCCCCCACGACCGATCCGCAACATCACAGCAAATACATAGAACATCAACGTGAAAGTCACGTTCGCAAATCCGTCTAACCGGGCTATAGCAGTTAGACCGGATTTACCGATCGAGTGACATTCACGGTCGCAGATATAATGTAAATACTGTGAAAAATGTGTTTAAAATTTTCCGATTGATCAAACAATTAACAAGTGGGCCCCCAATCTAAACTGTAGCACTCACAGAAATCCTGGGCCCAATTTTAATATTCCAAAACCCATATTTTAATCCCAGAAGGCCTCTGTAAAAAATTGGTGAAGTGATGCGAATAGTGCGCGGCGGAAGGGCCGCACAAATGGGGTTTTCGCGGCGGTTCCGCGCTCCAATTGTGGAGTTACTTCGTCAAATTTTTACAGAACTCTTAGATTTTCCAGTACATCAATATTTTATAACCTGAAAAAATTTTCGAGACCAAAAATTTTCAACAGAAACTGATGCGAACTAAAATGCAGTTTTGGAACTTTTTGATCGATCGGAAATGCAAACACATTACACAAAGTTAGACTAAGTTAATGGCGAGGCTCTGATACCACTGTAAGTGCACGGCGGCGCCCCGGCCGTCAATCCGACGCCGGAATGCGGAAGCGGTGAAAAACTTTAATTTTGCGGACTTAGCAAACCGGCACCACCGCGCACTATAACCGGGATCGAACCACTAACTAGTCTAAGCTAACAAGAAGATGGGTTAGAGATATACCGACGATCCAAGTCCTCCGGTCTTCTCGTCATGGTCCCGATCTCCTGCGGAAAAGTCCCGTCTCCTCCTCGTCGCCGGAAGTGCACCACATCGCCAACTTTGTTTACGGGCTCCCACCTCAATGCCGAGGCAACTCGGGCACGAAGCCGGCTACTCGACGTGCCCAAGATTCGTTGTAGAATTCGTAGAGAAGGAGTCTCATTTTTGGGGTTTGGAGTTGTGCCATTTTGTGGAAGAAAAGAGAGGAACTTTTTGGAAATGAACTAGAGGGCTTTTCTAGTGAGCATGAGAAACAAAATGCCACCCATAAAAAATGAATCCCCACCCACCATTTGGAATGGCCGGCCAAACAAAAGAGGAGTAAGATTGGAGAGAGAGTGTGTGGTGTATGGATGATTCAACCACTACAATAATCATGAGAGAAAAAAGAATGATGAAAAGAAATTATCATCACAACCAAATCCATACTCCACTAACCAATCAACAACAACCATGATGACATCCAAAGTCAAGCTATCATGAAAAAACAAAGTCAAGAAGTCAAGGTAAGGTGCTCCATCATGATACAAGGAAAAATGCAAAGACCCCCTTCCACAATTGCCTATTTGCAACAATGCAAATAAGCCCTCCTCCACCAATCTTCGGCCAATGAACGGAACAAAGGAAATCGGCCGAAACTAAAGCAAACTGGCAACTCCAGAAAACTGGTCCCGTAATAAATTACAGGAGAAAACCCCGATACTGTGCATACACACCCGCATTTGTATTCCGACCGAAATACAAATGCAATGAGACAAACTCTACACTGTACTATACTAGGATCCGGCTTATACCAAAGACGGCCAGTAATATCTGTTCGATCCTGATCCGTGCAATACCGCACGTATCTGATCGAACCCTGCCATATAACCATACGGCCTATAGTACAAACTGTCCGACCCTGATCCGTGCAATACCGCACGTATCTGATCGGACCCTGCCATATCTCCATACGGCCTCTACAACCTTTCGCCCGAAAGCTGAGTAACTGAATGTGGGGGACTCTAAAGACTCATCAACACCTTGGTTGTGGATTTAACCACTAGCCACGTCAGAGGTATAAGCCAATACGTAACGGGCTACCAGGTACTGACTAAAAGGGATGTCTGTAAGCGAACTCAGCCTGACAACCCTACTGAGCCTGTCAGTGACAATATCCGTGCAGTCTGGTCCGTTCGTCTATGAGTATCGCATGGCGGGCCTAGGGGGTTGGTAAAAGTCAGACCCCCAAAAAGCGGTACAAGTCGTGTCGGAGTGTAGCCCAGAACACCCTGAGATACTACTGGAATACCTACCAGTAAATCTCCTTGCCTTGGCCAAGGACTTTGTGTAATGGCTCTCCTAGACACAGCACGACCTCACCCCCAATACCGGGAGAGACGAACCCCTGAAGATACGCTCACTGCCTCCATGTGGCTCGGGACTGTACCCAACTAAAACCTGTTTGCACGACTCCTTTGAGCCGTGGTAGGGTAGTAATCAAAGTACAGTGGGAACTCACACGAGACAAATGACGATCCCCAGGTCGATGAACTAACCTGCACACATGTCACCAGGGAACTGCCATCTGACGTCTGGTATATTACCAACTAGCATGTTCCCGGCGAGTCCTGTCCGGTGTACTCATAACCCAATGAGCACCTGTATACATCTTAGGTGATCCAACTGACACCAGTGGCTTGTGAGACCGGCCACCGCCCCTCGTCGGGGTCTCGACTGTATACACTAGTCTACTAATGGAGTATCGATGCCCAGTCTCGAAACTCCTACGACTAGGGACCTTTTAAGGGATAAGCTTATAGACCCCCAGCTCCCACTTATATGATCGCCCTCATACTGCTGGTGGTCAAGCAAGAATCCTAGGGGCTCTATCAACGTGTAATAGCGACGTGTCAGGTCACCTAAAACAGTACACGATGATAAAGGTAAACCAGATAGCATACTATCATCTCGAGTAAGACTGTCCTACCGGGATAGGTCCTCCCTCAATCATTACAATCACGTACCTGTGACCTAATAATTGACTCTGAGGGCACTATCTCCAACATATGCTACATCTGGTCTGGTACATAACATCGCATACATAATAGAGCCTACCGCAGATGCGTAGGGTATTGATGACATGCGAGCCCTTTCCAAATCAGTCTTGGGAGACATCTCTTTGGAGAGGGTGATTCCGTGACAAGCCGGTAGATTACCGCGCTTGGAATCTTCCATACTGAATCGTTTCAGTATGGTGTCGATGTATCTTGACTGTGAAAGTCCCAACATCCTTTTAGATCTATCACGATAGATCTGGATCCCCAGAATGTAGTTGGCATCGCCCAGGTCCTTCATGGAGAACCTCTGTGACAAGAATCCTTTGACTGACTGTAGCATAGGAATATCATTTCTATTAGGAGAATGTCATCAACGTACAAGACGAGGAATACCACATTTCTCCCTACAATCTTACTGTAAATGCATGGTTCATCTGGGTTTTGACAAAGTCGAATTCTTTGACAGTATCATCAAAGCAGATGTTCCAACTCCGCGATGCCTGCTTAAGTCCATAGATGGACTTGAGCAACTTGCACACTTTACCGCTGCTCCCACTCTGATTGAATCCCTCTGGCTGATCCATATAGACGCACTCTTCCAAATTTCCATTTAGGAAAGCCGTCTTAACGTCCATCTGCCAGATCTCATAATCGTGGAAGGCAGCAATGGCAAGAAGGATCCGAATGGATTTAAGCATGGCTACCGGAGAAAAAGTCTCGTCATAGTCCAAACCAGGTCTTTGACGAAAACCCTTTGCAACGAGCCTAGCTTTATAGGTTTCAACCTGCCCATCTACACCAATCTTCTTTCTGAAGATCCATTTGCAGCCTACGGGTTTTACCCCTTCTGGAGCAAAGTCCAAAGTCCAAACTTTGTTGGTGTACATGGACTCCATCTCGGTCCGCATTGCATCCAGCCATTTTACCGAGTCACCGCTCTGAATGGCTTGCTGGAAGCTAGTAGGCTCATCATAATCTATGATGCAATCCTCTCTATCCCCGTCAATGAGAAAACCGTAGTATCTCTCGGGCGGATGAGACTGCCTACTACTTCTGCGGAGTGGCGTAGGAATGTCCGGTTCCCCTGAACCTTCTGGTTCTACTAAGGTTTCAGTAATAGCTTGTGGTTCTGGAATTTCTTCCAGTTCTATTGCGCTCCCACTTATCTGATTTTCTAAAACTCAGTTTCCAAGAAGCGGGCATGACGAGAAACAAGAACTTTTTGCTCCTCTGCATAATAGAAAAGATACCCCTTAGAGTTCTTTGGGTATCCCACAAACTTGCACTGTACTGAGCGTGCCTCGAGCTTGTCCGCATGCTGCTTTTTTACAAAAGCCGGACATCCCCATGTCTTAAAGGATTTAAGACAGGGTTTCTTCCCACTCCACATCTGATATGGTGTGGTAGGCACTGTCTTAGTAGGAACTTGGTTCAAGAGATGTGCAGCTGTTTCCAGTGCATAACCCCAGAAAGATCGCGGTAACTCAGCCTTACTCATCATGGAACGAACCATATCAAATAGGGTTCGATTCCTTCTTTCCGATACACCGTTGTGTTGTGGTGTGTATGGAGGAGTACGCTGAGAGAGAATTCCATTCTCTTTTAAGTAGTCCAGAAACTCGGCACTCAAGTATTCACCACCTCGATCCGATCTTAGGATCTTGATACTTTTGCCTGTTTGTTTTTCTACTTCATTCTTATATTCTCGAAATTTCTCAAAGGCCTCGGATTTATGCTTCATTAAGAAGACATGTCCAAACCTAGAGAAATCATCTGTGAAAGTAATGAAGTATGAATAACCGCTTCGCGCATGTGTAGACATTGGACCACACACGTCACTGTGTATAAGTCCCAAGAGCTCGCTCGCTCTTACTCCGTGTCCAGTGAACGGAGTCTTTGTCATCTTTCCCATGAGACAAGATTCACAAGTGGCATAAGACTGGTACTCGAACGGATCCAAGTATCCTTCTTTATGTAACTTAGTCAACCGTGTCTCATTGATGTGACCCAGTCTACAATGCCATAAGAAAGCCTGATTTAATTCTGGAGACTTTCTTTTAAGTGTGTTCTGGACACTGAATATCTGAGCTTGATTCAATACGTATATACCGTTATTTAATGTACCTGACCCAATCAGTGCTTGATTTAGGTGGATGTTTACTACATCGCTTACAAAAGCAAAATCATATCCTTCCTTAGAAAGTAAGGATACAGATATGATGTTACAAGTCGCACCTGGTACATACAAACAGTCACGCAGAATCAATATCTGCCCAGTTGTCAGTCCTAGGTGATATTCCCCTACGGATACAGCATCCATGCTCATTCCGTTAGCAACCCTGAGAGTCATATCACCTTTCCTGATAACCCCACTCTCAGACCCTGTAACGAATTACAGATATGAGATCCTGATCCGGTATCCAATACCCAGGAAGTAGGGTTAACTGACAAACAGTTCTCAATTACAAACACACTCGAAGCCGAAGCCACAACATGCTTCGAATTCTGGCTACAGGCTTTACAAGCCCTGCAATCTTTCTGCCATAGTTCATTCCCGTACAATAGGAACATCCCTCTTTTACTATATCCAGTCCTGAAACTTTGCCCTTGTTTTTCTTTTTCTTCCCTGGTTTCTTTCAGGTATAAGCAGAGGGCAGGGACTGTTGAATTAGGTCAGTACTTGACCCATTCGCCAACGTGGTCTCCAGGTCCGTGAGCTCAATATAGCTGGTCTCTGTAAGGACGTTGCCCCTTACAGATGACCCGACTGCCAACCTCGCTTGAAGCAATTCGTTCGAGGTCTCATATCTTGC